>VFSX01000031.1:407500-540000 GCA_016618255.1 Chlamydomonas sp. UWO 241 | reverse complement strand
ACTGCACAATGGATGTGGCTCGGCAGCAAGGCCGGCCTCCAGCCTCCTCCCGACACTATTTTCTTAAGCTACTGATTCAGCAGCTAGGCGAAACTAGTGGTACTCGTTCTGATTGGAAGACTTTTTCGGACACGGCGTTTGAGCGTGCTCAGGATAGGGTCGGGTGGAGAGCCGTGGTGTACGGTCCGGCTGCCCCTCAGGCGCCGGCCCCTCCACCACGGCGGTCAAGTAGATTGGCAAGCGCCACTTGACCCCCTATCCCCTAGAAGCAGTTAGGACCTATTTTGGAGGCGTCGCACAATAGCTCTCCTTTTTGCTCTGGGACTACACGTTGGCAGGCAGCCGGCTGGTGGCTACCGCCCCTCACAAGTAATTGTTAGGGCCAGAACTGGACTTGGGTCTAGGCGGTGGTGCTAGGACTAGAGGTAGTCTTTGCTGGAAAGCTGATGTAACTGTAACTGTAACTGTTGAGTCGTGTCAAGAGGGGGGGCTGACTGTGGGGCCTGGGGCGTGCACCATGCAGTCGGCACATATTGGCTGGCGAGTGCACAGATGCCGCCCATTCTGTAACAACTCCCACTTTGAGGCAGCCTACAACTCGTGCACTAAAGTCCTATCATACAGAGCGCATCGGGCATTATTCTGAATGCAAGAGGGCGGTGAGTGAACGTCACCGGGTCGGGAAAAGTGTCACTACTGGGCGAGCACTGCACAACGTGCTTCGCAGATTCTGGAAACTTGGCAGCAGAAAGCTCAGAAATTCAAAAGTGGTTCCTGTACTGAATCACTGATTGTGGTACTGAACATCAGCAGGCAGCGGCCACCGCGCATGAGCATCAGTAGCAGATTGGGTGCCTCACTGCAGCTCACGCATCGTCTTGCGGCATCTTGCTCTGCTGCTGCGTAACCACCATTCCCACGACGGCCTCGTTGATCAGCTGCGGCACGCTCGCCAGCTGCGCATGCTCCCTGATGATTCGCCAAACAGGGCAGCGTTGGTCAATGCTGCACTGTGCACCCAGAGCAAGCAGCCGACGCACACACTCGTCACGGGCGGCGTCCACCACGCCATCTCCAAACACCTGCTGCGACCGCGGGCCCTGGAGCAGCGCCTCCATCACCTTGTTCATGTGCGCCTGCTGAGCGTCGCTCGGCTGCTGCTCCATGGCGGTGGCGCGGCGTAGGAGGGGTAGCAAGGGCGTGCCGGAGCGCGTGGGAACATAAAAAGGGGAAGGCTGACCAGCAGCAAAGCTCGCAGCGGCCGTCAGCACAGAGGTCCCTCCAGGGCTCACCGCCATCATAGCTTCCGCGTCAGCAGACGGGTGGTCGAGTAGCACGTGCACGTCGTCCAAGAGGCCGTTCTCAACAGCCAGTCTGAGGTCGGTTTTGCCGCTCTGATCCGTTGATACCATCATGGCCGCTGTGTCAGCAGACGGGTGGTTGAGCAGCACGCGCATGGCTTCCACACTGCTTTCAGAAGCAGCCCACATAAGGGCGGTCCGACCATTGTTGCTCCTGTGCGCTAACATGGCCGCTGGCTTGGCAGATGGGTGGCCAAGCAGCAGGTACATGGCATCCACGTGGCCACTGCCAGCAGCTTGCATGAGGGCAGTATCACCACACAAGTCTGTGAGCACCATCATAGCTGCTGGGTTGGTGGATGGATGCTCGAGCAGCAGGCGCATGACGTCCAGATGGCCGTTCATAGCAGAAAGGATGAGGGCAGTAGAGTCAGAGGGTTCTGTGCGCATCATCATAGCTGCTGGGTCGGCTGACGGGTGCTCGAGCAGCAGGCGCATAGCGTCCAGATGGCCGTTCATAGCAGCCAGCATGAAGGCGGTGACGGTGATTTCATCGCCGTATTCGCAAACCCAAACAGCTGTGTGCAAGATCATGGCTGCTGGGTCGGCTTTCGGGTGGTTCAGAAGGAAGCGCATGACGTGCACGTTGCCATGCGCCGCACCAAACATGAGGGCGATCTGACCGTCGCAGTTTGGGCGCATCATCATGGCCGCCGCGTCGGCCGCAGGGTGCTCGAGCAGCACACGCATGACTTCTAGCTGTCCCGCCTCTGTAGCTAGTATCAGTGCGGTGTTTCTGGATCCTCCCAGCTTCATATCATCACCAAACATCATCAGGTCTGCTGGGTTGGCCGTGTGCTCGAGCACCATGCGCATAGCGTCCAATTGGACTCTCTGAGCCGCGACCATCAGCAGGGTCCTGCCCTCTCCATCAATGAACATGCTTACGTCCAGACCGTCCATGGCTGAGTCGGCCTTGAGGGAGGCTGCACACAGCACGCTCCAGCCGTGCGAGCCGCATCTGCGCGCACGCGCGGCTCCTCCCGCCAGGGGCTGCCCGCGCGCGTGGGCGACTTGTCGATGCGCCGCAGCCACGTGCTGTCCATCCCAGTGGCAGCCGCCAACAGGCTCGTTGCGTACGGTGGATGCCCGGGGCTGGTGGGCTGCTTCCCTGACGAAGAGGAATAGGATGCGGCGGAGGCGGCGGTGCAGATCGCTGCAGCCGCCGAGCGCGGCGTCAGCCTGCCCGTCTGCCTGGCTACGGATGTCGTGCGCTACCTGCACGAAATCCGTGGCTCGGTGGCCAAGCTGGCTGGCGGCGGCGTCGTGTCCGCGTCGTTCCTCAACGCCAAGCCTGCCGTTGGGGGCATTGGTGTGGAGCCGCGCGCGGGCGGTGTGTTGCGTGTGCTCTTCACCATGGCGTCTGATGCCGTGGCTGACGTGGTCGTGCGTAACCGCTGCTGCCTGAGCGGCGTGGACCCGTCGGCTGCGGTTTTCGACGTCCTCAGTGACCGCGAGGAGGCGCAGCACCAGGCGCTGTGGCCCGCTTTCGTCGCCGCCAAGGCTGCGGGCAAGCGGGCGCAGTTCCACCGCGCGCGCCTCGTGGTTGACGGCGAGCGGGTGGCTGCACCTGTTTGCTAGTTGCATGCCTCTGGGGGTGTGTTTGAAGGGAGGTGGCGCCACACACGTGCGGTGTCGGGTGCGGTGTGGTCGCTGGGTAGAGTGCTGCGGCGGGTGTGCTACCAGCCCCGCTTCCAGTGGTTGGGGGGAGGGCCTTTCTGGTCCCTTTATGGTTTTATACCTTGGGCCCGCCCTCCGGCCACTGGAGGGGTTGGGTGTGGAGCTTGCATTGTGGTGCTGCTTGCTTGGCGCCCGTCACTACGTGGTTGGCGCTACCGTGGGCTACTTTTGTAGCTTGACCTTTTTGGTGGGCCTCGTGCCTGCTCTCTTAAGTCCGGCTGGAGCTTTGGAACCGAACGTGTGACCGCCGGCAGTGGATTGTAAAACTCTCATCATCCTGCCCGTCTGCCTGGCTATGAATCTCGTGCGCTTTGTGCACGACGTCTCTGGCCGGGATAGGCCGGCTGGTGGCGGGGTCGTGTCCGTGTCGTTCCTCAACGCCAAGCCTGCCGTCGGGGGCATTGGTGTGGAGCCGCGCCGGGGCGGCGTGCTACGTGTGCTCTTTACCGTGGCGTCTGACGCTGTGGCCGACACCGTCGTGCGCTCCCGCCGCAACCTGCGCGACGTGGACCCGTCGGCTGCTGTCTTCGACGTCCTCAGTGACCGCGAGGAGGCGCAGCACCGGGCGCTGTGGCCCGCTTTCCTCGCCGCCAAGGCTGCGGGGAAGCGGGCGCAGTTCCACCGCGCGCGCCTCGTCGTTGACGGCGAGCGGGTGCCTGCACCTGCTTGCTAGATGGCATTCCCTCTGGGGGTGTTTTTGAAGGGGAGGTGGCGCCACACGCGTGCGGTGGCGGGTGCGGTGTGGTCGCTGAGTAGAGTGCTGCGGCGGGTGTGCTACTAGCCCCGCTTCCGGTGGTCTGGGGGAGGGCTTTTTGGTCCCTTCATGGTTTTATACCTTGGGTCCGCCCTCTGGCCATTTGAGGGGCTGGGTGTGCAGCCTGCACAGTGGTGCTGCTTGCTTGGCGCCCGCCACCAAGTGTGGATGGCGTTGCCGTGGGCTACTTGTAGCTTGACCTTTTGTGGGCCTTGAGCCTTGATTCTCTAAGACCCACTGGAGCTTTGGAACCGTACGTGTGACCGCCAGAAGTGGATTGTAAAACTCTCATCATCATCATCATCCAGCCGATGCGTAGCAGTGAAGTGACTTGAGCAGGCTGCGTGCGCTTGATCCACTGGCTGCTCCACCTGTGGTGTGCGGGCTGCCTTGTGCCCACAAGAGAGCGTCTGCACACGTCACTGAAAGGTAGGTAAACGATAGAATGGGCCCCATGCGTGTGGACGCTAGTGTGGAAGTGTGAAAGGCACAACCGTGAGACCGGGGCGAGGTTCAGGCATGGCGACACGCCGCCTTCCGGTCGCCTGAAGATTTCGGCTGCTGCTGCAATGCGGGCGCAGGGGATCGTCTCTGGGTCGTTGTCTCTCGTTCTCCCCACTCGGCGCCCACGCCTCGCGCAGCCGGCCCCTGCCATCCATTGCCAACGCAGCTGCATCACCAGTGCATCAAATTCAGGGCGCGGCGCAGGAGCAGGCGACCCAACAGAGGGGCGAGGTGCCTCCCACACTGCTGCAGTTGCATTGAGACCCCCCAGCAGGGCGCATGGAGATGGCGGCGACACGTCTTCAGGCGCAGCCAGAACAGCAGCAGCCCGCGAGGCACCGCAAGGTGCTCCCCATGCGTCCCCCATGCATGTTCACATGCGCCCCCCATGCATCACCATGCACACCATGCGTCCACACAGAGCGCCCATCGCACGCGCCCACACGCGCTGCTTCCCATGCACCGCTGACTACACCCACCCAACAGCTGCAGCTCGTGTCATTCCAAAGCCCAAAGGCGCAGCACGCACGTCGGCGAGGGTGCTCACCAAGCAGGCGGCCGACCGCGCCGAGCGCGCCAAATACGGGCGTTGCTTCAAGGTGAGAGCGCCTTTGCACTGTGTGGGCAAGCACGCACGCGCGTGCACGCGCCAGCAGGATAGTCAGACGGGCTCGCGGTGCTTCCTTCGCTTACATCGCTCGACGTGTCGACACGCCCCACCTCCCGCCTCCCGACCCGCTGCCACCGCCACCGCCACGTTGCCCCCTCCCAGCACGTCGACGTGCGCGCGTACGTGTGGCGGCGGCTGTTCCACCATGGGCCGCGCCGCGGGCGCGGGGGCGTGCCGCCCGACGACTCACTGCCGCGCCCGATCACCTTCCTCAAGCTCGCGCCACACTTCCAGCACGAGATCCGTGAGTGCTCAAACACCCCACCGCCACCGTGCACCATGCACCACCGCACCGCACCGCACTGCCTCCATACACAACCATTGTTGTGTGTGTGTGAGGGGGGGGGGGCACGCGGCAGGACAGGACGCTGCATGCACACACACACGCACACACGCGCACACAACACAACATGACACACGCGGAACACGCACGCGGTACACACAACACAACGCAGACACACACGCATCGGGGTGCCGGGGTGTCAGGGGGGGAGAGTGTATGTGTGTGTGTGTGTGTGTGTGTAGGAGGACCTATGTGTGTGCAGGAGGTCCCAAGTGTATTAAGCAGGCCCCAAGTGTGTGTGTAGGAGGTCCTTTGTGTGTGCCTGGCGCCTGCAGCTCGAGGCGCCGTGCCAGCCCACCCGCCCTTCCCTGTTCCCCTCTGTCGCACGCCGCGTTTGGTGCGTGTGCTGTGTCGCTGGAAGCAGTTTTGGATATAATTTTGAGGCGTCGCATAACTGCTCTCCCTTCTGGTCTCGGACTACGCGTTGGCAGGCAGCCGGCTGGTGGACACCGCGCCGCACAGTTTCCCCTGGGAAGGATTTTAGTCATGATTTATTTCCCGGCTCCAGCACTTTTGACCGCTCATACTAGGCGCGATGCACAGCGGGTATTCCCGCAACGCATGCCGTGGTACTGCTCCCGGCGAGAGTTTTCCAACGCACCCCTCTGCGCCCTCTTCCACCAAGTGTGGGATGTTTTGCGGGAAATTGGGAAATCCGGCCCCGAGCTATATACGGTCCGCGGGGGGATCACTAGCCCCCCACGAGTGATTTGTAGGTCCACAACTGGACCTGGGTCTAGGCGGTGGTTCTAGGATTAGAAGAGGTATTCTCTGGAAAGCCGATGCTACTGTTGCTTTGACTGCCGTGTCGCTGTTTGTGCGTGTGTGCACGCAGCGCTGACCCCCTGCCGCCCGCTACTTTCGCTGTCTGTGTGTGAGCCCACCGCGCAGTCGCTGAGCGCCGTGTCGCTCTCATCGGAAGGTCCGCCCGGTATTAACCTTACCGAAGAACGTGAACCCCTACTCCCCCCCCCCCCCTGCCCCCACCCTCCCCCTCTGTGTGCGTGCCCACCGCGCGATCTGTTGCGGAGCGCTCTGTCGCTCCGTCAGAAGAGCTGTCTGACGCCATGCCAACCACTCAAAGTGACTGCTGTGTCGCTGTGTGTGCGTGCGTGCACACGCAGCGCTGAACCCCTGCCGCCCGCTGCTTTCGCTGTCTGTGTGTGTGTGCTCACCGCGCAGTCGCCGAGCGCCGTGTCGCACTGTCAGAAGAGCTGCCTGACGCCATGCCAACCACTCAAAGTGACTGCTGAGTCGCTCTGTGTGCGTGCGTGCACACGCAGCGCTGACTCCCCCCCCGCCCGCTGCTTCCGCCGTCTGTGTGTGTGTGTGTCCATCGCGCAGTCGCCGAGCGCCGTGTCACTCTTATCGGAAGGTCCGCCCGGTATAAGCCTAACCAAAGCAGGGTAACCCCTACTCACTCCCTTCCCCCTCCCTCCACCCTCCCCCTCTGTGCCCTCTGTGTAACCAAAGAAGGGGAAACCCTACTCCCCCCCCTACCCCTTCCCCCCACCGCGCATTTGCCGAGCGATCTGTCGCACTGTCAGAAGAGCTGTCTGACGTGTGTGTGTCCACCGCGCAGTTGCTGAGCGCTCTGTCGCTCTGTCGGAAGAGCTGTCTGACGTGCCCCCCCCCCTGTATGTGTGCCCACCGCGCAGTTGCCGAGCGCTCTGTTGCACTGTCAGAAGAGCTGTCGATGTGTGTGTGCTCACCGCGCAGTTGCTGTCTGTCGTGTGTGTGCCCACCGCGCAGTCGCCGAGCGCTGTGTCGCTCTTATCGATAAGTTCGCCCGGTATAAACCTTACCAAAGAAGGGGAACCCCTACTCCCCCTCCTCCCCCTCCCCCCACTCTCCCCTTCTGTGTGTGTGCCCACCGCGCAGTTGCGGAGCGCTCTGTCGCACTGTCGGAAGAGCTGTCTGACGTGCCCTCCCCCCCTGTGTGTGCGCCCACCGCGCAGTTACGGAGCGCTCTGTCGCACTGTCGGAAGAGCTGTCTGACGTGCCCTCCCCCCCTGTGCGTGCGCACACCGCGCAGTTGCGGAGCGCTCTGTCGCACTGTCAGAAGAGCTGTCTGACGTGGGCAAGACCGAGTGCTGGCGCCTGTACGCAGCCGTGCCCGGCGCTCTGTGCCTGACCACGCAGGAGGTAGGTTGTAGCAGATGGTTGAGGGTTAAAAGGGTTAAGGGTTAAGGGGGGTTGGGGGAGGGGGGGGAGGGAGGGAGGGAGGGAAGGGCAGGACCGAGAGCTGGCTTACGGACGCGGCCGCGCCCGGCGCTCTGTGCCTGACGACGCAGGAGGTAAGTTGTAAACAATGGTTTAAGGTTAAGCGTTAAGGGGGGTTGGGGGAGGGAGAGGGGGGGAGGGAGGGAGGGGCAGAACCGAGTGCTGGCACCTGTACGCGGCCGCGCCCGGCGCTCTGTGCCTGACCACGCAAGAGGTGGGTTGGTTGTAAACAATGGGTTGAGGGTTTTAAAACCCTAAATAGGGTTCTAGCGTTTTAGGGTTTAAGGGTTAATTGGGGAAGGGGGAGGGAGGGAGGGAGGGAGGGAAGGAGGGAAGGAGGGAAGGAGGGAAGGAGGGAAGGAGGGAAGGAGGGAAGGAGGGAAGGAGGGAAGGAGGGAAGGAGGGAAGGAGGGAAGGAGGGAAGGAGGGAAGGAGGGAAGGAGGGAAGGAGGGAAGGAGGGAAGGAGGGAAGGAGGGAAGGAGGGAAGGAGGGAGAGAGGGAAGGAAGGGAGGAAGGGAGGAAGGGAGAGAGGGAGGGAGGGAAGGAAGGGAGGAAGGGAGGGAGGGAGGGGCAGGACCGAGTGCTTGCGCCTGTACGCGGCCGCGCCCGGCACGCAATGCCTGGCCACGCATGAGGTGGGGGAGGTGGGGGGGGGGGCGCCACGTGCGCGCGACTGTGCGCCTCACCCGCCTGCCCAACGTCGCCCTGAGTGCACTCGTACACACACACACACACGCACACACACACACACACACACACGCACACACGCACACACGCACACACACGCGAGCGCGCGCTCACACCGCCATGGCGGCTGACACCCCTCCCCACCCCCTTCTGCTCTAGGTGGCGCGCCGCGTGCGCGCGGCCGCACGCCTCACCCGCCTGCCCTATCGCGCCGTGGTCACCGCTGGCGCAGCGCAGCGCGCGCTGCTGCTCGCGCGCCCGCGCGCGCTCGAGGTGGGAGTGCACTTAATTTGTTAGAACGAATGGCCCCGTTCATTAGCCCCGTACATGTCTTTGCAAGGGGTCAAAAGCTATAATTGGTCAATGCGATTGCGGGGGTCGTTTCAAGTCGTTTTGACGCCCCAACTCGTGATTTCGACGTGTTTTGTTTTAGTCGATCAGCTAGTTGTGGTCCCTGCCACCAGGCACAGACTGAAATATCCACCGACATCAGTTGTGGGCCCTACCACTAGATGTGTGGGGTAGGGCCGCAGCGCGCGCTGCTGCTCGCGCGCCCGCACGCGCTCGAGGTAGGAGCTCTCGTCGGCGGTGCACTCGATTCACACGCATAGGGTTGTTATTCTCCTGGGTTCCCCTGGGTTCTCCTGGGTTGTTATTCTCACTGGCACAGCAAGGTCTTGATGAATGCTGCTCGCCTGTTACCATATATTTTTCTCTGTGAAAGCTTACTGATCCATCGCCACCATCACCAGCTTTAAGTATATTTTAGGTTCGCCAATAAAATGCAGAACCTGGCTGGTGGCACGCATCTGGGCGAGGGGGGGAAGCTCTCGGCTTTGTGGTGCGCTGGATTCGGTAGAACGAATGGGGGTTTGGAGCCTAGTTGTTGGGCCCCACAGGGCCACTCGCTCCGCCACACTCAGGCAACTGTAAATCCATCGCCCCACCCCTTTCTGTAGGCGCACACCGACAGCGTGGCTGCCGGCCTGCGCCTGCCCCTCGCTGTGGCCGCCCCTCTCTCACGACATAAAAATACCACCACCGCACTCGCAACGCTCAACAGACAACTAACATTCACCTCCCCCCCCTGCGCCCCTCGCCCCCGCCCAGATGCGCGCCACCAGCGTGGCTGCCGGCCTGCGTCTGCCCCTCGCCGTGGCCGCGCGCGCGCTCGTGCCAGGCGCCGACCACCTCCTCCCGGCGCGCACTGTCGTCGTGGTGGCCAAGGCGCGGTGGCTGTCTGCGCTGCTGCGGTGTGGTGGGTGCTGGCGTGTGTGTGTGTGTGTGCGTGTGTGTGTGTGTGTTTGCGTGTGTTTGTGTGTGCGTGGCCAAGGCACGGTGGCTGTCTGCGCTGCTGCGGTGTGGTGGGTGCTGGAGGATGTGTGTGTGTGCGTGCGTGTGTTTGTGTGTGTGTGTGTGTGTGTGTGGTGCATCATGGTGGCAAAGGCGTGGTGGCTGTCTGCGCTGCTGCGGTGTGGTGGGTGCTGGTGCGCATGTGTGTGTGTGTGTGTGTGTGTGTGTGTGTGTGTGTGTGTGTGCGTGGCCAAGGCACGGTGGCTGTCTGCGCTGCTGCGGTGTGGTGGGTGCTGGGGGATGTGTGTGTGTGTGTGTGTGTGGTGCATCATGGTGGCAAAGGCGTGGTGGCTGTCTGCGCTACTGAGGTGTAGTGGGTGCTGGCGCGCATGTGTGTGTTTGTGTGTGTGTGTTTGTGTGTGTGTGTGTTCGTGTGTTTGTATGTGTGTGTGTGTGTGTGTGTGTGTTTGTGTGTGTTAGTGTGTTTGTGTGTGTGTGTGTGTGTGTGTGTGTGTGCGTGGCCAAGGCACGGTGGCTGTCTGCGCCTGCCGGCACCTGGTCGACATATAGATGAAACCTACTACCAGAGACATGCACCCTGCACCCTAAACCCCAAACCCTGTCCTCCTGCACGTGTCGCACCCCACCAACACGTACCATGCTCTCACGCAGGCGGCCACGCGTCGCTGCGCCTGCTGGCACCTGGTCGCTATATTACGACACCTACCAGAGAACTACACCCTACACCCTAAACCCTGTCCTCCTGTATGTGTGTCGCACCCCACCAACACGTGCCCCATGCTCTCATGCAACCACTGCAGGCGGCCGCGCGTCGCTCTGCCTGCTTGCCATGGTTGCTATATTACAAAACCTACCAGAGGCCTGCGCCCTTCACCCTACACCGTCAACCGTAAAAGTCCTACCCTCCTGCACGTGTGTGGCACCCCACCAACACGTGCCCCATGCTCTCACGCCCCTAACGCAGGCGGCCACGCGTCGCTGCGCCTGCTCGCGCGCAACTTGTTACAACAAGGCACCAAAACAACCAGCATATGTAACCTTCAACGTAAACCCTACACCCTACACCCGATCCTCCTGCGTGTGTGTCGCACCCCACCAACACGTGCCCCATGCTCACGCAGGCGGCCACGCGTCGCTGCGCCTGCTCGCGCGCGACGCCGCAGTGTTCCGCGCAAGCCACCGCGCTCTCGGCACGCGGCACAGGACACTGCTCGCGCCGCTGCTGCCGCCGCGGCCTGCGCCCGGGGCGGGCGCATCACGTCAGCGCTCCGGCTCCAGGCAACCGCCCTCCCTGTCGCCGGTGCTGCCTGTGTCGGTGGCGGCGCGCCAGGGCTCCAGCCATCCCCCCTCCCTGGCCGCCACCGCCCCCTACGCGCGCGCGGGGCTGCCGAGCGGCCCGCGCGCGGCTGAGCATGAGGGCGGGGGCGAGCGGGCGGTCGACGGGGAGGGAGGGAGCGAGGGCGGGGGCGAGGGGCAGCAGGCTCTGGGCAGGCGGGCTAGCGAGCGGCGGCGCGCGGCGCGGCGGGGGCGCGCGCGCTGGGACGCGCACGCGGTGCGCGCGCACGCGCTCCTTGCGCGCGTGCTCGACTGCCACCCCGGGCTGCTGACCACGTCGTCCGACCGGCTGGGGCCCGCACTGCGCACGCTGTGTGTGCTGCTGGCGCCGGGGGGCGCGCACACGCCCGCAGTGCAGCAGCAGGCGCAGCAGCAGCACGCGCCCACACAGCAGGAGCAGCAGCAGCAGCAGCCGAGGGTGCACCCAGCGGTCGCGCTCTCCGTGCTCGCTCGCGCCCCGGCGATCCTGGACCTGCCAGCGCAGCAGCTGCGCGCCGCGCGCGACGCGGTGCGCGACGCGCTGGCGTCGTGCGCCGCTACGCCTAGCAACAGCGCCAGAAGCACCGCCAGCGCCAGCGCGAGCAGCACCGCCAGTGCCAGTGCCAGCAGCAGCAGCAGCATCGCTCGCACCGCGCGTGCCGCTGGGGCCGCCGCCGTCGCCGCTGCGCCCTCCGCTGGTGAGGCGGCTGCACTCGCCAACGACGACGGGGCGGGCGGCGGCGGCGGTGATGGTGACGACGGCGCCAGTGCCGCCGCGCTGGCGGTTGCCGCGGTGCGCCGCGTCCCCGCGCTGCTGGTGCAGCCGCCTGGCGACACCGCCGTGCGAGCGGCGAGCCTGGCGGCCGCGTGCGCCGAGGCCACGGGCGCGCCGCGCGCGGACGCGGCGCGCGCGGTCGCGCGCATGGCGGCGCGCCAACCGCGGCTGCTGCTGCTGCCGCCTCCGCAGCCGCGCCCGGCCGCTCGCACACGCACCCCAGGCGCCCGGCCCGCCGACGCCGGCGCCCATCCAGCCTTGGCCGCCGACGCGCGCGGCAGCGGCGCCGGAGGCGACGCCACCGTGGCGGTGCTGCGCCGCCTGCGCCGCGTGCAGTCGGTCGCGCGCGTCCCCGACGCCGCGGCCGCGTGGGCGCTCGTTGAGCGGTGCCCCGAGCTGCTGTTGCGGGCGGGCCCGGACCCGGGGGACGCGCTGAGGGAGGCCGTCGACGCGATTGACGCCGCGCCGGGCGTGCTTGCGGCATCGGCTGCTGGCGGCGCGCAGGGCGGCGGTAGCGGCGGAGACAGAAGCGCGGCGGCGGTGGCGGCGGCGCTCGCGCGCGCGTGCCCCGCGCTCATGGCGGTCCCCAGCGGCGCGGCCGCGGCGGCGCGCGCGGGGCTCGAGACCGGCGTACTGTCGGGTGGGGTGCCGCGCGTGGTGGTGTCGTCGCTACTGGCGGGTGCGCCCGGCCTGCTCGCGTGCGCTGGCGGCGACGGCGCGCGCGCGCTGGGGGAGGCGCTGGCGGAGCTGGGGGGCGCGTGCCGGGAGGTGGGTGCAGCGGGGGACGCCGCGTGGGGGGAGGAAGCAGCGAGCGGGCGCACTGGTGACGGTGACGGCCGCGGTGGCGACGGCCGCGCGGCCGCGGCGGCGCGGCTGCTCGCGCGCCACCCGTGGCTGCTGCGCGTGCAGCTGCCGCCGCCGCTGCCGCACGCGCCCCCGCCGCCTCTCCGCCTGCTGACCGAGTCGGCGATCGACGCGGTGCGCCAGCTGTCGCGTGCGCTGTCTCTACCGCACCCCAGCGACGCGCTGCACCTGCTGCTCGTGGCGGCCGAGCACAGCAGGTCAGGGGGGGCCGGGGGTGGCAGCACCGCAGCGGGCAGCGGGCAGCACCCCAGCAGCAGCAGCGTCAGCGGCAGCGCCACCAGAGCGCGCGGCGGCGGTGCCGGCAGCACGAGCGATGGCAGCGGCGCCGGCAGCGCTACCACCAGCAGTGGCAGCAGCACAAGCAGCGACAGCAGCAGCAGCGGCAGCAGCAGCGCACGCCCGCCAGAGGAGGGGGAGGACCCGCCCCTCGTGTCGCCGCGCTGCCCGCCGCTGCGCGTCCACCCGCGCACGCTGTCGTCGGTCGTTGCCGCGCTCTCGCTCCTCCGCGGCGCCAGCCCAGAGTGGGACACCGAGCTGCGCAGCTACGCGTCGTCGCGCAACGCCGCAGCCCTATCCGCACTTCTGGCCGGGCTGGCGACCGCGTGCGGGCGCGCGCGCCTGGCGCTTATTTGCGGGGTCCCCGGCGCGACCGCGCGCGTGGGGGTGGTCGCCGCGCTCGCGCTGCCGGCGGCGCGGCTGGCAGCTGTGCACGAGGGCCTGTCGCTGGCCGCTGTGCGGGCCGCGGACGGCGCCGGAGCCTCCGCTGCTAGTAGTGCTGGTACTGCTGCTGGTGGTGGCGCTGGTGCTAGTGCTGGTACCGCTGCTGGCGCTGGTGGTGGCGCTGGTGCTGTTTGTGCTGCTGCTGGTGGCGCTGGTGGCGCTGTTGGTGCTGCTGCTGGTGCTGCGGCCGGAGTTGGAGCTCGCGACGCGCATGGCGACGGGGCGCGCGCGGCGGCCCCTGGCGTGCCCAGCCCTGGTGGCGCACCCACCAGCGACGCGGCGCGGGCGGCGGCCGGCGGCAGCGGCGACGCTCGCAACGCTCGCACCGGAGGCGCTGGCGCTGGCGCCGCTGCGCGCGGCGGGGATTCGCGCGCAGCCCGCACTGGCGCCAGCCCTGGCGGCCCCTACGACGCTGGCGGCGCAGCGCCTGACGGTGGCGGGGCCGTCTTTGGTGGTGGCAGACCCGAGCCAGAGCAGGCTCCTTCAAGTACGACTCACGGGAGTGTGCCCGCGCCCGCGCCTGCGCCCGCCTCGGGTGTGAGCAGCCAAGGCGCGCGGCGCGGCTACATGGCGGGCGGCGGCCGGCCCACACGCGCGCCGCTGCGCCAGGTCAGCATCGCGCTCGGGGGCCTGCCGGCACCACCGACTGCGCCAGCGCCAGGACAAGCACAAGCGCCAGCACCAGCACAAGCACAAGCACCAGGTGCGGCAGCGCCAACGGGCGGCTCTGTGCGCGCTGATGGTGGGCCGCAGCAGGCAGCGGGCGCAAGCGCGGGCACAGGCGCGGGCGTGTCAGCGGGGCGCGGATCAGCAGCGCGGCGTGGGCAGCCAGATAGTGGGACTGGCAACCCTCCGGCGGAGCCGCGCCAGCAGAGCCGCGCGCAGCCGGCGGCACTCACCACGCTCGGAGTGGTAGCGGAGCCCACGACTGCCCCCACGCCCCGCCGCACGCCCCAAGCGACGACCGCCCCGGCCCCGGCCTCGGCCACCCCGGCTGCGCCTGTGCCTGTGCAACCGGAGGGCGGGCAGCGCGCTGCTGCCGCCGCCGTTGCTGCTGGCGCTGCTGCGCGTGGCGCGGGGAGCATGCGGACGGCGCGGCGTGGGGTGGTGGACAGGGCAGGCCAGCCGCGCGCACGCCCCGGTGCGCCGCCACCGCCGCCGCTGCGCGAGCGCAGCGTGGACGACTGGTGAATGGACCACTCCGTTGAGGACTGTTTGTGCGGCGTCGGACGCCTCGCCTGTGCGGGCGAGCGATACGATGCAAGCAGGCAATCCAACAAATCAGCACAACAGTGCAGTCAGCCAGCTCCGCTCCTGAATAAGAGCGGAAGCTGGTACACAAACGACCCTATATATCCAGGCGCGCGACGCAAGCAGCTGAATGGCCGACTGGGGCCGGGACCGTTCAAGACCACGGGACATGCATGCTCCTGTTCCTGCTGCAAGAGCACCCCATGGTCTTGTACACAAGATTCAGGGCGTGCTTGCTCGAGCGGACGGTACCCTACGAGTCGCCGTTCGTACGAGACCCACTGCTCCGCCAATTATACTAATCGCGTCGCGAGCCCGACTGACGGCCGCGGAGAGTCGTCATGTACGAGACCAACTGCTGGTACACCTCCCGACATCACCGTGGCCGCACCCATGCCCTATGGTCTTGGAGACGAGATCCAGGGCATTTGCTCGCTCGATTGAGCGGCGCCCCGCGTGTGGCGCGCCCCGACTGACTGACGGCCGCGGCGAGTCGCCGTCTGTACGAGACCAACTGCTGCTTCACTTCAAGGCATCACCTGTGGCCGCCCCCAGAGCAGGGCACGCAGCACTTCGGAGATCGCGACGAGTCTCACGAGCAAGCCCGTCGTACGCGCGGGTGGGGCCGTAATATCCCTGGTTGCCCGGGGCCGCGTGACATGTACCGCGCACACGCGCACCCGGACGCGCACGTGCACACGCACATGCACACGCACACACACACACACCCCTCGACACACACGCACACACCCACACACACGCACACACCCACACCCACACGCACACAGGTGGACCCTGGAGGTACGGCTATCCGGCGCGGCGCCTGTGATCAGCGGGCCAACGGCTGGCGACCAAGCGCCGCTCTCCTTGCACGAGTTTTACCGAGCCCGCGTGTCGCGTGTAGGCGGCGCGGCAGACTCTGCCACCCCTGGGTTCCCCTTGCGCTCTGTGGCTGTGTTCTGGGCGGCTGCCACACCAGCTGCGCCGGTCTCGTCGACATTAGACTTCAGCGGCTCATCAATGGGCATGGCGGTTGCGCAGCAAAGAGCGCAGCAAAGAGCAGGAAGCTGCGAGACAACACTGCCGTTGCATTTGGCACCCACTCTGCTACTGCTCGTGCGTGTGGCTGCCAACCCAGTACTCGCCTGTTCACCATCAATCAGAGCAATGGCCATTGCGCCCCTGGTGGCGGGGCCTCAGTGCACAAGTTGTAACAGTAGCAGTAACACGGGGTTTCCAGCTAAGCAGGCTACTCTTTTACTAGAGACACCCGCCGATACTCCAGCACACTTAAGTACTAGAGTACCGCCGGCTTCCCGGCCGATAGACCACCGCTCCCGCCGGCTAGACTACCCCAAACAGCGGTCTCTGAGAGACATGTCTGGCAAGGAGCATATAGGAGAGGACCTTCCTCAGGGTCACAGTAGTGGCCTTGTGGCCAGTCAAGCCGGCAGGGCCGACTGGCGCTGACTGGAACGGTCCCCGCCTGGCAGTGCATGGATGTCCAGCTCTCGTTTGCATGGGGCTCAGCCAGCGCCCCATGCCTCATGCATGGCCAGGTCCCACCCTCCAGGGGTTCATGGACGACAGAGATGTCATGGAGGCTGCCTGAAGACCTTCCAACGCCAGTCACCGGCAGACGAGCGACCCCGAGGATGAGCGCGGTGACGAACGCTGCGCTTGGTGAAGCGGATTTACTCTGTGTTGCCTCGGCGGTCGCCACCGCTGAAGCCGTGATGGTAGCCCGCCTCAACGGGCAGCCATCTTGACCAATCTCCAGCATGCATTGACGGGCGCCAGCTCCTCCGCTCGTCGACCAACTCGTCGAGATCGGTGCCGCATGGCGTCCTGCATGGGGGGAGGATAAGGGCCGTCTCCCAGCACGGGCCGCGGCAGCGCCGCAGCTACTCGCCAAGCCATGGCAGCGCCGGGCAAGCCGCTCCTGAAGTGTTCCACCGAGGGGCAGTCTAGCAGGTGCCGGGCCAGTCGTATTTTACCCCGCTCGTCAACGGCACGGAGATCCTCGTCACCAGCAGCGCCGCATTGCTGGGTCCAGAGCTCGGCGACGAGAACGCGCCTCCGTTAATCGAGCCCCAAAGCACAAGTTGTAGGCTGCTTCAAAGTGCACTTTGTTATGCCGAGCGAGAATTCCTCTGAAGTGTTTGCAGTCGCCAACCAACAATACTGGCTGACACCCTGGCAGAGTGTGCCGCTCACATGGGATGGGGCAGAGGGTGCGAACGTCGATCTTTTTCGGGAACTCTCTCTGCGCCGCTGATAATTGCCTGTGTCATCTGACTGGTGCATAGTGCGTGATAAATACCACTCGTTTACGTCTGCGCGTCGCTGGGGGCGCTGCGTTGCCCCGTCGGTGCGCGGAGCCAAAATTGTGCCAGCTGTCGCTTTCGACCACTCCCAACCTCGACCGATGTGCCCAAAATCAAGGGCGTAGACATTTTATGACCCTTTTAGACGACGAGCGTTCTTAAAATGGGCGCAAGGGCGGCGGGGGGGACGTCCTGGCGCCTCTGTCACCCCCTAGTTCCACTACCAAACAGTGATCTATGATGAGTTTGTTACAATCCACTTCTGGCGGTCACACGTGCGGTTCCAAAGCTCCAGTGGGACTTAGATGAAGCAGTCCTGACGACCTGCCAACAGAAAAAGGGGGGGTGCCCCACGGCAACGCCATCCACACACGGCGGCGGGCGCCAAGCAAGCAGCACCACAGTGCAGGCTCCACACTCAACCCCTCCAGTGGATGAAGGGCGGGCCCAAGGTATAAAACCATAAAGGGACCAAAAAAAGCCCACCCTCAAAACACCGGAAGCGGAGCAGGTGCGCACACCCACCACAGCACTCTACCCAGCAGCCACAACTCATCCCGCCAGCGCACGCGTGCGGCGCTACCTCCCCTCACATAACTCGTCCCCTCAGGGATCTAGGACGCCTTGTTCAGAGTGAGCTTGCCGTCCACCACTCCAACATAGGGGTGGGTCGGGCCCACCACACCCGCCCAACCTCGCGGCATCACGCCGCCCTCAGCAAAGGACGCCAGCGCGTCCCAAAGGTCCATCGTCGCCAGCGCCCCCGCCCGCTCAACCGACACCGTGCGATCAGGGGGCAGCACACCATCACGCGGACGCGTGATGCGCCACAGGTGGCGGCAGCCGCGCTCCATAGCGTCCACCACGAGCGCTGCCACCACAGCCCACACACCAGCACGCACCCCAGCGGGAGGCTGCAGCAGCCACACCTGGCAGCACGTGATGACCGGCGTAGGAGCAGGGAGGGCAGCAGCAACCGCCACCACCACCGCCTCCGCCACCGCGCATCCCCAGAAGCAGTGCGCACGCCACGCCGTCGCCGGCGGCCCGTCCTCCTCACGGCACCGCCACCCGCACGGGCACTCGGGCACTCCAAGCGCAGCCTGCTTGTGAAAGCCACTCACCCACAGCCGCCAGATGGGCTCCTTGCAGGCGCTGAGGAGCGGCAGCCGCCACAGCCCTGGCACCGCCGCCTCCAGGGTGCGCAGCCCCGCGCAGACCTGAGCGTCGGTTGCACGGGGGCCTCCGCGCATCCCGCAGTCCAGCGCCAGAGCCGCCTCCACCATGGCTGCCCGCCGCACTCGCCGCTCGTCCACAACCGCCCGCAGTTGAAGCGCCACCGCTAGCTTGCATGTCAGCTTCCCGACCACGCCCGGGCCGTGCGCAAACCCAACCCACCGGGGCTCGTCCGCGGCCCCGCCCCCCGCAGGCAGGGGAGCATGTTTGGCAGTTGCGGATCGGAGACCAGGCCGCCCACGCTGCCATCCAGCCGGCGTGATGACACTCGGCAGCTGCCACCCGACCAGCCGCACGATCTCCACCACAGCAGCGCGCTCGCCCGCGCGAGGGAGGGGCTGGAAGCGACGGAGCGGCCGGAGCAGAGTGAGGGCAGCTCCACCAGCTGCCGCCTCGACCCAGGCTGAGGGCACTGCCGCGAGCGCGACCGCCACTGCCGTGAACAGGGGGTCGAGCGTGCGCCGCACGCACAGCAGATCTGGCCCACCCCCCAGCACTGGCGGCGGCACCCCTGGGAAAAGGGCGCGGCACAGGACTGCCCTCCAGACACTGCCCCCGTCGTAGGCGCCGCACGCCAGAGCTGCGCAAAACTGCCCCAGCACGAGCGGCGCGCGTTCCGGATCCGCGGCAGCGTACACCGCCAGGCATGCGTGGTCGACCGTGCGTGTGCTGCGCACCATGTCGACAGCAGCGAGCCACGCCCACAGCGCACACAGGTCTGTGACCGTCCGCATGCCGGGGAGGGCGTCGCGCACGCGGGCGAGGCCGTCCACCCGCCAGCAGGTCGCACCGGTCGAGCTGAAGAGCGCATGCCCTGCCGCATCCCCAGTGGGCTCCCGCCACTGTACCGTCCGCTGCGCAGCCGGCAGCTCCAGCTCGAGGAGGGGGTTTGCCCAGAGCGGCGCCTCCGCTCCCCACAGCTCAGCTGTTTGCACGCGTCCCAGGATGCGCGCCACTGGCCCCAGGGCCTGCACCTCATTGAGCATGCGCCGCATCGGCCCAGCCAGCAGCACCGCGCTCACAGCCGGTTCTACGCACTCACCAACGAGGCCGCTTGGCAGAGTGCCTGGCCCAGGCGCGAGGCCCGCCATAAGCACAGAAAGGCTCGGGTGGGCCCCCGGGCAGAGGCGGTGCACCGCCTCCACCATGAGCGGCTCCCATGCCGGCTAAGCCGGGGGCGCGGGCTGCTGTTCCGGCTGTGCCCCCCTGCCACCTCCGTCGCCCCCGCTGCCGCCACCTCCGCCGCCGTCGCCGCCACCAGCCTCGCCACCATCGCCGGCCCGTGGGGCCGACAGCAGGAGATGGGGGGCGCCAGCCGCCCACGCCCCAAACAGGCACGCGAGGTGGACGGCCCACTGCGCGTGCACAATCTCCCGCCACGCCGGCGCCCCAAAACCACCGTGCGCCGGCCGCCCCAGGAGCATCGCAGCGGGCGCGCCTGGCACCGAAGAGGCCCACCGCGACAGCGCTGCCGGTGGGTCCGGCCCCACGCTCCTGTCCACCAGAGTAGCCGTCCACCGGGAGAGCAGCCTCTCTGCCTCCGGAGTCATGCCACAGTGCACCGCCCGGAACAGGATGCGGGAGACCCCGTACGTCGCCGCCGCGTGCCCCC
The DNA here is from genome assembly GCA_016618255.1 of Chlamydomonas sp. UWO 241. Taxonomy (NCBI): domain Eukaryota; kingdom Viridiplantae; phylum Chlorophyta; class Chlorophyceae; order Chlamydomonadales; family Chlamydomonadaceae; genus Chlamydomonas; species Chlamydomonas priscui. The sequence continues at coordinate 520,364 of VFSX01000031.1, read as the reverse complement.
TGCCAAAGACAGACATTGGGAAGCGCGCGAGCTTGGTGTACGCGGCCGCAAGCCTCTCACGGCACACCCCGGTGACGGCCTCCGGGGGCGGCAGGCCGGCAGAAACGGGCACGCCCAGCGACACGCCCGCGTCCAGCACGCGCAGCCCAGCCACCTCTGCACCTGCCAGCAGGCCCTCCCCCGCCGAACCCGAGGGCAGGATGCTGCACTTGCCGAGGTTTAGGACGAGGCCCGTCGCTCGGCCAAACACAGCCATCGCCTCCACCAGCGCAGCGATGTCAGCCGGCGCACACGACCGGAGGAGGGGCATGCAGTCGTCAGCGTACTGGGGGCAGGTCACTCTGCAGCCAGGCACGACCTCGACCCCCACCGCCGGGCAGGTGCGCAGGAAGCACGCGAGCGCATGCCCCAGGAACAGGAAGAGGGCTGGCGCAGCGGGGCAGCCCTGGCGCACGCCCGCCGCATACTGGCGCGGCTCAGCGATGAACCCGTTGACCTCGGCCGACGCGTACGTGTGCGTGAGGATGGTGCGGGTCCATGCCAGCACACCGTCACCGACGCCCACCGCCTCCATGACCGCAAGGAGGCAGCCACGGTCGATGGTGTCGTACGCCTTGCGGAAGTCGAGCAGCGCCAGCGCTGCACCCGTCGGCCCCACGCCCTCTGCCGCGTTGGCAGCCAACAGGCCAGGCAGCATCTGAGTGAGGCAGATATTGTCCGAGATGCGGCGGCCAGCGAGGAACGCAGTCTGTTCCGGCCCCACCACCGCAGCGAGCAGCGGCGTCCACCGCGTCGCCAGCACCTTGGCGAGGATGCGGTAGTCAGAGCCCAGCATGGTGAGTGGGCGGTAGTTTGCCGCATCCGCTGCATCTTTGGCCTTGTAGATGGAGGCGACAACGCCATCGAGAAACCCAGGCGGCGTCTCACCCGTAGCGCCCACCGCGGTGAAAACCGCCGCCAGAAGCACAAAGGCTGGCTCTCCCAGCTTCCGCCACACATCCACTGGGATGCCATCCGGGCCTGGGGCGGTGCCAGGCTTGGAGTGAGTGGCCGCCGCCCGCACCTCGGCGGGCGTAACAACAGGCGCGCCCGCTGCGTCCGCCACCGCCTGCGGCACGCGCGGCGAGTGCATACGCACCGCCCCCAGCACAGCCTCCCGATCAGCGGGGGATGGCGGTGGCGGCCGTGAGACCGCCGCCACGGCATCAGCCATGATGTCAGCCATTCCCATGCCGTCAGTGACGAGGATGCCACGCGCATCTCTGAGGGCGGCGACGCGCCGTGCCGTCGCTGGCTTGCGGAAGGCTGCCGCCATGCCCCCGGCAACGCGCTCTCCCGGCCGCACACATGAGGGCGGGGCTGGAGCGTACCGCCGCACCGCCGCGTCCAGGCGCCGCTGCAGCGCATAGAGCCCGGCGAGCTCCGCCAGCCCATCGCGCCCCGCCTCAACGGCCGCGCGCGCTCGTTGCAGGTCTGCACGCAGCCGGGCCACCTCCACCGACACAGCATCTTGACGCCGACCCAGGTCGCAGTCGAGGCGGCGGGCCTCGCGAGCCAGGCGCGGCTTGAAAGCCTGCCACCACCGCATAAGCTCCGTGTGGCCATGGGTGTGTGCCCCCGCTGCCTCCCGACCAAACCATGCCCTGAACCCATCGGCCAGGTCACGATCAGCCCAGAAATGGGCACGCACACGCGGCCGCCCCGGCCCGCGCGCCTCTGGCACCAGGGGGGAGAGGTGCATTGCCACAACGCGGTGATCCGACCCGCCCGACTCCCCCGCGTCGCACCCGAGGACGCGTGGCACGAGGGCCGTCGACACGTAGAGGCGGTCGAGCCGCGCCTGTGCATTATACGCACTTAAGGTGTACCCCCTCTGCATGGGGTGGACGAGGCGGTACGCGTCACGGAGCGGGGAGTCCTCCACCAGCGCTGCCATCGCCGCCGCCGGGGCGCGGTCGCGCCACTTGAGGGGCCCCTCAGAGCGGGCGCGGTCACGTGGGCTCTCGACAAAGTTGAAATCGCCTGCGAGCACGAGGTGTGTATGGCCAGCAGCAAGCGGTCGGATGCGCTCCTCGATGAACGCCGCCTGCACCGCTGGCCGGTTCGGCTGCGAGGCCGGAAGGTACGCGTTGACGAGGCGCAGCCGCCCAGCTCCCCCACCTCCAGCTCCCCCACCCCCACCCCCACCACCCGCGCCCCCACCACCCCACGTGATATCCATCACCATCAGCCGGCCGTCGCCATCCGCCTGGACGAACGGTTGGAGCACTGCCACGGGGTCCGACCGCACGAGGATGGCGCCACCAGCCAAGGTCCCCGCGCCGCCCCCCCCAGAAGGTGTAGGACTCAGTCCCCAGGTGGTAGGCACAGCCGGACGCGTACCGGTCGACGCCATCCATCCTCGCGACGTCATCAGCTGCAATATGCACCTCCTGGAGGCACACCACATCGAGGCGGCGGTCGTGCGCCCAGACGCGCATGATATCCACCAGCTTGGGCCCCTCTCGCAGGCCGCGCACGTTGTGCGTGCCCAACCGGAGGCCGGGGGCGAAGCGGCCTCCGCGCGCAGGCTGTCCAGCAGGTGGCGTCATCCGTGCACGATGAACGGGTGGCCATCTGGCAGGGGGTCACCCAGGCGCCAGTCGTCCGGCAGCGCCGGATGATCTAGGGCCTCTCCCTGCGTGCACTCCCTGCCAGCATGCATCATATATCATGTGTAATCTATTTGTTGCCTCAGAGAGGCCATCATACACCTTGGGGACAGGGCCGCATGGACGCCATGCGCCATGCAGTGCCAGCACGCACACGCGCACAGCAACAGCGCGGCACTCCCTGCGCCCCCGGTCGCGCCGCTCCGCCCACAGCTGCCTCATATCATATACTCACAGCCCATGCCCTGAGTTCTGGTGTTCACTTTGACTAGGCGCGCATCATGGGCCGTGATTGGTGCATTTGGGCGCGGTTCGCCATTACCTCACACGCCCCGGGCCATAAATCTCTCCTCCCTTGCCCCCCCGAGGTACTAGAGACACCCATAGACGCGTTATTGAGTACGCTATCCATCGCGCTCAAAATCGAGGCCAGCGGCGGAGTTCTTACCGCGGTCGGTTTCGAAACGCAAAAGTAACCGAAAGTAACCGTTACAGTTACAGTTACATCGGCTTTCCAGCAAAGACTACCTCTAGTCCTAGTACCCCCGCCTAGACCCAAGTCCAGTTCTGGCCCTAACAATTACTTGTGAGGGGCGGTAGCCACCAGCCGGCTGCCTGCCAACGTGTAGTCCCAGAGCAAAAAGGAGAGCTATTGTGCGACGCCTCCAAAATAGGTCCTAACTGCTTCTAGGGGATAGGGGGTCAAGTGGCGCTTGCCAATCTACTTGACCGCCGTGGTGGAGGGGCCGGCGCCTGAGGGGCAGCCGGACCGTACACCACGGCTCTCCACCCGACCCTATCCTGAGCACGCTCAAACGCCGTGTCCGAAAAAGTCTTCCAATCAGAACGAGTGCCACTAGTTTCGCCTAGCTGCTGAATCAGTAGCTTAAGAAAATAGTGTCGGGAGGAGGCTGGAGGCCGGCCTTGCTGCCGAGCCACATCCATTGTGCAGTCAAAAGTCGTACGAGGAAGACGAGAAGCCGGCATGCGCATCACATGGCCTAGCCACTGCATTGATCGCTTTGCCACAAGGCTCTCAATTGGCTCAGTGTCGCACGCCTGCCGAATATAAGTTAATCTGTGCCGGTCGACCAGGCGCACACCCAGAATGCGACGAAGGCAGTTAGAGTGGGCAACCTCCAATCGAGTCAGTTGTGTTTTAGTAGGGGCCCATGTTTCGCAGCCGTACAGAAAGTGGGGCAGCACGAAAGTGTTGTAAACCCGCATCTTAGACTGCACTTGCATCTTCTTGCTGGCCCAAATCTTATCGAAAGACGCAAACACGCCCAGCGCGCGACCGACACGCACACCGATCTCCTTTTCCACACCACCACTCTGGGTTATCCAACTCCCTAGATACTTAAATGCAGAGACGGTCTTCACTTCACCACCAGTCAGCGCAAACGTGGGCAGATCCGCGTCAAAATCTGCTGGCAAAATCATCACTTCTGTCTTCGCGGCGTTGATTTGCATGCCAAAGCTAGAGGACACTTTGTCAAGGATTTTCAGCATAAGCGCCAACTGAGCTGGGTCATGCGAAAACAAACATAAATCGTCGAAAGTAACAGCTTGTAGGATAATTACAGAATTCTGCGCCTTCGGTATTTTTGGTATCAACCATGGGAAGGCCCCCACCACTTATGTTTTCTCGGCTGCCGTCCTCAGTGACCGCGAGGAGGCGCAGCACCGGGCGCTGTGGCCCGCTTTCCTCGCCGCCAAGGCTGCGGGGAAGCGGGCGCAGTTCCACCGCGCACGCCTCGTGGTTGACGGCGAGTGGGTGGCTGCACCTGTTTGCTAAGTTGCATCCCCTCTGGGGGTGTGTTGAAGGGGAGGTGGCGCCACACGCGTGCAGTGGCGGGTGCGGTGTGGTCGCTGAGTAGAGTGCTGCGGCGGGTGTGCTACCAGCCCCGCTTCCAGTGGTTTGGGGGAGGGCTTTTTGGTCCCTTCCTGGTTTTATACCTTGGGTCCGCCCTCTGGCCATTTGAGGGGCTGGGTGTGCAGCCTGCACAGTGGTGCTGCTTGCTTGGCGCCCGCCACCAAGTGTGGATGGCGTTACCGTGGGCTACTTGTAGCTTGACCTTTTGTGGGCCTTGAGCCTTGTTTCTCTAAGTCCCACTGGAGCTTTGGAACCGTACGTGTGACCGCCAGAAGTGGATTGTAAAACTCTCATCATCATCATCATCTCATCATCATCATCTCTCTTTTCTATAATTATCCTACAATCACGCCCAAAACGCTCGTGCCGCGGCCGCGCCCCCACGGGCCTACCCCATCTCATGTGTGTGCCGCTGCGCGCCCTCTCACCCCTTCGGCACAGCTCGACCTCGGCAGGCAGGCGCCCCCGGCGCACAGAGTGCCACGGGGGAGGGGGGGGGGTTGAAGGCTGGCCGCAACGATCTGGGCTGGCCAGATCGCCTGGCAGATCTGAGAGAACGCGTCTGGCTGCGTACACCACCCAGCGCCAGCACCTCTTCAGCTTTGTTTGGCAAAGTTCTCGAGGCACAAAGTGTGTCGGGGTTGCCTGCATCGGAATTCAACGAGGCTCTCTGACGCCCAGATCCGCATCACCTTGACGCCCCCCGGCCTGCACCAGAAACTTGAGTCTTAAGCACTCAGGGCCCCTTCCCACCCAGCCGAAATCGGCAGTTTTCGACTGTTTTGGCAGTTTTTGCGTTCCACCAAGCCGAAAATCGGCTGTTTATGGCGGGCGGAATCAGCCGAATATCCGCTGTGGACTGCCGAACTGCCGAGTGGTAAAATCGGTGTCAGCATTTCGGCTGTTTGCACCCCACCTCTCCGACGTGTCCCGCGCGGCACGCCGTCCTCCCCTGCTGCCAGGAGCCTTGCCATGCCCAGACGCTGCCCAGGCCCAGCACGCAGCATGCAGCAGGGCATGTAGCAACAGCCCATGGGCATGCAGCAGCGCATGGGCATGTAGCAGCAGCAGCCCATGGGCTGCAGTAGCAGCCCATGGGCATGCAGCAGACCACGGGCATGCAGCAGCCCATGGGCATGCAGCCTGGAGCCCTGGCCCTGGCCATTTTATGAATCTGCCAATCCATGCCGGTGGGAACACAGGTTTGGCAGTTTGGCTGTCCCAAACTGCCGAGCCTTCCAGACCGAAACTGCCGACTCGGCTGGGTGGGAAGGGGCCCTCAAGCTACGCCAAAGCCGTGGTGAGCTTGAAGCTGCAGGGGCACCGTGGTCCGAGTTCCCGGTTCCCGCTAGATACGGGGGCGTTGACCGGGCGCTCGCAGCCTCCATGCACGGCACGGTCACCACTACGGGGTCGATAGCGCAGTTTTTGAAAGGGGGGGGGGGGCGAGTGAGGGGGTCGCGACGGTCCAGGCAATACCAGAAACTGTGTGTGGTCGATGTGTGTGTGTGTGTGGGGGGGGCTCTGGCAGATGGGACGTGTTGCACGCACCAACTACCAAAGCCCGCAGGCTGAGCTTAAGGCACGCGAGGCAGTCAGGCAGGCGGGGGGCAGGCTGACGAAGACCTGGAGCCTGCTCACGAGTTCGTGCCGCTCAAGGCAAGGCCGTGCTTCACACGCGGCCATCAGAGCAGTCTAGCCATATATACATACATCCTGATTTTTAAAGCTCTCTCCCTGCTTTTACGGAGAGTTCTCTGGACTAGGGTTGTTCCTAGAGTATCTAGGGTTTGGTGGTTCCCATCATTGACCGTTTGCGCTGGTGTTCTTTCTACTCAACGCCCATGTCTGTCGCGTCGGAGGTCAAGCAGTTGGTCGAGAGGCTGCTGGAGCTCACGGATAAGGGGCTGGTGGTGGTCGACGGCGATGACGCCGAGGAGACGATCCAGTCGATGCAGACGCTGAACCAGAGGGTCGGTGCGCTGAACCAGCAGGGGGGCACCACGCTGAACCAGCAGCAGGGCGAGCGGCAGCAGCAGGTGGAGCTGGGACGCGAAGAGGCGGAAGCGCTCAGGCGGCCCAGCAGCAGACGCAGCTGCAGCAGCTCGCAGGCGCGATGCAGACTCAGGCTCAGGCTGCCGCTGACGCTGCCGCTACTCAGCACATGCAGGCTCAGGCTGTTGCCGACGCTGCCGCTGCTCAGCGCACGCAGGCTCAGGCTGCCGCCGACACTGCTGCTGCTCAGCGCATGCAGGCTCAGGCGCAAGCGGTGCCGGCTCAGGCTGCCGCCGACGCCGAGCGCATGCAGGCTCAGGCTGCCGCTGACGCCGCCGCTGCTCAGCGCATGCACACTCAGGCTGCAGCTGACGCTGCCGCTACTCAGCGCGACGCTGCCGCTTCTCAGCGCATGCAGGCTCAGGCTGCCGCCGACGCTGCCGAGGCACAGTGCATGCAGGCTCAGGCTGCAGCCGACGCTGCCGTGGCACAGTGCAGCAAGGCTGTGCTGCGTCCGGTGGGGTCTTGAGAGCTGATTGACGCAGTAAACAAGGGAGTCGAGAAGGAAGTGAGCTCGCTGCTGAGCCGTGGCGCTGATGTAAACGAGATCAGCGTGGTGAGCGGCACTTTATTGCGAGGGGGTAGAGGAGAGTGGAGGCATGCATCTCCTGTGCCCGGAGCTGGGTGCTGTGAGGGTGGCGGGGGGCGCTAATTTGGGTTTGTATGCGCATGCCGCTGCCGCACATGTCTGTGGGCAACTGCCGCACATGTCTGTGGGCAACTGCGCACGGGTGCCCGACTGTGTGCGTGTCCTCGCCACGCTTTGTGTTGTTGTGTGTGGTGTGTGCACACACGCACGGAATCGCATGCATGCCCCTCACGCCCCACTTGTGTGTGTGTGTGTGCGCACGTGCACAGTATGGAGAAACGCCTCTCAGCCTGGCCGTCTTAAGCGGCCACACGGGCATGGAATCCCTACTGCTGCAGCACAACGCGTTGGTGGACAGGACGGACAAAGTGAGTTGGATGTCGTGTGGCAGTGAGGGCACATGGGTGTGCGTGCCCGTGTGTGTGTTTGTGTGTGTGTGTGTGTGTGTATGTGTGTAAGTGTGTGCAGAGTGTGGAGACGCATGCACGGCGTTGCACTCACGCCCCCACTGCCCCTGTATGTGTGTGTGTGTGTGCACGTGCGCAGGATGGTTGCACGCCTCTTTGGTGGGCTGCCTATCGCGGCCACGTGGGCGTGGCAGCGCTGCTGCTGGAGCACAATGCGACAGCTGATCAGGCGGACAAAGTGAGTTCGATGTCGAGTGGGCTGAGGGCGCTTTGTTGGGTGTGTGTGTGCATCAAGGGGGGGGGCAGAAAACACGAGAAATGGAACACAGGATGGAATCCCATCTCCTTGCTGTGAATGTTGCAAAACCATCCGATTTTTTGAATTTGGACACCTGGGGGCCGAGATACGAGGGCTCAAAGTTGGGTGTGTGTGGGGGGGAGGGGGTCCAGAGCTTTCTACGGCAGGTTCAGAGCTTTCTTTCTGGTGGGCCGTTTTGGACGGGAAGACCACCATTGGAACCGCCTTGATGACAGGAGCACGAATCCACTCTAAGAAGTGACTCTGGGTTGTAAGGGGGGGTCCACCCCCTCAGCGCCCCAGCTCCCCCGTGCGCTCCCTACGGAGCACCGAGTGCCCACCTAGGGATTTGCGCAACCTTCATGGATGGAGATGGGACCGATGCCATCTGAATCTCCTTGGAGAGCGCAGCAAAACACCTCAGGAGAGTCAACCCTGAATCTGCCCGGAAAGTGTGAACTGGAGGGTCCACACTCTTTGGTGGCGGCCGTCGAAGCCATGGTATGGCTGCATTTGGGGGACTATTTTGGCTACCTTTTGGCGACTTAGACATTGCGATGGACAGCCCTCACTGTGAGGAAGCCATGCGCATTGGTCCCGGCTCCATGCATGGTGTATTTTGTGAGATGGGGGGTAGGGGGGGGTCCAAATTATTTCCATCGTGTGTTCCAGAATTTTCTTTCCCCCCCCCGTGGTGTGCATGCTTTTTTTACAGCTTTACATGTACGCGCCCGGAGGACCCCCTGGCGTGAGAAGGCCTAGATTACACGTCTAGGGGAGCTCTACTAGTAGAGCCCGCAAGGCCACGCAGCGCTCCAGCCTATCAGGGGTGCGCATGCCTGTGTGCGCGTGTGTGTGTACGTGCATGCTGTGCGTGTGTGTGTCTGTGTGTGTGTGTGCGTGAATTCATGCGTGCATGCATTTGCAGAGTGTGGAGACATACATACACAGCATCGCATGTGCACGCCCCCACTGGAATGCCCCTCACCTGGTGTGTGTGTCTGTGTGTGTGCACATGCGCAGGACGGGCGCACGCCTCTCTGGTATGCTGCCATCACCGAGAACGTGGGCGTGGTGTCCCTGCTGCTGCAGAACAACGCGTCAGTGGACCAGGCGGACAACGTGAGTTGGGTGCTGGGCTGGGCTGAGGGCGCCCCGTTGTGTGTGTGTGTGTGTGTTTTGGGGTTAGGAGCGCAGTACACATGACATTTTTGTGCGTGGAGGTATGTGTGTTCGGGGGGGGGGGGAGGCACGCACCCCCCCACACACATATCCCACATGGTCTCAATTTTGCGCCCACACACCTGCCAGGCTGGTGTGTGGGTGTGTGCGTGCATGCAAAACACAGGATGAGGCCACACCTTTCTCTGGCCATGCCCGTGCGTGTGTGTGTTGTGTGTGTGTGTGTGTGCGCACGTACACACGCGAGCGCGTGCACACCACTCAACACACCCTCTGCCTGGTGTGTGCTTTTTCATGTGCAGTTTGGTGACATGCCTCTCTGCATTGCGAGGGAGGGCGGCAACACTGCATTGGTGCGCCTGCTGAAGCAGGGGTACTGAGCCTCCCTCTGTGGCCCCCCTTGCTTTCCGGGTGCCGCCGCTGCATCCCCGCGGGCAGGGAGCAGGCCACTCACTGCAGTACTGGGCATTTTGCTCTGTCCGCTTCTGTACGCGGTAGCCCCGTAGCTCACGTTGACGGCGCCGCCTTTGTCTGCACCATGGGCACCACACCGGTCGCGGCCACGATTCTGCCAGTGCCCCCCAGTTGGACGGCGGGCTAAAGAGAGACTTGATGCCAGTTGACGGCGGCGGCGTCTCCCCACCTTCACTCCACCCGCTATCACCGTTGTGCGCTCATCTTGATGACACCACCATTACCCCGCCCACACGCACGCCATTCACATGTTGTCAACCTGAACAGACTGCAGTTGCCAGCGGCAAAGGGTAGCAAGTTGTAACGCTGCGCTGGCCCCCTCCTCACTCACGCCGCACTCCGGAGGCGGACCAGCACAGATGCAGCCCGTCGTGAGAACATCCACGCGCGTGCTGAAGCAGAGCTTTGCTGTAGTTGTAGCTGTAGCTGTAGAGATGGCAGAAATCAATATTAACAAGTTTCCTACCAAGTGAGCTGCCCCCTGAGCTTACAAGGGGTGTGGCAAAGCCATACAGTCAACACATCAATTCAGGGCAGCGGGAGGCAGTGTGGCGCTTGCGGCGTTGATGCGTGTGCATCAGGCCAGAGAGGCGCTCGGCGTCAGGTGCATCGTCTGGCATGCATTGGCATACACACACACACACACACACACACTCCAATCTCCAGCACGCCTGCCGCCATCATCATCAGCAGCAGCGCCCGCCGTCTGCCTGAAGCGCACTGCCGTGGGATGCAGCGGCATTGGCGCTTTGCACTGCACACAGAGCCTGCTCGAGAGCTCACAGGATAGGAGCACCAGGGGGCAAGGGCGGGCGTGGCACAGTCTCCCTCCCCCTCCCCCCCCTCCCTCTCCCCCTCCCCCTTCCGCTGCCCTGCCCCCGCAGCGCCATGCTGCATGCGCTCGTTACCAGGCAGCCACTGCTGCATGTGTCGCTGTCTGTGCTGGCCATCAGGATGGAGCACTCACTCGCAACAGAGCAGCATGTGGGCGCGGGGGACAGCGGCATGGCACTCGGCGATGCGGATCGCTGCTGCTTCTGCTGGCTCTCGACATTGCCGTTTGCTTACTGTCCAACACTCGCGGGGCCGCATAACGCATTCAGGTACCTCCGGGCAGCGTCTTACAGTGCTGGGAGAGTCGCTCGCTGCCAGTCTCCTACGCGCTGCTAGTCTCCTTGTTGTCGCGATCGATCTGCTTGTCTACTCACAAGTTAGCTGTACTACCAACTGCTTCCTGTTATCTGCTTTCCTGTGATGCACCGGGTGCGCATGACACTACGGGGTGCGTCTTCTTCATCTACCATGGGGGCTACCAACTTGGTACGACTGTGGATCCTGTCCTAATGTTGTGTTTGCGCGGGGAACGGATGCGGCGTGTGTGTCTGCGCGGTGCGTCTGGTAGCCCGCCTTCAGGCCTCGGGGCAGACCCCCCAATCCCAGCTCCGGGGTTGATGTAGACTGGTAAACCGTCACCAGTGTGCCAAGCGCAAGCCATTATGGCATCAGATGCCGCTGCTGCGCGACCCAGAGGAGAGCGGCGGCGTCGCGGGGCAAGGCGTGCCGGGCGACGAGCGCGTCGTCTTAAGCATCGTCAGCTGCTCCTCCATCTGCGCGGAGGGGGGTGCGGCACATGCGTGTATGTGTGAGTGTGTGTGTGTGTGTGTGTGTGTGGTGTGGTGTGTGTGTAGGGGGGGGGGGGGGGGAGGGAGGGTGCCCCTCCACCTGCGCAGTGAGGTGAGCGGCACGTGTGTGTGTATGTGTATGTGTGTGTGTGTGCGCGTGTATGGGAGATTGCGAGGGGGGATGCGGGAGCGTGCGGGCCGATGAGTGAGGGGCGCGATGTGTGCGCCCACAAGAAACAGCTGTGCTGTGAAACTGCAGTGCACCCACCCTGCACCCTAGCTAGAGCCTAGAGTCCCAGTAGACCCTTGCTGGGCCCCGCGCCGCAACCTGCGCACCCACCCTAGGCCCCATACCGCATGCACAAACCAGTGGGATGGACACAGTCGCTGTGTGTCCACTCAGTGGACTCGCGCGGGTGCTATGTGCATGCCTCTGGCATGAGCCTTATATACGCCAGTTAAGGCGTCCGACGGACTGTAAATTCGACCACGCACGCACCCGTGCGCGCTCGGCCCGCTCCAGCTGTAGTTCTGCCTCCAGCATTGACAAGCGGTCACTCATGTACTGTGGGTGTGGGGGGGAGGTGTGTGTGTGTTTGTGTGTGCGTGTGTGTGCGTGTGCCATGTACTGTTTGTGGGGGAGGGGGAGGTGTTTGTGGTCCATTTTACAGTTCATCGGACGCCTTTGATGGCGTGTAGCGTATGGCGTGTGTGTGCGTGTGTGTGCGCCTTCAGCTTCACCAGGCGGTCGTTCAGGCACTCGTTCTGTGCCACACATTCTTCTAGAAACTAAAAAAAATCACCGAAGTCTTAGAGTTAGAGCCTGTGGGCGCTCCAGACGGCCCGTTGAGGTTTTGTGCAACAACGTTCCCCTCATGATGGAATTCACAGTCGTGCGTTATGCACCTCACAGGCATCCATCTGCATCAACAGGCCCCTGGCAACAAAACCCGCCGAGGCCTGGGAGGTGTAGCCTGTGGGCGCTTCAGACGGCGGTGCACGCCCACCAACCACCCACCACACACACGTCCCCTCTCTCTCCTCCCCCCTCACCGCCCCCCCCCCTCCCCCCCTGGTAACAACCAATATCCCCTTACTACAACAAAACAACTCACCGACGTCTTGGAAGTGTAGCCCGTGGGCGCTTCAGACGGCGGCGCGCGCGAGCGGGTGCTTGCGGGAGACGTCTTGCTGGTGGGGGAGGGCTGGCTGGCGGCCATGACGGATGGCATGTGCCCTGTTCCGATGTACGCGGGCGGCGCAGAGGGGTCTTCACCTGGGGAGAGAGGGGTGTGTTCGTTTGATACGGGTGGTGTTGGGGTTTAGTATCATGGCATTCGTTAAAGGGTCTGAGGGTTTCCAGAGGAGGAGAGGGCTGGCTGCCATGATCGACGGCATGTGCCCTGTTCCGATGTACGCGGGTGGCGCAGAGGGGTCTTCACGTGGAGATAGTGGCGCGTTTTGAGGCGAGTTCGGTTGACACGGGTGTTGTTTGGGGTTTGCCGTAAACTCAGATAGCGTGTATCGGTAATTAATTCCCAGACCCCTCCGATACCATGGCTTGGTACAGTTAAATTAATTGGTATCGGACCACGATACTCTCCAACTGGAGTATTCAAACCGCCCGAGGTCTCGAGAATCCCGCCTCGGGCAAGTCTTTTTGGGGTGCGGTCACGGTGGGGGCAGGAAAATCAGAAATACAGGCATGCTGAATATCAATTTCCTTACTGTGTACGTTTCAAATCAAGCGATTTTTTTGAATTCGGACACCTGGAGGCCGAGATGTGGGGGCTCAAAGTGGAGGGGTGGGGGAGGGGTGGGGGAGGGCGCAAACAAATAAATACGGGGGGTCCGGAACTTTCTTTCCAGCGGGCCGTTTTTGATGGGAAGACCACCATAGGAACCGCCTTGATGAGAGGAGCATGAATCCACTCTCAGAACTGACCCTGGGGTAATAGGGTGGGGGTCCCCACCTTCTCAATGCCCTACCCCTCCGCGTGCTCCCTACGATGCACCAAGTGCCCACCTAGGGTTTTGAGCAACCTTCATGGATTGAGATGGGACCGATGCCATCTGAATCTTCTTAGAGAGAACAGTAAAATACCTCAGGAGAGTCAACCCTGTATCTGCCTGGAAAGTGTGAACTGGAGGGTCCACACTCCTTGGTGCCCGCCGACTAAGCCATGGTATGGCTAGATTTTGGGGGTATTTTTTGGCCATCTGCCGGCAAGTTAGACATTGCGATGGACAGCCCTTACTGTTAGGAAGCCATGCGCCTTGGTCCTGGCTCCATGCATGGTGTATTCAGCGAGTGGGGTGGGGGGTGGGGGGGTCAGACCCCTCAAAAAAAATGTACCATGCCTGCAGGAAATAAGTTTCTTGCCCCCCCCCCGCGGGTGCGGTAGTTACAAAAACTCTGAAAAAATATTGCCGAGAACCGAGAATGTACTGTTTGCCCCCGCAACATTGGAGGGGACATGCCGACTTGCCCCCGCAGGAGGCATTTTTTTCCCGGAAAAGTGTGGAAAATGCCGATTTTCACACTTTCCGGAGCGAAATTCCCGCGATCCGCCCCCGCAGTTTCCCCCCAAATGTCACGCTTTGCCCCCGCAGCGGGGGCTGCGGGGGCGGTAAAGACATCACTGGTCGCAACCCTACCCAACCCAGGTTGGTTAGGGTTTGGGAGAGGATAGGTGGTACAGCGGTGTATGTGTTTTCGGATGTGGACGTGGCGGCCGGTGGGGTGAGTCGCGGTGCGTCGTAGCGCTCACAAAACACACGTGCACACACACACACACACATGCACATATGCACGTACTCCCCCCAACACACACACGCACTCCCCCCCAACTCACTGCCCCCCCACCCACACACACCGCGCGCTTTAGCCGCGTGGTCTGCCCAGAAGCGGTCCGCTGCCGCGTTCTCCTTCTCAATGCGCTTCTGCCACCCGCGCGCCATCTGTGCTTGGTACAGGTTGTACGCCATGGCTGCGTGTGTGCGTGTGTGTGTGTGTGTGTGTGTGTGTGTGCGTGTGCGTGTTTGAATGTCTCTCTCTATGTGCATGGGTCTGTGCGGGCGTGCATGCGTGCGTGCGTGTGTGTGTGTGTGTGCCATCTGGTACAGGTTGTACGCTATGCTTGTGTGCATGGGGGTGATGGGGCCGTGTGTGCATGTGTGTGTGTGTGTGTGTGCATGTGCCAGCGCTGGGTGTGCGTGTAGTACAACTCAGTTGTTGCGCGACATGACAGGGGCAGTGCGCGGTGCATGATATGACAGGACAGGGGCGTATGCTGGGTTCAACTGTGCTGCATCAAGGCGCAGTGGGTGGGCCATGGGCTCTGGGTCGTCGTGGTGCTCGTGTGCTTGAGGCACATGCATGGCGCTGCGCTACCCCTCGCGTCATCGACACCCCTCCCTTGTCTGTCATCGTATCATAGCTATCCAAGGTGTTCCATTCCATGGCGGAGACGAGGAGCAACTATCCCGGGGGTGGTCGGCAAAATGCCCAGGAGTAGGATCAAAGCTCACCTACGCTCACAGCTTCAGCTATGCCTTTCTATCCTGGGGCGAAGACGAGGTTACAAGGAGTCTAGAGGTGGCTTGTAAACGAATGCATTCGCGAATGGTGTTGCGCAACAGAGAGAAGTGATTTCACACATCTGGCACAACTAGAGTAACCAGCAATCGAAGGGTGAAACAGAGCAGAAAGACTGTGGTGGCTGAAGGTACACCGGGACACCAGCGCCGGGGGGGGAGGCAGGCAGTTCCTGGGAAGCACCCTAGAACTCCCTTCCCCTTGAGCCAGCAGCAGCCAGCAGTGGCCAGCACTGCAGCAGCATTCGAGCAGCACTTCAACGGTATTCATCAACGATGTGCTCGGTAATAATCTCATGTGCGTGTAGGGGTCCATGGATAGACGTCCCCCACCCTCCAACAGGTGCCCCCCCCCTCCTCACACACACACACGCGCCGATGGATTGTTTTTACAGTCTGCGTGGCGTCCGACTAAAAACGCACCCGACCATGCCTCGGCTCGCTGTGCCCGGGCACCTCTAATTCAGCTTACTCTGGATGGCAACCGGTGCGGTGCGGCCTCCTAGAGCCTCGCCGCCGCCTTTTCTGTCTCGTAGATCACCATGCGGTAGAGCTTTATGACGAACGTCTCCGTGTCGGCGTCGAGCACAGGGTGCAGCTCGTCGTACGTCTTGGACGGCGGCGCCGACTGCGACAGCAGGTCGGTCACGTAGCCGACGAGCGAGGGCTCGGGCATGCCGAGCAGCTGCTCCACCTGTGTGTGTGTGTGTGCGCGTGTGGTGTGCTGCTGGTGGGGTGAGGAAGGGTAGCCAAGGGCCCGGGCATGCCAAGCAGCTGCACCACCTGTGTGTGTGTGTGTGTGTGTGTGCACGCGCAGCGAACGCTGGACCCAGGGAGCGTACGCGAGCAGGCGCGTGCGCGCTCCCTGTGCAAGCAAGAACCAACCCCAGCTAAAGCCACACCCTCATCCTCGACCCACACTTCTCCACAACCTCCTCATGTCCCACCCCGCGCACCTTTTGCCCGATCCAGTTGCTGAACTTGGACCCCATCGAGTCCTTGTCGAAGTGCTCCCACCGGATCGCAAAGCTCCACACGCCGTCGCGGCTCGTCGGGATCGTGTCCATGAGCCTGCGCCAAGTGAGAGGATATGATGAATGCACGATGGGCGCACATGCATAGGTCGAATACGCTGCCTGTTGGGTGCGTCACACACGACTGCATAATCTATGATGATGACAAGGCCACGTCGTCGCGGCTCGTCGGGATCATGTCCATGAGCATGCGCAGAGTGTGAGGGAGATGAGGCACATGAGCACACTGTGTAAAGGGGACCCCTACGCGGGCGACGCCTTTCTGCTTCATCGGCTTTCCAGCGAAGACTACTGTGTATGCGCACATGGGTTCACTTGCGCCTGCACACCGTGTCGACACAGGACACAAGGATGCTTCCCCACGTGCAAGTATGGCAGGCATGCACACGAGACCCCATCCCACCTGCGCAGCTGCGCCTGCCGGTCCTCGGCGGGCTGTGCCACAGCTGGCCGCGCCTGCTGCACCACAGGCGCCCCCTGTGCCGCCGCCCCCTGCACGAGCAACAGCATGGGGTTAGGGGTCAGGGATTTGGGCGTAAGCTGCATGCATGCATGACGGCGTGTGGGGGCTTGGGACTCAGGGCCAGGGCTTTGGGGATTGGCTGCATGGGGGCTGAGGCATTCGCCCCCCGTGCTGCCGCCCCGTGCAGTGCAGCAGAGCATGTTTGGGGGGTTTGGGGTGCATGCTTGCATGGGGGCCGAGGCATTCAAGGTGCGGCAGAGTATGGGGGTTTGGGGTTCACGGCCGGGGCTTTGGCTGCATGCATGTGGCATGCATGCCACGCACGCACACACGTCCGCACGCGCACACACACACAGTGGACCCACCGGCTACGCCTCGTGCACCGACCCAAGCTCCTCCTCGGTGTACTGGATCGGCCTGGGCGTGCACCAGATGCGCAGCACCCCAACCTACTGTTGCCACACAGAAGTAGACCTACACACGCACAGACACAGACAGTCGACCCACCGGCTCCGCCTCGTGCACCGACCGCAGCTCCTCCTCGGTGTACTGGATCGGCTTGAGCGTGCGCCGCGACCGCCCGTCGTCGTCATCGTCGCCAAACAGTGCTGCGACGCGCGCGACCTGGGATGGTCCCAAGGGTGTTAATAGTAGCAGCAACAGAAGCGGTAACAGTAGCAGTGACATCGGTGTTCCAGCAGCACATCGGTCTTCCAGTCCTAATACGGCCGCCTAGGCCCAAGCCCGGTTCTGGACCTGGCCATCCCTTGTGAGGGGCGGCAGCCACCAGCCGGCTGCCTGCCAACGCGAAGTCCTACGGTAAAACGGAGAGCTCTTCTGCAACTCTGTGGAAACAGGATGCAGCGTGAGCCAGATTCCCCTACCTTTGCGGGCGGCTTGCGGATGCCGCCGCCGGCGCCGCTCGGGGGCGGCGGCAGCTCGCGCGCCGCCGCTGGCGACGGCTCGCGCGCCAGTTCGCGCTTGTGACCCGCGGTCGTGCTGGCTGCCGCGTAGCTGCTGCTGCCCCCGCCACCGGCGTTCGCGCTGCCTGAGGAAAAGTGCTGCGCCTGCGTGTGCGCGCGCGGCGATGTTGGTGTTGGTGGCATGGCGGGCGCGGTGTTGGCGCGGCCGGGGCAGGCAGGCGACAGCTGCCAGCCAGCCATGCATGCGTGCACTGCATGCATGGTTGCCTGCCTCGTGAGGCAGCTTCCATGAATCCCACGCCCCGGGGGTGCGTACTGTAAACTGTAAACTGCAGCCAGCATGCAGCCATGCATGCAGCATGCGCACGCGCCTGGTGCGCGGCCGAGTGCGCAGCCGCCGACAGCGCGCCCCTGGCCGCCAGCCAGACAAGCAATGCATGCAGCTAGCATGCGCACACCAGCATGCATGCATGCACACACATGCATGCGCGCGCACCTGGTGCGCGGCCGAGTGCGCAGCCGCCGACGGCGCGCCCCTGGCCGCCTCGACCATGGCGCGGTAGATTGGGTCGGACGGGTCAACGGCCGGGGCACTCTGCGAGGGGTGTTGCCAAAACACACATGTTGGGGTCTAGATTCAGGGTTTGAGATAAGGGCAAGGACACGACCACACCCTATCTATGGGGCGCTGGTTGGTCGAGTTGGTGGAACCCGTTGGAGGTGCTTATGCTGGCGCGCGACGGCCGGGTTGCCTTCGGCTGTTGCTGCTGTGTTGTTGCTGTTGCTGCTGTCGTCGCTAATACAGTTGGATTCGGTGGCACAGACACAGCCGAGGCCAAGCGCGCACCAGCGGGGGCTGCTGCGCGACTGAACCTAACAATAAGAACAAAAACGCCGACCCTCGCGCGCACCTGCGCACAGACACAGCCGAGGCCAAGCGCGCACCTGCAAAGGCTGCTGCGCGACTGAACCTAATAATAACAACAACAAAACGGCGACCCCCACGCGCACCTGCGGGGCCGGCTGCTGCGGCTGCTGCTGCTGCTGCTGCTGCTGCGCCTGCTGCTGCGGCTCGCCCGCGTCGTCGTCTCCGTCGTCTCCGTCTGACGGCTGCGGCGGCGGCGGGCCCTCCTCTCCAGCATCGGCATCACCGCCGTTGGCAGCAATGTCCTCGCCGTGGAGCGCGCGGTCGGCGTCGTCCTCGGCCGCCTCTGTGCGTGTGTGTGTGCATGCGCGTGTGAGTGTGTGCATGTGTGTGCGTGCGTGCATGTGTGTGCGTGTGTGTGCCGCCAAGGCCGCACTCTGAACTAAACGAACACGCCCCCCCCACACACCACCACCACCAACGGCCCCCTCTATGTGTGTGCGGGTGTGCGTGCCCCCCCCTCACCAGCCCCACTCTGCGTGTGTGCGTGCGTGTGCTCGTATGTGTGTGCGTGCCTCGCCCTCACCCACGGCCCCCGTTGCGTGCGTGTGCATGCCCCCCCCCCTCTCCAGCGCCCTCACCTGCGGCCCTCCGCTTGCGCCTCGCTTCAGCCCCACGCCGCTCGCTCACCGGACGCCGCTCCCACGGCGCGCACGCGACGTCGTCGGGGTCGGGGCGCTCGGCGTCGTCGCGCAGCACGCGCCGCCGCTCGGACCCGGCGGCCGCCTCGCGCTCGGCCTCGCGGTCGCGCGCCTGGTTTTGGGGGTGCGTCCGGGTTTGGGGGGCTTAGTAGAGGAGGGTTTGTGCAGGAGTGCGGGGCATGTGGATGGTGTGTTGTTGCTGCTCGAGGGTCGCTACGTGCCCCCGCTCGGATCCCGCGGCTGCCCCGCGCTCGCGCTCGGCCTCGCGGTCGCGAGCCTGTTTTGGGTGTGTCCGGGATTCGGGGCTTCAGTGTGCGAGTGTTTGTGGGCGGGGTGCGGAGCATGTGTGCGCCAGCCGCTGCGTCCTTGCGCGCGGCCCTGGCGGTCGAAGAGGCGGGTGCCAACGCCTAAGGCCGCGCCGTCTCAGACGGCGCATTTACTTGCGCGGACCAGGCGTCGCCTGAGGCGCGCCGACCGCCTCAGGCGTCGCCTGAGGCACACCCCTGATCGCCTCAGGCGCCGCCTTAGGCGTGATCCCCACCGCCTCAGGCGCCCACCACCACCTGAGGTGCAACCTTGACCGCCTCAAACGTTTTTACCGCATTCACTTGCCCGGATCGACGATGGGACTGTGGCAGGGCACGCGCACGCACCTTGCCCATCTCACGCTCAGTCCGCTCCCACTCGCGCAGCCGCGTCTCGTACGCGCGCTCCGCGACGCGCTTCGCCTCCTCTTCCACAGGGTCAAGCACGCGCGCACTGCTGCCGCCGGCGCCGCTGCGCCCGCTGCCGCTCGCGCCGCCGCGCTCCTCTCCCCCGCCGCGGTGCTCCCTGGTCTCGCCGCGGCTGCCGCCGCCGCGGTCGCGGCTGGTGTCGCGCTCGCGCTCCCGGTCGCGCGTACGCTCGCGCTCCCGGTCGCGGTCCCCGCCGCCTGGCGCGTCTGAGTGCCCCCTGCCGCCGCTCGCTGCCGCTGGCGGTGGCAGCGGCGGCGGCGGGGGCAGCGGTCCGCCGCCGTGAGCGCGCTGGTACACCTCCTCCCGATCGGACACCAGTCCCATGATGCGCTCGAGAATGCTGTTGTCCGCGCCTGCGTCGCTGACCTCTGCCGCGAGCGCCGCCTCGTCGAGCACCTCGCCCTCTTCCTGCGCCTTTTTCGCCTTGGTCAGTGCCGCCTCCTTGTCCTCCGCCATCTGCTTGGCCTGTGCGGGTGCATGCGTGCATGCGTGGTCCGTTACGGCGGATCAAGCGGGGGCAGTGCGAGCAGTACAGCGAGCAGTCGAGCTGCCCATGCAGTGGAGAATGCCCATGCGGCCTTGCCATGCGGCCGTGCATGCGCCTGATGCGCCCATGCCCCCTGCCCTACCCTTACCACCAAACACCCATACGAGCACCCAGCTGCCGATGCAGCTGCACCACCAACCTTGTTGCTCTCGTACTCCTCGACATACTTCTGTGTCGCGGTGTTGCCCTTGACCAGCAGCTCCTGCCCGTCAACCTTGAGCCCGTGCATCAGGCGGATCGCGCGCAGGACGCCCTCAGCGTTCTCAAACTCGCAGAAGCCAAAGCCCTTCGGCTCGCGTGTCTCTGGGTCCTCTGCGCGCTTCCACGACGCCACCTCCCCACATGCGCTCAGCAGCGACGAGATGAGGCCGTCGGGCACCGTGGAGGCGATCTTCCCGACGTAAACAGTGGTGGCCTTCTCGGCTGGGGCAACTGTGGTGCAGCACACAGCGCACGCGGGGGGATCGTACTCGGCGGCGCGCATGGCATGGTGGTGCATGCATGGTCGCTCGGCACCAACCCACCTGGCCGTACTATGCCCGCGGACGCCCGCAAGCCCGCGATGATGCCGCCGCCTGGGCCTCCGGGGCCTAGTGGGCCTGGTCCAGGGCGCGGGGGGAACCCATGCATGCCCCCCATCCCCATGCCTGGCATGCCAGAGCCCATGCCTGGCATACCCATGCCAGGAGGAAAGCCCATCATCTGCGGACCTGCGTGGTTGCAAATGGACCCGCGGGAACGCCGATCAGAGCGAGTGCGACCGGGGGGCGCATGCATGCGTCGGCCCGTGTGCAGTTTCGGTTTGCAGATCACTCACCTCCCATGCCTTGTCCGCCCATCATGCCCATCTGCGGTCTTGGCATCATGCCCATTTGTCCGCCCATCATGCCCATGGGCATCATCATGCCCGGAGGAGGCATGCCGCCGGGGAAGGGCATGCCCATGGGGCCCGGCCCCATCATGCCTTGTCCCATGCCATTCCCCATGCCTTGGGGGGGCGGCGGGCCACCCATCCCAGGCGGATGGGGAGGGCCAGGGAAAGAGGAGAAGCCGCCTGGTGGCCCCGACATGGCGACAACAGCAGTAAACTGCTGCAGGGCATGGAGAGGGCCCAAGTTGGTCACACTCGAAGTCACACATTGCCAGCGGACCCAAGCGGACCCAAGCACCAGGCACCATGGAAACGAGCAAGGGATATAGTTACAGGCCCCCAGGGCAGGGCGGTTCGTAGAGTCGTGCCGTGAGACGCCTGCCGTGATGGCCGCGCACACGCACACACGTGCACACACACGCACACGTGTGCGCACACGCACTGCACATCCTGCGTCATGATAAGGCTTAATCAGCTCCCACCCAGGGCGCAACAGGATGCAAGCAGCAGCCGGTGGTTGTGCCCCTCCACCGTCAAACCCTTTGTCAAACCCTCCGTCAACCCCCAAAACTGAAATGCTCACGAAATACTCTACGGGAGGGCTGCACTCTGCTTGCACCCAAGCCCTGGTCCAACGTGTGCACGGCAGGGCAGGCAAACAGGCAGGCGCCGCCTCGACTCGTCCCTCGCGTGCAGTCTAAACCCCCGTCTGCAGCACCCCCGTGCCCCGCGCCACAACAACGGCACAATCAATCACCGGCGCGGTCGGCTTCGGGGCTTCGCAGCTACCGTGACCCGGTGCTGCTGTGCGCGAGCGACGTCTGCAGCTCCTTGAGCGACACGGCCGTCGTCCGGACCTTGTCCCGCGTGTCGTCATAGTTGGTCAGGTGGATCTGTGGGTGGGGGCAGGGGTGTGCGTGGGCAGGGGGGGGGGTGAACAGCATTTATCAGGAAGGGATTCAGTGAATGGAGTGGTGGATCTGTGAGTGCGGGACAGGGATGGGTGGTCGTGGGGTGCGCAGGGTGTGTGTTCAGCGGGGTGAGCAGGGCGGGGTGAGCAGACGAGGAGGATATGCGTGGTAGCGGGGAGTCAATAGTTGGTCCCTGCGGTGGGTGAGGGGGGCAGGGGTGGGTGGTCAGGTGGATCTGCAGGTGGGGTATAGGCAGGGGTGTGCGTGGGCAGGGGGGGATGAGCAGCATTGATCGGGAGGGGATTCAATCAATGGAGTGGTGGATCTGCGGCGGGTGAGGGGGGCAGGGATGGGTGGTCGCGGGGTGAGCAGGGTGTGTGTTCAGGGGGGTGAGCAGGCGTGGTCGATTTTACAGTCCGTCGGACGCCTTTGATGGTAGGCGTGTGCGAGGAGAGAAGTGAGAGCAGGGGGACGAGGGGGGTGCGTGGACCCCCCCCCCCCGCACCTGCTGGTCTGCGTGTGACAGCCCGACGTTGTGAACAGGAAGTTACCGATGTCGTCGCGCATGAAGCACACACACACACACACACACACACACGCACGCACACACACGCACGCACACACATACATGCACACACACCTGCTGGTCTGCGTGCGACAGCCTGTGCCAGCCCGGCGTTGTGTACAAAAAGTTACCGATGTTGTCACGCATAAAGCGCACACACACACGCACACACGCACACACACACACACACGCACACACACACACACACACACCTGCTGGTCTGCGTGCGACAGCCTGTGCCAGCCTGGCGTTGTGTACAAAAAGTTACCGATGTCGTCACGCATGAAGCGCACACACACACGCACTACGCACACACACACACACGCACACACACACACCTGCTGGTCTGCGTGCGACAGCCTGTGCCAGCCCGGCGTTGTGTACAAAAAGTTACCGGTCGTCGCGCATGAAGCACACACACACACACACACACACACACACACACACACACGCACGCACACACACACACACACACACACACACACACGCACCTGCTGGTCTGCGTGCGACAGCCTGTGCCAGCCCGGGGTCGTGTACAGAAAGTTACCGATGTCGTCGCGCATGAAGTAGCCGTTGAACGCGGGCTGGTTGAGCTGCTGGAGCTCGGCAGTGGCCTTGGCCTTCGTGAACACGCGCACGTAGTCAGTATAGAGGCGGACCTGCGGGGGGGGGGGGAGTGCGCGTGTGCGTGAGGGTGTGCGTGTGCGTGTGTGTGAAGGAGCGAGCGAGCGAGCGAGGGAGCGAGGGAGCGAGGGAGCGGGGTTGAAATATATAATACAAGCAACCACCCCACGTGCTCGCCCACGCGGCGCTTGTATTCGACATCCTTCTCCACGTCGACGTCGTCGTCTCAGTCAATCAATCATCGTTTGTATACAAACAACTGACAAGCAACTACCCTACCTGTTGCCCACAGTGGCGCGTGTCACATCATTCGCCACGTCGACGTCGTCGTCGCAGTCAATCATGAGCGTTTTTACTTATTTTGATTTCACCTGTTCATACAAGCAGCCAAAAGCCACACACCTGCTCGCCCATGTGGCGCTTGTACTCGACGTCGTTCTCCACATCGACGTCGTCGTCACAGTCAATCACGAGCGCTCACACACACACACACACACACACAAGCACACACACGCACGCACACACGCATGCATGCACACACGCACGCACGCACACCCACGCACACACCTGCTCGCCCACGTGGCGCTTGTACTCGACGTCATTCTCCTCGTCGACGTCGTCATCGCAGTCAATCAGGAGCGCACACTCACACACACACACACACACACACACACACACACACACACACACACACGCACGCACACGCACACGCACGTCAACGTGCCCACCTGCTCGCCCACAGTGGCGCTGGTCACACCATTGTCCACGTAGACGTCATCGTCGCAGTCAATCACGAGCGTTTTTTTCTGGATTTTTTTGTTTGTATTTCACCTTGTAACGCAAACAGCCGACAACCACCACACACCTGCTCGCCCACGTGGCGCTTGTATTCCACGTCGTTCTCCACGTCGACGTCGTCGTCGCAGTCAATCACGAGCGCACACACACACGCGTACACACATGCACGCACACACGCACACACACGCACACACCTGCTCGCCCACGTGGCGCTTGTACTCCACGTCGTTCTCCACGTCGACGTCGTCGTCGCAGTCAATCACGAGCGCCGGGATGTGGTGGAGCGACGAGAGCAGCTTGTTAGAGTGGTTGGTGTCGAGGATGTAGAGCGAGTCGCGCAGCGCGGCCGGGACCGGGGGCACGAGCACCGACGCGCGGCTGCCATTCGGGGAGCTGTGGGGGTGTGGTGGCGGGTGCATGGGGGGTCAGAAGAGGAAATGATTACAATTAAACAAAACTTGTGAGAAAATGAGGATTTAGAGCGAGTCGCGCAGCGCGGCGGGGACCGGGGGCACGAGCACCGACGCGCGGCTGCCATTGGGGGAGCTGTGGGGGTGCGGTGGCGGGTGCATGGGGGGTCAGAAGAAAAAATGATTACAATTCAACAAAACTTGTGAGAAAATGAGGATGTACAGCGAGTCGCGCAGCGCGGCGGGGACCAGGGGGGCATGAGAACAGACGGGCTGCTGCTGCCAGAGGGGCTGCGTGTTTGTGGGTGCGGTGGTGGGTGCGGTGGTGGGTAGGTGGTGGGCATGAGGGCCAGTCAGAAAGAAAGCGAGGGAAAAAGAAGAGCGAGTCGCACAGTGCAGCGGGGACCGGGTGGCACGTGCACGGACGGGGGCTGCGTGTTTGTGGGTGCGGTGGTGGGCATGGGGGTCAGAAAGAAAGGGAGGGAAAAAATCAGAGCGAGTCGCACAGTGCGGCGGGGACCGGGTGACACGTGCACGGACGGACAGGGGCTGCCAGAGGGGCTGCGTGTTTGTGGGCGCGGTGGTGGGCAGGTGGTGGGTAGGTGGTGTGTATGGGGGTCGGAAAGAAAGGATGTGAATAAGAAACGCAGCACGCGGGCGGGGACCGGGTGGCACGTGCACAGACCAACGGGGGCTGCGTGTGTGTGGGTGCGGTGGTGGGCATGGGTCGTCAGATTGGGTGGCACATTTTTGTTGTGGGCAAGGAAGAGTGGTCACATGCACGCACACACACACACACACACACACACACACGCACACGCACGCACCTGCGCATCGGGACCATTGGCGCGCCAGTCGAGAGCGTGGCCGCGGCGTTGATCAGCCCCCTGCTCGACGCGGGCGTGGTGAGGAACGCAGCGTCGGCGACGCACTCAAACGCCTTGACGCCGCCGCTCCACAGCCAGTCCTCGTGGTGCGCGTGCAGGTCCTGTGTGTGTGTGTATGTGTGTGTGTGTGTGCGTGTGTGCGTGTCGCCACTCCGCATCCAGTCTTCGTGGTGCGCGTGTAGGTCCTGTGTGTGTGTGTGTGTGTGTGTGGCCGCTCCACAGCCAGTCCTCGTGATGCGCGTGCAGGTCCTGTGTGTGTGGTCGATGTCACAGTCTGTCAGGCACATCTGGTGCATTCGACTTGTGCGTGCGTGTGTGTGTGTGTGTGAGCGGCCGCTCCAGAGCCAGTCCTTGTGGTGCTCGTGCAGGTCCTGTGTGTGTGTGTGTGTGTGTGTGTGCGTGTGTGTCGCCACTCCGCAGCCAGTCTTCGTGGTGCGCGTGTAGGTCCTGTGTGTGTGTGTGTGTGTGGCCGCTCAACAGCCAGTCCTCGGGATGCGCGCGCAGGTTCTGTGTGTGTGGTCGATGTCGCAGTCTGTCAGGCACATCTGGTGCATTAGACTTATGCGTGCGTGTGTGCATGTGTGTGTGTGTATGTGTGTGTGTGTGCGGCCACTTCAGAACCAGTCCTCGTGGTGCTCGTGCAGGTCCTGTGTGTGTGTGTGTGTGTGTGTGTGTGTGTGTGTGCGTGTGTGTGTGTGTGTGTGCCGCCGCTCCACAGCCAGTTCTCATGGTGCGCTTGAAGGTCCTGTGTGTGTGTGTGTGCGTGTGTGTGTGTGTGTTCGTGTGTGTATGTGCATGTTTGTGCGGCCGCTCCAGAGCCAGTCCTCGTGGTGCTTGTGCAGGCCCTGTGTGGGAAGGGAGGGATACTGTGTGTGTGTGTGTGTGTGTGTGTGTGTGTGTGTCGGGGGCTTTCTTTCTTCTTTCTTTCTTTTGATTCAAATTCGGATCCAAACTGCACCTGCAGGTACTAAAACCGTAGTTGCATTTGAACTAAGGTTCAAATTCGAATTCAACGCACCTCCAGGCACTCAAGCTGCACGCTCGCCTCCTCGTTGCGGCTGCGCTTTGTGCGGCCTCCTTTCCTCAAATGCGGCCTCCTTTCCTCAAATTCAAATAAAAACTCAAACACAACACCTGCAGGTACTCGAGCTGCACGCTCGCCTCCTCGTTGCGGCTGCGCTTGGTCATGCGGCGGAAGCACGTGTCGGGGTTGGCGCGCAGGTAGATGAAGCCGTTGGGCACGAGCGTGGGCAGCGTCTTGAGCATGGGATCAAACCTGCGGGTAAAGATATTTAAATTTTACAAAAAAACGGATTCGTACGTTTTGATTTAATTCTGACAAAAACAAGAGGGTGGCGCGCAGGTAGATGAAGCCGTTGGGCACGAGCGTGGGCGGCGTCTTGAGCATGGGGTCAACCCTGTGCGCGCCAAGGGGTTTGGAGGGAATTTAAATCAAATTAAATGTGTTTAAATCAATGAGCATGTGGTTAAACCTGTGGGCGGTGCGCAAAAGGTGAAGGGTTGAGGGTTGAGGGATGGTCCAGTCGAACACGTAGGTTGGTTGAGGACAGTCGCCCTCAAGCACCAGTCGCCCAGTTGGTTGAGGGGCTCAGGGTCTAGGCGCCGCCCTGACGCGGATCACTCCACACCAGGGGTTTCCTTGGGGTCAGTCATCCTTTCGTTTTTCCCGAAGAGGCTTTCCCAGTTTCGTCGGGATTTCGGGCTGCAGCCCGCAGAATCGCGTCAAAAAGTGTGAAAATCGACGATTTCACACTTCTCCCCGGAAAATTCGCCTCCACACTTTGGTTTTCTTTAACGCACCCTACCCGAAAACCATCGGGAGCACGCCTTTTTTAGTTTCCCGATCGGGTAGGAAACCCCTGACACACACTGTCCACACAGAACACGTCATTATTGATTTTAGTTTCGGCTGCACACAGCTGTTTGGCTGTGTTCCGGCTGTACTTCGACCTTAAGAACACAGCTCAACCCATCCAGTGGATTGGTAGCCTGATGAGCCCGCCGGACAGAGCTCGTCAAGAGCTTTCAAATGTCCTTGAGCCAAATGCCAAATGCCAAATGACCCCCCTATGCGAGGTCAAGCGGTCGAACGGGAGGTCGACTGTTAATGCACTCAAAGTAAAATCCGGCTGTGGAAAAAAACACTTGAAATTCCTGGAAACAAAATCACTGCGACACGTCTTACCACACTCCACACCCTGTCCCACATCCACACCCCACACTACACTCCACACCCTGCCCCACACGCACCATGAGTCGTAGACCGCAAGCTCAGTGTCGCTCATGAAATTTGACTTGTGGACAGCGCGGACAAAGACCATGCGGTCGGAGAAGATGGAGCGCTCCAGCAGACGGCACATCCTGGAGGCAGAGTAGGACTCGCGCTCCTAGAGTGTGGGTGAGGAGGGGGAGGCAGTTTTACAGTGTGCCGGGGGCCATTGTCGGCGCAGTAGCCCTTGTGTGCTTGTGTGTGTGTGTGTGTATGTGTTTGTGTGTGACAGAGAGTGAAGATGGAGCGCTCCAGCAGACGACACATCAGAGAGGCGGAGTAGGAATCGCGCTCTTAGAGTGTGGGTGGGGCGGGGGAGGCAATTCTATACTCTGCCGGGGGTCCATGTGGGCGCAGTAGACCTTGTGTGGGAGTGTGTGTGTGTGTGTGTGTGTGTGAGAGTGAGCGCTCCAGCAGACGGCTAATCCGGGAGGCGGAGTAGGACTCGCGCTCCTAGAGTGTAGGTGGGGTGGGGGAGGCAATTTTACAGTCTGCCGGGGGCCTTTGTTGGTGCAGTAGACCTTGTGTGGGAGTGTGTGTGTGTGAGTGAGAAGATGGAGCGCTCCAGCAGTCGGCACATGCTGGAGGCAGAGTAGGACTCACGCTCCTAGAGTGTAGGTGGGGAGGGGGAGGCAATTTTACAGTCTGCCGGGGGTCTTTGTTAGCGCAGTAGACCTTGTGTGGGAGTGTGTGTGCTGTGTGACTGAGAAGATGGAGCGCTCCAGCAGACGGCACCTCCTGGTGGCAGAGTAGGACTCGCGCTCCTGTGGAGGGGGGGGGACATGCGCGCGTGTGCACGCGTGGGTGTGCATGTGCGTGTGCATGTGCGCGCGCGTGTGTGTGTGTGTGCGCGCGCATGCGTGCGTGTGCGTGTGCGTGTGCGTGTGCGTGTGTCGTGTGTGTGTGTGTCGTGTGCGTGCGTGTGTGCGTGTGCATGTGTGCATGTGTGCGCGTGCGCGTAAGTGCGTGTGAGAGTGCGTGTGCGTGTGCACAAATATGCCATGTGTCATGTGCCACGTGTGTGCACACACACACGCACACGCACCTGCACCATGCGTGTGAGGAACACATAGTTCTGGAACGTGTACGCAAAACGCTGCGGGTCGTTGTAAAACTCCAAGAGCAGGTTGACCTTGCCGTCGCCCACATTCTGCCACTTGTCGACCGGCTCCGGGACCACGTGCAGGTTGGTGTCGATGCCCGCGTCCTGCATACGTATGTGTGTGCGTGCGTGCGTGCGTGCTCACTGTGTCTGCATGCACTCTTGCGCTACAGCGTTGCGCGCTGCCGTGCCCAACACCCCCACCCCACCGGCGAGCTTCGTCACACAGCAGGCAGCAAGCATCGCTCACCCAACCTTGAGGATCTGCAGGAACGTCGTCTTGCCAGCCGAGATGTTCCCCTCGACGGACATCGTGACCTTGGGGCCGAGGCTGACGGGCATACCTGTGCTGTTCTGGTGTTGAGGAGCTGAGCTGAGCTCCTCCAGGCAGTCGACGATCGCACGGACGTGGCCCTTGTTCTTGATGCCCACCCGGTCCTGCGCGCGGCAGGGCGGCGGCGAGAGCGTGTCACGCACGTGCATGCAACCCACGCCTCGAGCCGCGCAGTGCAGCCGTGTGCGTGCTGAACGCCCCGGCCCCGGCCTGCATGCGCATGCTTGCCTGGAAGAAGTCGCGCGAGCCATCCGTGCCCTTCTCCCTGTACACGTCCAGCAGCTGGTCCAGCGTGTTCAGGCCAAGGTCCTTGAACAGCGCCTCGTTCTTGGGGCCGACGCCACGCACGCCTCGCAGTGAGGCGGGGCCCGAGGCCGCCTCGGGACGTGCGCCTCGTGACGCCCGCCTCGTTCGCGCAAGCCCTCCAGGTCCAGGCCTCCCGCTGCTGCTGGCCTCATCGACGCTGGGAGGCGTCGCGGCGGCCTGCTCGCGCGGCGTGGCCGAGGGAGGGACGCAATAAAACCGGCTCCCATGCCCATGCATGCCGGCGAGGGGCGAGGGGCGCAGCAGCGGCCCCGATGGCAGCACAGATGACATCGCCATGCTGCTGACCGCCGACCGCGCACCGCCAACAGGCCGAAGGTGCATGCCCTGGTGCATGGAGCGGAAAGCAACCACGCAGCGTCCAAACAACCACGCCAGCGTGTGACACGAGGCAGTAGGAGTGGCAACCAGAGCGGGGATCACCGCTGGTGGTCTGGTGTGCGCAAAACTGCAAAGGCGGCGGTGTTGCGATGGCCGGGGGGTCGATGCAAGAAGACGGCCTCCACGCCGGGCAGCTGATGCACTGCAATGTGGATGTGCTACACCAAGGAGGGCGCCAAGGCTTCAGCGTTGACTGGTGGCATTTTTTGGTGTGCTGCATCCACACATAGGGTTTCACATGGGGTGTTGCTGCACGTAGAAAGCGTGCTTTCTGCGACCACAACATGGGAAGTACTCAGTACTCAACGGGTCTGGCTGAGCTGCCCCGCGATGTCCTGTACCACCTCTCTCGCTCTCTCGACGACATCGACGTGCTGCGCCTTGGCGCGACATGCACGCAGCTCTTTGAAGTGCTAAGCAACGACGATGCCGGATGGAAGGCACGCATGGATGGCTTCCTGAGGACCAAGGACGCATTGTCCCCATCATGCTCCGACGCACTCTCATGGCGTACTCTCCACCTACAGCTTTTGCGTCCTTTCGGGCACATGATCGGTGCATGGAGCGTGGAGGTGCGTGATGGCCAGCATGCCTGCCTGCGTGGCTGCCTGGGAAGCCATGCGAGCGTGCGGTGTGCCCGCATGCAGGTGCGCATGCGCAATGCAGCCCACCACGTGTGCCCGCACCCCTTCCTTCCCCTAACCACCCTCTGCGCACGGGTAGGCACACACGCACACACACACACACACACACACACACACACACCAGTGCCCCCCCCCCCCAACCCGCTGCATTCCCCACGGCCACTCCCCGCGTGTGCAGGACGCGGCCCCCTACGGCAGCCTGCTGTGTGTAGTGCTGGAACCGCCGCGCCTGCTCGGCTCGTACGTCACGTGCAACTCGCTTAACGCTGGGGTCGTCTTAATACCAGCGTTTGAGGTGTGGCTCGTGGAGGAGGAGGCGCAGGACGCCGCTCGGCTCGGCGGAACTGGGAGCAGCAGCAGTGCTAGCGGTGAGGGCACGGAGGTGCCATCAGAGCAGCAGCAGCAGCAGCAGCAGCAGCGCAGGCGCCTGCCGCCCATCCGCCACTTCACTGCGGTGGCGCGCTGCCTGCGCGCCCGGCACCACGCGCCGCCTGGCGCTGGCGCAGCCGCGCAGCCCCAGTGCACGTGCCCCTGCGTGGCGGTGCAAAGTGACAATGCAGCCGCCGCCAGCAGCGCTGCTGCCGGCAGCAGCTCGGGCTCGGGCCCCTCAGGGAACGCATCGCGGGGCGGGTGCGGTGGTGGCGCGGGGCCCTCGAGCGGAGCGGAGGAGGGGCGCGGCGCCCGCGGGTGCGCGTGCGACGCGGTCTCGTTCCTGCGGCCGCCATGCCTCGTCGACCTCTCCTCCGGCGGGCGGCGCGGCCAGCAGGATGCGGAGGAGCCGGAGCAGGGAAGGTCAGGCAGCGGTAGTGCCAGCGGCGGCGCGCCCCGATGGAGCCCAGCGTCCCGCGCGCCCATCATGCTTGCGTGCGCGCACGGGTGCCGCCAGGACGAGCTCGAGGTGCTCGCGCGCCACGGCGCCGCGCGCGCGCCGCCGTGGGGCAACGCCGACATTGTGTGCCTGCCGATCGGACCGCACCTGCGCGCCGCGGTGGGTCACGGCGACACACATGCACACGCGCACACGCACGTATGCATGCACACGCATGCATGCACACATGCACACACACATACACACAGACACACACATGCACATGCACATGAACATGCACACACAATTTTGCACTCCAGTTCGTCCCACGGCGATGTCGTTCCACGGCGAGGTCTATATGAGGGCATCTGTCGATAGCGGGTGACCACACACGCACGCGCCACCACCTCGTCCCATCCGCAACCACGCCCCATGGCCACCCACTCGACCGCGATCCCCACCGCATCCCCACCATCCCGCAGGCGGCACGCCCGGGCGGTGAGGAGCCTCCAAGTGACAGGGAGGGCGGTGGCGGCGAGCCGGCGCGCAAACGCGCGCGCACCGGGGCCAGCGGTGGCAGTTGCGGCGGCGGAGGTGGTGTGAGCGGCATGGGACTGGCAGCGTCAGCGGTGGCAGAGCAAGTGGCAGCAGCGGCTCCAGCAGCAGCGGCTCCAGCAGCAGCGGCAGCGGCAGGCCCAGTGACAGAGCCTGCAGCAGCAGCAGGGCCAGCAGCATTGGCAGAGGCAGTGCCAGCAGCAGCAGCAGCGGCAGCAGCAGCATTGGCAGAGCCTGCAGCAGCAGCAGCAGCAGCAGGGCCAGCAGCAGAGCCAGCGGCAGAGCCGGTGGCAGTGCCAGCAGCAGCAGCAGCGGCAGCAGCAGCAGTGGCAGAGCCTGCAGCAGCAGCAGCAGCAGGGCCAGCAGCAGAGCCAGCGGCAGAGCCGATGGCAGTGCCAGCAGCAGCAGCAGCAGCAGCGGCAGCAGCAGAAGCAGCAGCAGCAGCAGCAGCAGCAGCGGCAGCAGGTGGTCCTCGTGGTGCGGTGGCCCCCGCGCCCGACAACGGCCCACCCACGCGCAAGCGCAGCATTTCCCTGACGCCCGCCCCGCCACCGCTGCCGCTGCGCCTGCTACCAGACGTGCCGCAGCAGGCACCCAGCCGCGCGTCGCTGCAGGAGGCGCTCGAGCGGCTGTCGGAGTTCCGCTCAAGGCGCGCAGCCGAGGCGCAGGCGCGGGCGCGGTTCGCGGCAGTGGGCTGGGGCGGCGGCGCTTATCCTGGCGCTGGCGCTGGCGCTGGCCCTGGCGCTGGCGGTCTGTACGGAGGGTGGGCCGGCGAGGGCGGCGGCGACGGCGGCGGCTGCGGCGCGCTGTGCGTCCCGCTGTCGCGCCCGCGCGCGAGCCACCCGATGGCCGGTACGTGGGTTGGCACGTACGGCGTGCACGGCATGGAGTTCATCAGCATGTCACACTCGCCGGGGCGGCGCGGCGGCGGTGGCGGTGGCAGCGGCTGGGCGCAGCCCGGAGTCCTGACCGCCACGAAGCTGACCGGTAGGTGGTGACGATGGATTGTACTGCCGTGTGTGTGGTGATGATGGTTTGTGATGATCGCGAATGGTACAACAGTATCTGTGATGATGATGGGTTGTAGTCCTGTTAGGTGTGCTGACCGCCACGAAGCTGACCGGTACGCGGTGGTGATGGAGTGTACGGTGTGTGGGGATGATGGATTGTGATGGTGGTGGATTGTACAACAGTATCTGTGATGATGATGGGTTGTGCTGCAGTCCTGTTAGGTGTGCTGACCGCCACGAAGCTGACTGGTAGGTGGTGGTGATGGGTTGTGATGGTAGTGGATTGTACGGTCTGTGTGATGATGATGGGTTGTGATGATGGTGGATCATGCAACAGTCTGTGTGATGGTGATGGGTTGTCCTGCATCCATTTTAGGTGTGCTGACCGACACGAGGCTGACCGGTACGGCGTGATGATGGGTTGTGATGATGGATTGCGTTGATGCTTGCGATGATGCTGGGTTGTGATGATGGATTATCCGCAGTCGGTGTGACGCGTGTGCACAGCCTGCGACGCGTGCATAGAGTCTGTGCGATCGTAGGGTGGTGCTGATGGTTATTTTGACCGGTTTTGTGTTATGCGCTGGCGCCGCGCGCCTGCTTTTGACGCCGCCGCCACCTCTCCTCATTAGCACTGCCCCCCCCCCTCCTGCACGCACACACACACACACACACACACAATCACACACTCTACAGGAGACTATCACGTGCCAGCGGGCGAGCTCTCATTCCGCATCCCATCTCTCTCTCTCTCCCTCTCTAACTCTCTCCCTGTCTCTCTGCACATTCACATACATTCACATGCATTCTACGCCAATACCTTTCTTGTTCCACACAGGCGACTACCACGTGCCCGCGGGCGAGCTCTCGTTCCGCATCCAGCTCGGCGATCCATCAGAGGCGTTCTCGCCGGCCGTGCTCCCGCCCACGTCACCGGACGGGTCACGAACTGTCGTCGGTTTTCCGGTGGCGCCCGCGCCCGCAGGTGCGCGTGTGCAGTCACGTAGTTTAGGGGTAAGGGTTCAGGGTTTTACGCGTTTCGGGTTGAGATTTCAGGGTTTAGGGAACGTTGTTTAGGGTAGTTGTTTAGGGTAGCCTGGCAGGTAGTAGCAGGTAGTAGTAGCAGGCAGTCTAGGGTGCGCGCTCCCTGTAGGTGCTCCTCCCTTCCCACGAGCAAATGTTAAGCAGCGGCAGCGGTAGCAGCAGCAGCAGCAGCAGTGGTAGCAGCAGTAGCAGTAGCACCACCACCACCACCAGGGCTTTAGTTGGGCTTAGTTGTGGTTCAGCTCTCGACGGGTCACCGACCGTCGTGGAGGTTCCCGGTGGCGCCCGCGCCCGCAGGTGGGTGTGCCAGAACCCTAAACCCTGAAACCTGAAACTCGACTCAAGACCTTATTGAAACCGACCCCCCTGGCTATGCCAGACGGCATGCCAACTGACGTGGGGTTTCCTGTGGTGTCGGTGCTGAGCTGTGGCACACAGCCCGTCGTGCTCTGTCTGATCAGTCCCTTTTCCTCAGCAGCCAGCCCCCAAAGGTGCGCGTATGCAGCGTCTCACTTCAGGACCTGGTTTAGGTATAAGTAGGGGTCTGGGGTTAAGTAGTCTTTGCTGGAAAGTCGATGTAACTGTTACTGTAACTGGGGTTAAGGGTCTGAGATGTGGGGGTAAGGCTGGGGTAAAGGGTTTTAAGGTAGACCGCCCGCATGCCCGCAGGTGTGTGTGTGCCAGAAGTCCTTAACCTTAACTCTAAGCCATGAACCCTTGAATTGAACACACACACGCACACACACGCACACACACGCACACACGCACGCAGGTGGCGCGGGCGGCATGCACTCTCTTCTGGGCGTGCCAGGGTCCCTGCTGCGCCTGCCACCTGGCTACACACACACACACACACACACGCACGCAGGTGGCGCGGGCGGCATGCACTCTGTGCTGGGCGCGCCAGGGTCCCTGCTGCGCCTGCCGCCAGGCTACACACACACACACACACACACACACACGCACGCACGCAGGTGGCGCGGACGGCATGCACCCTCTGCTGGGCGCGCAGGGTCCTTGCTGCGCCTGCCACCCATTCCACACACACACACACACACACGCAGGTGGCGCGGGCGGCATGCACTCTCTTCTGGGCACGCCAGGGTCCCTACTGCGCCTGCCACCAGGCTACACGTCGCGCGTCGACCTCACCGGCCACCGGCTACGCGTGCGCACCGTGTGGCAGGCCATGGCACAGGTCAGTAATTGATTACCCCACTTATCCCTAGCCACAAACAGACTGTAAAATCCATCATCATCATCATCCCTACTGGAACCCACTAACTCAATGGTGGGGCAGTGGCTTATGTGTGGGCTCAATAACACAGCGCCCATAGTGCTATTATTCGTTTTAAAAATGCTGTGCGTGCGCACAGCATTTAAAGGGCTCGATTAACGGAGGCGCGTTCTCGTCGCCGAGCCCTGGACCCAGCAATGCGGCGCTGCTGGTGACGAGGATCTCCGTGCCGCTGACGAGCGGGGTAAAATACGACTGGCCCGGCTCCTGCTCGACTGCCCCTCGGTGGAACACTTCAGCAGCGGCTTGCCCGGCGCTGCCATGGCTTGGCGAGTAGCCGCGGCGCTGCCGCGGCCCGTGCTGGGAGACGGCCCTTATCCTCCCCCCATGCAGGACGCCATGCGGCACCGATCTCGACGAGTTGATCGACGAGCGGAGGAGCTGGCGCCCGTCAATGCATGCTGGACATTGGTCAAGATGGCTGCCCGTGGAGGCGGGCTACCATCACGGCTTCAGCGGTGGCAACCGCCGAGGCAACACAGAGTAAATCCGCTTCACCAATCGCAGCGTTCGTCACCGCGCTCATCCTCGGGGTCGCTCGTCTGCCGGTGACTGGCGTTGGAAGGTCTTCAGGCAGCCTCCATGACAACTCTGTCGTCCATGCCACCCCTGGAGGGTGGGACCTGGCCATGCATGAGGCATGGGGCGCCGGCTGAGCCCCATGCAAACGAGAGCTGGACAGCCATGCACTGCCAGGCGGGGACCGTTCCAGTCAGCGCCAGTCGGCTCTGCCGGCTTGACTGGCCACAAGGCCACTACTGTGACCCTGAGGAAGGTCCTCTCCTATATGCTCCTTGCCAGACATGTCTCTCAGAGACCGCTGTTTGGGGTAGTCTAGCCGGCGGGAGCGGTAGTCTATCGGCCGGGAGCCGGCGGTACTCTAGTACTAAAGTGTGCTGGAGTATCGGCGGGTGTCTCTAGTAGAAGAGTAGCCTGCTAAGCTGGAAACCCCGTGTTACTGTTACTGTTACTGCGTGCGCACGGTGCGGCAGGCCATGGTACAACTCAGTAATGAGTTAAACAGTAGTCGTCGTCGAAAGCGTAACACAACGGGCCCGCCTAGACACCGAGTAAAAATACAAGACCCCAAAAGTCTTCAGCCAGCAAGGCGATGACACACAGCCCCCCAGTACATTCCCCCGTTGTGACAAACCGCAAAGAACTACTACCACACACGGTTGTGAGAGCCAAGTGCTGGAATGCGAGCCCATGTCCACACTCGATAAACACTGAGGCGGCAAGCCCCTTACTCATCCCCCCCTCAACTCCTCTGCCAACCCCGGGGTCCCACACGGACCGGAGTGCCTCAGCACCAGCAGTGGGTCCCACCTCTAGGGCCCACTGTCTCTACTGTTGTGTGGGCTCAACAACACCGCGCACGTCGAATCTCCTAGTTATGTGACTACTGCAAAAAAATCAACCGGCTGCGCGTGCGCGCGGTATGGCAGCCCATGGTGCAGGTCAGTAGCAGTTGTCACCCCCGCGAGCCGTGTACCCCCGCTTGGGACCGGATTTACCTTTTCCCAGAAAACCACCCCACACTTGGTGGGAGAGGGCGTTGGGACGTGTGCTAGGAAGCTCTCGCCGAGGGCAGCACAACGGCATGCGTTGCGTGAACACCCGCTTTGTATTGCGCCTCCTACACACAAGACCCTAATAACCTCCGAACCCGCCCCACCCACTTCCAGGTCGCTTTTGTCGCGCTGATGTGGTTGCCTGCGATGTGCGTACTGCTCAAACCAAAGAGTGTCACGACGCCACACCCTAACCTCCAACTGCCACGTCAGACCCCAACCTCCAAACTCGTCTCACCCACTGCCAGGCCGCGCAGCCGTCTTTTTTCGCGCCGCTGTGGTTCCCCGCGGTGTGCGTGCTACCCAAACCAATGAGTGGCGCCACGCCACACCCCAGCCACACCCTAGCATAAAGTTGCCGCGTCCCGACCCCACCCCAATGCTTTCGACGACGGCAACGAGACCCCAACCTGTAACCCCGCCCCACCCACTTCCAGGTTGCGCAGCCGACGTTTTTCGCGCCGCTGTGGTTCCCCGCGGTGTGCGTGCTGCTGGAGCCGGAGTGGGGACCAGAGGGCGGTGCTGAAGGCGATGGCAGCGGCGACGGCGGGGGCAGCGGGGCCGACCAGCCAGGCTGCAGCAGCCCCCACGGCTCGCTGCCCGGAGGCGGGGGCTGCACGGAAGCTGGCAGAAGCTGGTGGAAGCTGCTGCGCGCCGCGGGCGACGCGTGTCGCGACGGCCGCCCGCTGCTGTTTGGCATGGCATGGACGCATGTGTCCACGTTCTCTTTGTTTGCGAGAGTCGAGGGGCTGCCAGGTCTTTAATTCCTGTGGGTGGGGGTTGAGATACACCCCTCGAGTGCTGGCTCTCCGCATGCCATGGAATCAACGCGTTGGCTTCATGGAGGCTGTAGAGGCTGTAGCGGGGACCTATGGCTAACACCATCAGACACCAGCGTAGACATCAGCGGTGCTAGCTGCCTGTTTGATGGGTGGATCAGCCGTGCAGCACGCCGTGCAGCTGTCCACACATAATCGTAAGTGTAAGTATAAGTAAGTGTGGACAGAAGGAACGCCTGGGCCTGTGCACTAGAGAATTGGTCTGTAAGCACTGTTCGAGTCTCTTCTGTCAACAGGGGGCACTGTGGCACGCTGCAGCTGCTTTGTGGAGAAAGGGGCAGGCGCCTGCTTAGTTTCTCTCTCTTACACAAATATTCGCTTGTACCAATCTGTACAGCAACACGGCATTTCAGTGGGTTACAAACGGCTTGCAACACAACACAGTTAGGAAAAGGCTTATGAGTGGGGGTGGTCAATTCAGTAAAACAGTCCGTGGCAGGCTTGGTGGCACAGGCCACTCGTGAAGCGGGCGTTGTATAGGATTTTTACAATGAGTAAGTGCGCACTTCACGTGCCAGGTCGGAGGAAAACTCGGCACATGAAGAGGCTGAGAGGCTGTGCGCCTCACGCCTGCTTGGCCTAGGTTGTCATGGGAGGAGGGGAAGCCACACAGCTAGGCAGCAGGGGGATCAGCTGGAATATGGGCAAGCGGCCGATTTCCCCCCTGGGCTAGTGTGCCGCACCCACGTCCCCCCGATGCCGTGCCGAGGCGCGCACCGCCCCACGCAGCGCATCTTGCAGCGCGCGTCGGCAGCAGCCTTTACTCCTCCCTCGGCTCCGCGCCCTCCTCAAACTCAGCCTCTGCCTCGGCCCCCTCCTCGGCAGCCTCGCCCTCGAGCTCGCCAACCATCTCAGCCTCCACCTCTGCCTCTGCCTCCACCTCTGCCTCCACCTTAGGCTCCACCTCAGCCTCCACCTCAGGCTCCACCTCAGGCTCCACCTCAGGCTCCACCTCGGGCTCCACTGCCTCCTCAAGCTCGACGGCAGCCTGCTCGAGCTCCTCGGCAGCCTCGGCGGCCTCACCCGCCGCGTCGCCGACTTCGCCAAACTCCACCTGCAAGTGGCGCGTGACAACCAGCTGTCAGGATACGATTTGAACAAGGCGACAGCCTGTCAGTCCATGCTATTTGAACGGGGTGCCCACACTCCAAGTGTGCCCCCACATCACGGGCTGAGTCAGGCCAGTCAATGCCGCGCTGCACTGTTTGGGGTCTGGGGTCAAGGGTTGGGGTTAAGGGTTCAGTTCTTAGGGTGTAGGATGCAGGTTTTAGGGTTTAGTTGATCCATCGACCTGAACGCGGCGAGCATGCGGCGGGCGACAGTCAGTCGTCAGTCCGTGCGACTTGAACGGGTGCCCACATTGCGGGGATGCATCTGATGCGATCTGCTATGGCAGCTGATGTGCTCTGCTCATTATGCATCTGACGTGCTCTGATGTGCTCTGCTATGGCAAGCGCGACCCTTGACCCTAACAATAAGGTGCATACACGCACGCGCACACATGCACGTCGGGCATGGCCACGGCCAGACACACACATGCACACACACGTACACACACATGCACACATACACACACATACACAAGTGCACACACACACACACACGCACCTCTGCCCCCTCTTCCTCCTCCTCCTCGCGCAACACCGGCAGCACTTCGGGCACAGCCACGGCCACCAACACACACGCACACGCACACACACACACACACATACACACACACACACACACGCACGCACACACACACACGCACAGGCACCTCTGCACCCTCGTCCTCCTCCTCGCGCGTGACCGACAGCACTTCAGGCACGGGCACGGGCACGGGCACGGTCGTCCAGAACGTCGACTGGTCTGGGCAGTTGTCCGGAGCGCCGCTGCCATCGAGGGTGATTGGCGACGAGCAGCGGTCGACCATCGGGCCGGGGCGTCGGCCGCCCATCGAGGCTGTCGAGTGAGAGTACTGCGTGCGGGTGGGAGCAGGTGTGTGTTTGTGTGCGGGGGGTGCATGCATGTGTGTGTGTGTGTGTGCGTTAGTGTGCGTGTGTGTGCGTGTGTGTGTGTGTGTGCTTGTGTGTGCGTGTGTGTGTGTGCGTGTGTGTGTGTGTGCATGTGTGTGTGTTGTGTTGGTGCAGCACAGTGAGCAGGGCAGGGCAGGGCAGGGCAGGGCAGGGCAGGGCAGGGCAGGCAGCCACGCAGCCAGGGCAGGGCAGGGCAGGGCAGGGCAGGGCAGGGCAGGGCAGGGCAGGGCAGGGCAGGGCAGGGCAGGGCAGGGCAGGGCAGGGCAGGGCAGGGGAGGGCAGGGCAGGGGGCGGGTTGAGTGTGCGAGGGGGGAGGCGGGGGCGGACGCCATTCGAGGCTGTCAAGTGTGAGTCCTGTGAGGGAAGGGGGCAGGCTCCCGGGTCAGGGTCTGAGGTCTGGGGTTTTACTGCAAGCCCTAAACTGTCAACTGTAAGCAGTCAACAGTCAAAAGTTGACCCTTCTTGACTGCAAACTCACCAGCACGAGGCCTCCGCCGCCGCTGCCGCCCGGAAGGCCGGACTTGTTCTTGCTCCCGCCAGCCTTCTTCTTGCGCGGCCGCCCGACGTCGAGCGCGGTGCTTCCCGCCCCAAAGCGCATGCGCCCAGGGGACGTCTCCTTGCGCGAGGACTGTTTTCGGGTGGCGGTGGTGGTGGTGAGGAGCAGTGCATAATTGGTGGGTGTATGTGTGTGAGTGTGTGTGTGTGGGTTTGTGTGTGTGTTCTCTGTGGGCGCCCCACTCTGTGGGCGCCGCGCCCGCGCAGTCATCGCCGCCGCCTACGTCGACCCCCCTTCACCCATGCCGCCGCCGATTCTCGCCGCCTCTCCTGCTCCGTACGCCCCCTGTCGTCGGGCTGCCAATTCAGCAGCCAGTCGACGCATGCATCCAGGAACTCAGTCCATCCGCACTCTCTCGCACGCCCTCCACATGGCAAAAACACGTGACGCCCTACCGCACAGATTTCCCTCCCCCCGCAGCTCTGCAGCTTCAGACAACGGAGCCCAGGTATCTCAGTGCCATCACCTCGACCGCCATGCGGCCCGAGCCAGCGCTCAACTTGAGCTACCGAGTTCCTCCAGCCGCCACCGTCCCGCCCACCGCCCCCTGCCCAGTCGTTCATTCGACCCCACGCCCCACCTCAAGAGACCCACCGCTTATCCCACTGCCGCCCCGTCGACCTCCATACACCCACATGCTCGTCACATGGAGTTGCCCCTCCCCATGCGCCCCATGCGCGCACATGCACCCCATGCCCCCCCCCCCATGCTACCAGCGCCTATGTATGCGCCATGTGGCCGGGCCACAGTGTGGCTCCCTCCTCTCTCCCCTCTCCTCCCTCCCTTCTCCTGTCTTCCACCCCTCCATCCCCGCTGCACCCCACCCCATCTTGTGCCCCTCGCCCCTCCCTAACCCTCCCCCGCGCCTCCCCCTCTCCCTCCGACTACCCTCCCACTGCCTCCCACTTGCACGAATACTGCTGTTCGGACACGACTTCGCTCTATGCCGGCGGCGCCATCTGGCTCACGCCGGTGACTTTTGCGCCCACTCCGTCACGTTCTACGCCCTCCGCAAACATCCATCTCTTCAACTTCACACGCGACATCCCCGAGCACCCCGAGTTCGCCGAGCGAGTCACCACCGAGTGGATCATCTTCGCATGATTTCCACAACTGTGGAAGTCCTTCTGCCGACACCTAGTTTAAACTCAGTCGAGGCGGATTGACGAACACAGCCGTCAATGACCGCCACTGCCCCTTTCCCCCACTGCTTTACGAATGAGGTTGTTCACCCTCTTGCTGGCGCACGGTTGGTCTCCCGCCTTCAAACGGAATCTCCTCAATTGATGACTAGAAACAGCCTATTTAGGTCTGCCGTGCAGAGTTCTCTGTAACGATATCTCTCTCTGTGTGTGTGTGTGCGTGTGCGTGTGGTGTTGGGAGGGGGGGGGAGACAGCAAGTGGACGCAGAGGAGCACGGCATTGCGTGCCTGCCCCAAAGCGCATGCGCCCGGGGGACGTCTCCTTGCGCGAAGACTGCGTTCGGGTGGCGGTGGTGGCGGAGCAATGAATAGTTGATGGGTATGTGTGTGTGATGATGATGGATCTTACAGTCTGTGTGACACCAGTAATGATGTATAAGACCGGTGTCGGCGCTAGCGCCCGACACCTTAAACTCAGTTTCAGTGGGAAACTGGCTGGCTACCTGGTAGGGGTGAGGGTAAACCCCCACACGCGCGCACGCACTGGACCTAGACAAGACACTGGGCCCCCAGATCCACCCTATACCACCCAGGTAGTGACAGCAACGCATTGTTGGTGTGCGCCTGTGGTCTACTACTCCCCGCCGCCGCCATTGGCTCCAGCAATCTCCTCCATGCCCGCCAGCAATCTCCTCCACGCCCGCCGGCAATCTCCTGTATGCCCGCCAGCAATCTCCTCCATGCCCGCCAGCAATCTCCTGTATGCCCGCCAGCAATCTCGTCCATGCATTGGCGCCGCCATGCGATCTCCATGCGCCGCGCCGCGCTCCATGCGCGCCAGCACCCGTACCACCCGCCTCATTCCCGTTCTTTAGCCATTCCCCGTGACACCTATGGCTGATCCTTGTTCCGCCGTCCCCGTTGGCATCTGTAACCCGTATCCTCTCCCTGTAGCCTCATTCCCCGTTCTTAACCGCCATCTCCATTGTGGTGCCCGCCCGCTGGTGGGGCCTCGCCTCGCCCCATGCCGCACGGCTAGTGTATTGATTGCTGCGCCATCTATAATCTGCGCCTTGGGGCAGGGAACCCCTGCGCCACAACCTCCTCACAAAGCCTAGCCGCATGTGCCTCGCTTCCCATGTTTCTCAATTTCTCGCCATCCGCTTCCATGCTGCCGCCTGCAATCTCCTCCATGCCCGCCAGCAATCTCCTCCATGCATGCACGCGCAGAGCGCCGCCATGCAACCCCCATGCGCCGCGCGCGCCATGCGCGCGCCGCGCCCGCCAGCTCCCGTAGCCTCATTCCCCGTTCTTTACCCATGCGCCGTGACGCATTAGCCTTGTCCGCCGTCCTCTGGCATGCATAACCCGTAGCCTCATCCCCGGTAGCCGCATTCCCCGTTCTTAACCGCCATCTCCATTATGGTGCCCGCCCGCTGGTGGGGCCTCTCCTCGCCCCATGCCGCACGGCTAGTGTATTGATTGCTGCGCCATCTATAATCTGCGCCTTGGGGCGGGGAACCCCTGCGCCACAACCTCCTCACAAAGCCTAGCCGCATGTGCCTCGCTTCCCATGTTTCTCAATTTCTCGCCATCCGTCTCTCTCTTCTATCCAGGCACAGTAAACCATTAGGAGCCGCAATCTGCTTGAGTTCCGATCGTTGTGAGAGGGGGTGCATGCTCGCCGCAATTCTCGCCATCGTGCATCGTGCTCTCCATCGTACCGCTGCCCCATCTGCCACATAGCCTCGCCCCATCAGGACCAGTTCATCAGTAGCGCTGTGCGTCACAGCCGCTCAGGGTAAATTTCCAGATTTTCAGCCGCCCAGTACCAAGCGCAGTTGTCCCGGTTGTCCGCCATCGAGCGGCGCCAGGGCGGGAGCCCCTGGCGAAGAGCTTATGAACTTAACATGGTAGACAACTAGACGGTAGGGAGCGGCTCCTTTTGCAAAATCTCCTTTGCGTACTCGATGCGCTTTGAGCGCGTGACTCCGATCGCCGCGCCGCGCTTCCCGATGTAATCGAGCGCGAGCTCTGTGCTCTGCACCGGCTGCGCCTCCTCGATCGAGGGGCGCAGGCTGTTCATCATGTCGGCGTCGCCGAAGTCGTACACAATGTGCTCCAGGATCTCCTTGTCCGCCTCCAGCCCAAGCGCGCGGAAGAGGATGAGGATCGGGATGTCCGATTTGATGTACGGGATCTGCGCGCGGATCACGCCCGCCGCGCCGCCGACGCCCTTCTGCTTGTACCCCCGCGAGAGCATCTTGACCGACATGCCGGACGCGTTGCGCGTCGAGTTCTCGAGCACGGAGCGGATCTCTGCGACGTACGAGTACTTGGACGGCTGCGACTTCTTGAAGCAGTACACGTGGTTGTTGGCCATGCGCTCCTGCGCAATGAGGACCTTCTCGGAGCCGTTGATGACAAAGTAGCCGCCCGAGTCGTATGGGTCCTCGCCCAGCTCTGTCAGCTCCTTGTCGGTGTGCTCGTTGAGCGAGCAGAACGAGGAGCGCAGCATGATGGGGACCTTGGCTAGGAACACCTTCTCATACTTCTCCTGCTTCTCCTCCGTCTCCCCGTCAGCAGTCTTAATGATCTCCGTCTTGGTCAGGTCGACGTACATGGGGGCCGAGTACGTCAGGTTGCGCAGCCGCGCCTCTTTTGGGAACAGCGTGGATGTCTCATTGTCCGCCTCCGTCACAATGGGCTTTGCCAGATAGATTTGCCCAAACGTAATGCGCATCTCCCTGTCCTCGGTGGGCTGCTCCACCCCAGGGATGTGCTGGCTCTCCGGCCGCACCACGATCTCTGGCATCTCATCGATGATTTCCTGCATCGTGTTTGACACGAACTCGTTGAAGGAGTCGAGCTGCTGGCGCACGAGGCCCTTCTCCTCGAAAAACGCGGAGATGACGGCCCAGGCATCCTCCTGCGTGATTTCATCGTCCTGCTCCGAGGGGACGCCGTGCTCCTCGTCGATCAGATCGTCGTGGAACATGGTGGCGTGAGCCTGTCGCCCCGTGTGTACAGCTGCACGCCGCAGGCACTGCTGGCACGCGCACTGCAGACCTAGTGACTCTGAACTGCCTCTCCTCCTGCCACCTCACGCTCACGACGGGACGAGTGGTGCGGCGCCCATGCGCATGGCGGCGTGGTGGCGCCGTGTACAAGGTGCTTAGGG
This sequence comes from Chlamydomonas sp. UWO 241, assembly GCA_016618255.1. NCBI lineage: Eukaryota > Viridiplantae > Chlorophyta > Chlorophyceae > Chlamydomonadales > Chlamydomonadaceae > Chlamydomonas > Chlamydomonas priscui. The sequence goes on along the minus strand of VFSX01000031.1, from coordinate 476,184 downwards.
GAGGAATCAGGAATGTGTAGGTATTGGTGTGTGTGTGTGTGCGGGTGTGTGTGTGTGTGTGCGGGGGTGGGGGGGAGAGGGGCAGCAAGTGAACGCAGAGGAGTATCGCATTGCGTGCCCGCCCCGAAGCGCATGCGCCCGGGGGACGTCTCCTTGCGCGAAGACTGCGTTCGGGTGGCGGTGAGGGGCGAAAAACAATGAATGGGGAAGGGTGTCTGGGTGTGCGGGTGTGTGTGCGTGTGTGTGTGGTGTGGTGGGGGGGGGCTGGTGCAAACTGGGGAGCACACGGAAGTGATATGTGCCCGTGGGAGGGGTCCTTGCACAAGAAATGCGACCAGCAGCAAAGAGGCTGGCGGCGCTTGTGAGGAAATTTGCAGAACGAACGGAAGAGGGCGTGTGGGCAAGTGCAGGTACGTCACGAGGAGGAGTGCACTCTGGTGGCATTGTGCGTGCTATTGTGTGTGTGGGGGGGGGGGGAAGAGTAGCCTGCTTAGCTGGAAACCCCGTGTTACTTGTTACTTGTGTGGGGGGGGGGGGCAAGTGCTCGTGCAGGAGGAGGACCCTCCTGGTGATGGATGTTACAGTGGGGGACGCCTCTCGAACAGAGTGCCACCCTTGTAAGATCCACTCACGCGGGCGTAGCCCCCGCTGCCCGGTCGCCTGGGCTGGCAGCCCCGCGCCAGGTGTAGGGCAGAGAGAAGGGTTTAGGGCAGGGTTAAAGTGAAGTTTGTAGCGTGATGGGGTGTTAGAACCCCGAGTCAGCCTCGAGCAACTGCATCAGGTCCACGACGACCGTGCCCGACAGGATGTGGCCCCAATGTGGCCCTTGAGGTGATTAACCCTTTAACCTTGACCCTGAGGCCGGGAAATCTAAGCCCATACCCCAGACCCTCAAACGCCAGACCCCAACCCCCTTACCTCTGCCTCGAGCGACGGCACCTGGCTTCATGGCAACTTTGCAAACAGACAGGAACAGGTAAGTTTAAGGGATTAGGTTGGAAGTTGACCTATTTTTGAACCATTCAAACCAAACCCCAAACCCCGTACCTCTGTCTCGAGAGACTGCATCGGCTTCACGACGACCTCGCCCGAGAGGATCTGCCCCGGGCGCGCCTTGCGGTTCTTGAGGTCGTCGTGGTATGCCTGTACGTTTGTGTGTGCGTGAGGGTTAGTGGGTGTGTGTGTGTGTGTGTGTGGTGGTGGTGGGGTCGATTTTAGACCTGTGCTTGCGCATTTTAACACGATAGAGAGGAGGCTGGCAGTTGTGCATTTGCACGTGCGTTTTTTTGCTTGTTTGTGTGCGTATGCATGATTGCACATGCGTGTGCATGCATGTGGCACCCCGTACCTGTTCTCACAGTTCTCGGCAAGCCTCTCGTGTCCTCTTAACCCTAAATAAAAAGCCCTAAACCACCCTAAACACAAAACTGTTGACCCTTACACCCAAAGCCCTGAACCCGCGTATGCATGCGCGCATCCTGCTCCACCGTGTGCTGCATATTGTACTCTTTGCCAAGCTTCTCGTGCGCTTAGTTTGAATCCCTTAACCCCTGAAGTCCTCCTAAAAACATAGACCTTACAGCCCCATGCCTACTTTTGCCGCACCTGCATGCGCTCGTCCTCCTCCGCCTTGTGCTGCATCTCATACTCCTCTGCGAGCTTCTCGTGCAGCGGCTTGCTCTGCAGGAATTGCTCAACCTGTGTGCAGGGTTAAATTGTTTAGTTGTTTTTATAAGTTTTGGGGGTTTTAAGGGATTGGGGTTTAGTATTCGGGGTTGGACGCTTGACCCTAAGACCACCACTGACCTCTGCGCGCGCGCGCGCCTCGGCCGCGGCGCGCTCCTCCGCGTTCTTGCGCGCAATTTCGTGCTGCCGCTCGATGCGCTCGCGGATCGCGATGCGGCGGGCCTCGAGGCGCTCCTCCTCGGCGGCACGCCTGTGATGGGGGTGTGTGTAGGGGGGGCGTGTGTGTGTGAGAGAGTGCGTGCGTGTGTGTGTGTGTGTATGTGTGTGTGTACGCTCGATGCGCTCGCGGATCGTGATGCGACGGGCCTCGAGGCGCTCCTCCTCTGCAGCGCGCCTGTGTTGGGGGGGGGGGCATGTGTGTGTGTGTGTGTGTGTGTGCGTCCGTGCGTGGGTGTTTGTGAGTGAGTGTGAGAGTGTGTGTGCGCGTGTGTGCGAGAGCGGATCGCAATGCGGCGGGCCTCGAGGCGCTCCTCCTCTGCAATGCATCTGTGTGTGTGGGGGGGAGTGTGAGCATGTGTATTTGTGCATGCAAGACAAACACACAGACACGTGAACAAACACGCGCGGCCTCCGACGCCTCGCTCTCTGCCTCGAGCGTTGCCTGTGCCTCGCACCACACACATATTCACAGATAGGAGAGAGACACACACACACACACACACACACACACACATTTGTGCCACCTCTGTCGTCTCCCTGTCAGCCTCCAGCTTCGCCTTTGACGCACACCACGCACACAAAAAATGCCAACACACACGCACACACACAGAGATAGAAAGAGAGGCACACACACACACACACACACAGAGGTGGAGAGAGAGACAAAGAGACACAGACACACGCACTTGCGCGCCGCCTCCGCCATCTCTCTGTCAGCCTCCAGCTTTGCTTTCGCCTCGCGCCGCGCCCGCGCCTCGGCAGCCCACTGTTTGCGCTTGACGCGCTCCTCGCCAGACACCTCGCTGATCGTGTAGTCACGGCGTGGCCCGTTGCGCGCCACCTGATGGTGTTTGAGGTTTGGGGGTTCATGGTTTTGGGGATTCAAGCGTTTTTCAAGCAAGCATTTTAGTGTGTTCTGTGGATCGTAGGTGTGTTCCTCTTGACGCGCTCCTTGCTAGACACCTCGCTGATCGTGCAGTCGCGGCACGGCCTGTTGCGCATCACCTACGTGTGTGCGTGTGTTGAGCGTTTGAAGGTTGAGGGTTTTAAAGTTTCGGTTTTGTCGGGGTTGATGAGGTCCTTGTTTTGTTCCGCTTAGCGCTCCTCCGCAGACACCTCGCTGATCGTGAAGTCGCAGCGCGGCCCGTTGCACGCCACCTGAGGGTGTCTGAGGTTTGGGGTTTTAAGGGTTAAAGAGTTTCTAAACCCTACAGGGGCTTCGATTTTCCAAGCATTTGGGGGGTTTTCTGGACGTCTTAGGTGTGTTCCGCTGGACGCGCTCCTTGCCCGACACCTCGCTGATCATTTATTCGTGGCGTGGCCTGTTGCGCGCCACCTACGGGTGTGTGTGTGTCGAGCGTTTGAGCGTTAAGGGTTTTACATTTTCGGTAACCGCTCGGTCTCGAGACCGAAACGGAAACCATTTTTTTTGTCAGGGTTGACGAGGTCCTTGTTTTGTCGCGCTTGATGCGCTCCTCCCCAGACACCTCGCTGATCGTGTAGTCGCGGCGCGGCCCGTTGCACGCCACCTGAGGGTGTCTGAGGTTTGGGGTTTTAAGGGTTAAAGAGGTTCTGAACCCTACAGGGGGTTCGATTTTCCAAGCATTTGGGGGGCTTTCTGGACGTCTTAGGTGTGTTCCGCTGGACGCGCTCCTTGCCCGACACCTCGCTGATCATTTATTCGTGGCGTGGCCTGTTGCGCGCCACCTACGGGTGTGCGTGTGTCGAGCGTTTGAGCGTTAAGGGTTTTACATTTTCGGTAACCGCTCGGTCTCGAGACCGAAACGGAAACCATTTTTTTTGTCAGGGTTGACGAGGTCCTTGTTTTGTCGCGCTTGATGCGCTCCTCCCCAGACACCTCGCTGATCGTGTAGTCGCGGCGCGGCCCGTTGCACGCCACCTGAGGGTGTCTGAGGTTTGGGGTTTTAAGGGTTAAAGAGGTTCTGAACCCTACAGGGGGTTCGATTTTCCAAGCATTTGGGGGGCTTTCTGGACGTCTTAGGTGTGTTCCGCTGGACGCGCTCCTTGCCCGACACCTCGCTGATCATTTATTCGTGGCGTGGCCTGTTGCGCGCCACCTACGGGTGTGCGTGTGTCGAGCGTTTGAGCGTTAAGGGTTTTACATTTTCGGTAACCGCTCGGTCTCGAGACCGAAACGGAAACCATTTTTTTTGTCAGGGTTGACGAGGTCCTTGTTTTGTCGCGCTTGATGCGCTCCTCCCCAGACACCTCGCTGATCGTGTAGTCGCAGCGCGGCCCGTTGCACGCCACCTGAGGGTGTCTGAGGTTTGGGGTTTTAAGGGTTAAAGAGGTTCTGAACCCTACAGGGGGTTCGATTTTCCAAGCATTTGGGGGGCTTTCTGGACGTCTTAGGTGTGTTCCGCTGGACGCGCTCCTTGCCCGACACCTCGCTGATCATTTATTCGTGGCGTGGCCTGTTGCGCGCCACCTACGGGTGTGCGTGTGTCGAGCGTTTGAGCGTTAAGGGTTTTACATTTTCGGTAACCGCTCGGTCTCGAGACCGAAACGGAAACCATTTTTTTTGTCAGGGTTGACGAGGTCCTTGTTTTGTCGCGCTTGATGCGCTCCTCCCCAGACACCTCGCTGATCGTGTAGTCGCAGCGCGGCCCGTTGCACGCCACCTGAGGGTGTCTGAGGTTTGGGGTTTTAAGGGTTAAAGAGGTTCTGAACCCTACAGGGGGTTCGATTTTCCAAGCATTTGGGGGGCTTTCTGGACGTCTTAGGTGTGTTCCGCTGGACGCGCTCCTTGCCCGACACCTCGCTGATCATTTATTCGTGGCGTGGCCTGTTGCGCGCCACCTACGGGTGTGCGTGTGTCGAGCGTTTGAGCGTTAAGGGTTTTACATTTTCGGTAACCGCTCGGTCTCGAGACCGAAACGGAAACCATTTTTTTTGTCAGGGTTGACGAGGTCCTTGTTTTGTCGCGCTTGATGCGCTCCTCCCCAGACACCTCGCTGATCGTGTAGTCGCAGCGCGGCCCGTTGCACGCCACCTGAGGGTGTCTGAGGTTTGGGGTTTTAAGGGTTAAAGAGGTTCTGAACCCTACAGGGGGTTCGATTTTCCAAGCATTTGGGGGGCTTTCTGGACGTCTTAGGTGTGTTCCGCTGGACGCGCTCCTTGCCCGACACCTCGCTGATCATTTATTCGTGGCGTGGCCTGTTGCGCGCCACCTACGGGTGTGCGTGTGTCGAGCGTTTGAGCGTTAAGGGTTTTACATTTTCGGTAACCGCTCGGTCTCGAGACCGAAACGGAAACCATTTTTTTTGTCAGGGTTGACGAGGTCCTTGTTTTGTCGCGCTTGATGCGCTCCTCCCCAGACACCTCGCTGATCGTGTAGTCGCAGCGCGGCCCGTTGCACGCCACCTGAGGGTGTCTGAGGTTTGGGGTTTTAAGGGTTAAAGAGGTTCTGAACCCTACAGGGGGTTCGATTTTCCAAGCATTTGGGGGGCTTTCTGGACGTCTTAGGTGTGTTCCGCTGGACGCGCTCCTTGCCCGACACCTCGCTGATCATTTATTCGTGGCGTGGCCTGTTGCGCGCCACCTACGGGTGTGCGTGTGTCGAGCGTTTGAGCGTTAAGGGTTTTACATTTTCGGTAACCGCTCGGTCTCGAGACCGAAACGGAAACCATTTTTTTTGTCAGGGTTGACGAGGTCCTTGTTTTGTCGCGCTTGATGCGCTCCTCCCCAGACACCTCGCTGATCGTGTAGTCGCAGCGCGGCCCGTTGCACGCCACCTGAGGGTGTCTGAGGTTTGGGGTTTTAAGGGTTAAAGAGGTTCTGAACCCTACAGGGGGTTCGATTTTCCAAGCATTTGGGGGGCTTTCTGGACGTCTTAGGTGTGTTCCGCTGGACGCGCTCCTTGCCCGACACCTCGCTGATCATTTATTCGTGGCGTGGCCTGTTGCGCGCCACCTACGGGTGTGCGTGTGTCGAGCGTTTGAGCGTTAAGGGTTTTACATTTTCGGTAACCGCTCGGTCTCGAGACCGAAACGGAAACCATTTTTTTTGTCAGGGTTGACGAGGTCCTTGTTTTGTCGCGCTTGATGCGCTCCTCCCCAGACACCTCGCTGATCGTGTAGTCGCAGCGCGGCCCGTTGCACGCCACCTGAGGGTGTCTGAGGTTTGGGGTTTTAAGGGTTAAAGAGGTTCTGAACCCTACAGGGGGTTCGATTTTCCAAGCATTTGGGGGGCTTTCTGGACGTCTTAGGTGTGTTCCGCTGGACGCGCTCCTTGCCCGACACCTCGCTGATCATTTATTCGTGGCGTGGCCTGTTGCGCGCCACCTACGGGTGTGCGTGTGTCGAGCGTTTGAGCGTTAAGGGTTTTACATTTTCGGTAACCGCTCGGTCTCGAGACCGAAACGGAAACCATTTTTTTTGTCAGGGTTGACGAGGTCCTTGTTTTGTCGCGCTTGATGCGCTCCTCCCCAGACACCTCGCTGATCGTGTAGTCGCAGCGCGGCCCGTTGCACGCCACCTGAGGGTGTCTGAGGTTTGGGGTTTTAAGGGTTAAAGAGGTTCTGAACCCTACAGGGGGTTCGATTTTCCAAGCATTTGGGGGGCTTTCTGGACGTCTTAGGTGTGTTCCGCTGGACGCGCTCCTTGCCCGACACCTCGCTGATCATTTATTCGTGGCGTGGCCTGTTGCGCGCCACCTACGGGTGTGCGTGTGTCGAGCGTTTGAGCGTTAAGGGTTTTACATTTTCGGTAACCGCTCGGTCTCGAGACCGAAACGGAAACCATTTTTTTTGTCAGGGTTGACGAGGTCCTTGTTTTGTCGCGCTTGATGCGCTCCTCCCCAGACACCTCGCTGATCGTGTAGTCGCAGGGCGGCCCGTTGCACGCCACCTGAGGGTGTCTGAGGTTTGGGGTTTTAAGGGTTAAAGAGGTTCTGAACCCTACAGGGGGTTCGATTTTCCAAGCATTTGGGGGGCTTTCTGGACGTCTTAGGTGTGTTCCGCTGGACGCGCTCCTTGCCCGACACCTCGCTGATCATTTATTCGTGGCGTGGCCTGTTGCGCGCCACCTACGGGTGTGCGTGTGTCGAGCGTTTGAGCGTTAAGGGTTTTACATTTTCGGTAACCGCTCGGTCTCGAGACCGAAACGGAAACCATTTTTTTTGTCAGGGTTGACGAGGTCCTTGTTTTGTCGCGCTTGATGCGCTCCTCCCCAGACACCTCGCTGATCGTGTAGTCGCGGCGCGGCCCGTTGCACGCCACCTGAGGGTGTGATTAGGGTTTAGGGGTTCAGGATTCCAGTTGTTAGAGTTTGGTGCATGCCTCCCCCTCCTATGCCCAACAACGGAGGGGTCGTCACCTAAGACTGAGGGAATCCATAGAGGAGGTAGCAGAAGGTGGCGTGCACGTCCACCCAGACCGGCGCGCACACGCTCCATCCCCGCTGCCGCTCACGGTGTCTGCGTCTGTGTGCCAGGGACACACACACGCACACACACACACGCATGCCCCTCTCAACCCCCCCACACACGCACCTGCCCGTACACGTTCCACCCGTTGCTACCCGGCCACTTTATCACACACATACATACAGAGAGAGAGAGAGAGATTCATTACAGTTCCCACCGCATGGGCAACCTGGACGTACACACATGACACACACCAGCGCACATACACACACACACACACGCACCTGCCCGTACACGTTCCAACCGTTGCTACCCGGTGACTGCGAGCGCTCATCCCCGCCAGATCCCACAGATCCGGCAGCGCCGGGGCGGCCGGGGGAGCGGCCGCGCACGCGTGTCGGGGAAGCCGCGCCTTCACGCGCCGACGCGGCCTTGACGCGCGGCAGGCGCGTGGACGGCGCGCGCTCCTTTTTGCTGGCGGCAGGCTGTTCGGCGCGCGCCTTGGCGGGCGAGTTCTGCGGCGAGTGTGTGTTGTGTGGAGGGGGCGTGTGTGTGTGTGTGTGTGTGTGTGTGTGAGTGCCACTGTAACGAATGTCTCTCTTCTTCTCTCTTCTCTCTCTAGAGCTGTGGCGGTGGCCACAAGGTACCAAGCCCCTGGCAGGGACTGGTCCCCTCTCACACCCCGCCATGCGCATGGGCATGATGTGCATCATGGGCATGATGTGCAGCCCGTATGGTCGGAGCTGCCGGTCGTGTGCCTGGCATGTTATGTGCGCCGGTGTCGCATGTCGGTGCTGCATGCATCATGTTATGGCGAACTCTGGCACCGCACGCCACCATGCGCATGATGAAGGTGCCCATGGGAACTCCTCCTTGCATGCCTCGCATTTCCATGTGTCCCCAGGTGTTGCGCTGTGTCCCTAGGTGTTGCACTGTGGCATGCCAGGTGTTGCACATGCCCCGATGTCGATGTACCCCGCCCCCCGCATGCATTGCCATCCGCCCTCACCAGCGGCGGCAGCTTCATGTCTGACAGCGCGCCGGTCGCTGGGTGCTCTGCTGTGGGTGGCGTCTTCGGAGGCGTCTTGGGCGATAATTCTGCATGCGCCGAAGGTTCGACCTCCTCGCCACCCTCCTCAGGCTCCACCTCAGGCTCCTCAGGCTGCACCTCTGCTGCATCCTCAGGCGAGGTGTCCAGCAAGACTGGCTTCGCTGGGGCGTCATACTCCTCCTCAGGTTCCTCCGCGCCCGGCTCCTCAACGATGGCTTCTTCCACCTCTGCCATTTTGAAACACTCGGGGTTGCGTTGTTATGTAGGCGTATGCGGTGTTCTACGGCAGGCCCCGATGTGTGTGAAAGTGTGAGTGTTTCGAGTTCAGTTTTTCCGAGCCAAAGCAGTTGCGGTTTTAGAGGCTTCGCTGGGTGTATCGAGTGGTATCGCCTCAAGTGGAGAGAGGAAACCACGGTGCGACCTCCAGCTGCGCAATATGCCATGCATCCATGCATGGGTCCATGCAAGTGCCACATTTGGCCCTCTCCATCCACAGCGCACCCTCCACCACCCCAGTGCATGTCACTACGCTGTCTCAAGACATGGTGGATGCATCCATGTGCGTACCTTCACATCCCACCCACGCCAAGCCTCCCCCCCCCCCGTGCGCTGCGACCGGCGATCAGCTGGGATCAGTCGTGCACTTAGGCGGATGGCCCGACCATGGTGCCTCCTCCGCTCGCCTGCGCCCACCCAGTTTACAGTTAGTAGTTTACAGTTTACAGTACGCACCCTCAGGATTGCGTGGGATTGTATTGAGGGAGCTGTCTCGAAGGGTGGGCTCCCAGTACGCCCACCCACCCCGCAGATGGCAGGCGTGCTGGCCCAGGGCGCGGCGGGCGCCGGGGCCGCTCGGCGCGCCTGGGCGTGGACCGCCGCCGCTGCCTTGCACAGCGCTGCCCTGCGTGTGTGCGGAGGGAATGTGCAGTCGTCGGCGGCGCTCCTGGCTGCCGGCGTGTGCCCGGCCGCCGGGGTGCTGGTGTGCGCCGCGCGCGCGCCGGGAATGCAGCTGCAGCTGCAGCGTCAGCTCGCCTCCGTCACCGGCAGCAGCAGCGGCGGCGGCGGTAGCGGCGGTGGCGGCAGCAGCGGCGGTAGCGGCAGCAGCGGTAGCAGAAGCATCAGCAGCGGCAGCGGCAGCAGCGGCAGCGGCAGCAGCAGCAGCGGCGGCAGCAGCGGCAGCGGCGGGTTGGAGCGCGTCGCCGGCGACCGCCCCGCGCCGTCGGTGCAGCAGCGGCGCGGCGACCCCGCCGGCCCGCCCGCGTTTGTGTTCGACATCGACGGCGTCCTCGTGCGGGGACGCAAGGTCGGTCAGTGGTGCAGGAACCGACCGAGAGCGCACGGACTTTAGACCAGTTGCCGGGACCTCCACCTCGCGACTGAGCGGCGGCAACGGGGTGGCATTGTGCGTGTGTGGGGGGGTGGGGGGGGGGGTCTGCATAGAAGCCCGCTTTGACTCCTATCACGCTGTTCCTCCCACCCACCCTCCGTGGCAGGTGCTGCCGACCGCGGCCGCGGCGGTGCGCAAGCAACCCCACACCCAAAATCCCAACCCCTAGCCCTTAAACCCTAAACCCGTAACCCGTAACCCCAATGCTTAACCCTAAACACCCCTGTTTGCAGGTGCTGCCGACCGCGTCCGCGGCGGTGCGCAAGCTCGTGCGCGGCGACGGGTCGTGGCGAGTGCCGGTCGTGTTTATGACAAACGTAGGTTTGGGGTTTTAGGGTTTAGGGTTGGGGTTATGGGTTTTGGGGGTTGAGGGTTTTAGGGGTGAAAGGTTTTAAGAATCGGGGCAGGTAGGTTATTTATGAGCGATGGGTTGTGGCGGGTGCCGCTGTGTGCATCACAAACACATTTTTTTTTTAATTTAGGGTTTGGTTATAGGGTTGTAGGGCTACCTAGGGCCCCTTAAACCCCCTAGGAGCTAACAGTTACATACAGTTACATCGGCTTTCCAGCAAAGACTACCTCTAGTCCTAGTACCACCGCCTAGACCCAAGTCCAGTTCTGGCCCTAACCATAACTTGTGAGGGGCCGTAGCCACCAGCCGGCTGCCTGCCAACGTGTAGTCCCAGAGCAAAAAGGAGAGCTATTGTGCGACGCCTCCAAAATAGGTCCTAACTGCTTCTAGGGGATAGGGGGTCAAGTGGCGCTTGCCAATCTACTTGACCGCCGTGGTGGAGGGGCCGGCGCCTGAGGGGCAGCCGGACCGTACACCACGGCTCTCCACCCGACCCTATCCTGAGCACGCTCAAACGCCGTGTCCGAAAAAGTCTTCCAATCAGAACGAGTGCCACTAGTTTCGCCTAGCTGCTGAATCAGTAGCTTAAGAAAATAGTGTCGGGAGGAGGCTGGAGGCCGGCCTTGCTGCCGAGCCACATCCATTGTGCAGTCAAAAGTCGTACGAGGAAGACGAGAAGCCGGCATGCGCATCACATGGCCTAGCCACTGCATTGATCGCTTTGCCACAAGGCTCTCAATTGGCTCAGTGTCGCACGCCTGCCGAATATAAGTTAATCTGTGCCGGTCGACCAGGCGCACACCCAGAATGCGACGAAGGCAGTTAGAGTGGGCAACCTCCAATCGAGTCAGTTGTGTTTTAGTAGGGGCCCATGTTTCGCAGCCGTACAGAAAGTGGGGCAGCACGAAAGTGTTGTAAACCGCATCTTAGACTGCACTTGCATCTTCTTGCTGGCCCAAATCTTATCAAAAGACGCAAACACGCCCAGCGCGCGACCGACACGCACACCGATCTCCTTTTCCACACCACCACTCTGGGTTATCCAACTCCCTAGATACTTAAATGCAGAGACGGTCTTCACTTCACCACCAGTCAGCGCAAACGTGGGCAGATCCGCGTCAAAATCTGCTGGCAAAATCATCACTTCTGTCTTGGCGGCGTTGATTTGCATGCCAAAGCTAGAGGACACTTTGTCAAGGATTTTCAGCATAAGCGCCAACTGAGCTGGGTCATGCGAGAACAAACATAAATCGTCGGCATACATCAGCATTACTATGCGCTCAACCGACGACGACAACACAGAGCCGCCGGCTCGGGTCACGACTGACACGCCAGCCCCCTCTGGCATCATGTCTAGCGCCTTTTTCACTATGTGGTCAATAAAAACATTGAACAACACAGGAGCAATGACGCACCCCTGTCGCACACCAGACGACACGGGGAATTCGTGCCCGATTTTCCCAGCCAGCCGCACGGCAGCTGCGGTGTTGGTGTGAAGATCCTCCAACAGATCAATCATGTGCGGATGAACACTATATAATCTAAGGACTCTCCACAGTGCCGCACGGTTTATGCAATCGTATGCTTTAGAATAGTCGACAAATGCCACAGCCATGCATTGTATGAACTCGGCATGTGCCGCGCTCAGCGAGCGCAGAGTAAAAATCGCATCAACAGTGCCTCTGCTTTTTCTGAAACCACACTGAGCCTCATGCAACTGACCATCAACCTGCGTGGAGACGCGGTGCAGAAGTATGGCAGCGTACACTTTCCCGGCAATAGAGAGAAGGCTTATACCGCGGTAGTTACCAGGGGAGTCACGCGGACCCTTCCCCTTATATAACGGTGTGATAATAGCAGTTTTCCATTCCCTCGGGGCTCTCCCCGACCGCCATACGGCGATGATGACCCGGTGGAGCCATGCGATGGCAGGTGGGCACCGCAACAGCATGGCGTCCAGCTGGTCACCGCCCGGAGCGGCGGCCGAGCGCAACGCTCGCACACACGCCTCCGTCTCAGCCAGGTCAGGGGGGCGCCCGTGCGCCTCGTCCACCTCTGTGGCGCGTGTGAGCTCAAACGCCGCTACATCGTTCTCCAGCTGGTTCAGGGTCTCGTCGCTGAGCTTGGTCTCCCCGCCATATAGCTTGTCGAATGACTCTGTCATGGCCTTCAGCACCCCGTCTGGACCGCTGTGCAGCGCGCCCGAGACGTCCCGCATGGCAGGTGGGATCTGATGGCTGCGGCTGCGGCCCGCCAGCCTGTCGCACGCGCGCGCAAACTGGCGCAGATTCTTCTTGCGTAGCATGTCTTGCGCCTCCGCCACCTGCTGGCCGATCCACCTCTCCCTGTCTCTCTGCACAGCTGCGTCGGCCGCGCGGTTGGCGCGGTTGCGCTCTCGTTTGGCAGCAGCAGACTTGCTCCTGAGCCATGCCGTGTGCGCGCGCTGCCGGGAGCTAGGAGCTAAGACCCCCTCAAAACCCTAAACCGTGGGTTTATTATTTATGAGCGACGGGTCGTGGCGGGTGCCGGTCGTGTTTATGACAAATGTGAGGCGGCCTGTGTTGTGGTTGTTGTTGCACGACAAGCACCCCTTTCTCGCACACACACAAAACACACACACACACACACAAACACACACACACACACATTGGTCTAATATGCCAGCACAGGACCAGGTCGTGTGTCCCTCTGTCTCTCTCTTTCTCTTCCTGTTCCTCTCTCTGTCTCTCTCTCTCTCTCTGTTTCAATTCCGCTCTCTCTGTCTCTCTCTCTCTGTGCCTCTCTCTCTCCCACGCGCACAAACGCACTCTCTCAAACACGCAGGGGGGTGGCGTGACGGAGGCAGTCAAGGCCGAGCAGCTGTCCACGTGGCTCGACGCGCCCGTAGATGCATCTCAGGTGAGGCGCGGCCCCGGGAGGCCCTACCACAGCCCCATCGTCTGATCCGCGCTAGTGAATGCAGTCAAAACTCTGAAGCGGTCGGGGGTGCGCTTCAGGCGGTGATGGGCGCCTGAGGCGGCCGAGTTGGCGCCTAAGGCGGCGCCTGAGGCAATCAGGGTTACGCCTCAGGCGACGCCTGAGGCGGTCGTCGCGCCTGGGGCGCTGCCTGATCCGCGCAAGTAATTGCGCCGCCTCAGATGCCGCGTCAGGTGTTGGGAATGTGGTAAGGAGGAGAGGCGGTAAATTATACAAAGGCCAACTCGTATAGTGCCAGGACGTACGAGCTGCCCACAGCCGCCACACTGCGTGCTTGTGCCCCTCCTTCCACACTTCAGTTGGCCATGGTATGGCTGCCGAGGCAGCCATACCCCGGGCACTCTCTTACCGCCTAAACAGCCCTACCACATTCACAACGCCTGAGGCGGCGCGTCATGCGTCCCATTCACTTGCGCGGATCAGGCGGCGCCGCAGGCGCGCCGACCGCCTGAGGCGCCGCCAAAGGCGCACCCACGATTGCCTCAGGCGTCGCCTTAGGCGTGATCCAAACCGCCCCAGGCGCCACACCGACCGCCCCAAGCACCCATCACCGCCTGAGGCGCACCCTGGACCGTCTCAGACGTTATGACCGCATTCACTTGCGCGGATCAGACGTTGGGATTTTGGTAGGGCAGCACTTTAACCTGAACTGGACACTTTACCCTAAACTTATGACTGGGTCGACATGGCTCGACGCACCCATAGACGCCTCTCGAGTGGGGCGCGACCGCTGGCCCTAATGGCCAACTCAAATACAGCAAATTCCAAATTCATCACACACACACACACACACACACGCACACACACACACGCGCGCACATGTTCACACACACTGTGACACACACTCACTCACCTCACTCGCAGCACATCCTCTCATACACACCCGACGGACTGTAAAATCGACCACCCATGCGCAGCCTGGTGCCCGCGCTGCACACACACACACACACACACACACACACGCGCGCACATGTGCACACACACTGTGACACACACTCACTCACCCCACTCGCAGGTCATCCTCTCATGCACACCCGACGGACTGTAAAATCGACCACCCATGCGCAGCTTGGTGCCCGCGCTGCACACACACACACACACACACACACACACACACACACACACACACACACGCGCGCACATGTGCGCACACACTGTGACACACACTCACTCACCCCACTCGCAGGTCATCCTCTCGCACACGCCCATGCGCGGCCTGGTGACCGCGCTGCACACACACACACACACACACACAGACACACACACACACACACACACACACACACGCGCGCACATGTGCACACACACTGTGACACACTCACTCACCCCACTCGCAGGTCATCCTCTCGCACACGCCCATGTGCGGCCTGGTGCCCGCGCTGCACACACACACACACACACACGCGCGCACATGTGCACACACACTGTGACACACACTCACTCACCCCACTCGCAGGTCATCCTCTCGCACACGCCCATGCGCGGCCTGGTGACCGCGCTGCACACACACACACACACACACACACACACCAGGGTTGCACGGTACGTGAGTACGCGTACGTACGTATTTTTCGTACGTACGTACGTACGTACGTACGTGAGGGAGCGTATATACGTACGCGCTGTACGCAGCACTAGACGCCTTTTACTTGAAACACAAAAACGGCAAAAAACCCGGCCATAACTCACGTTCCTGTGCTTGGATCGAAACCATTCCACTTGCATTAGAAATCTTGTAACAAGGGCTATCGAGAGAACTGCTCATTTGTAGTATTGCACTGCAATAGGGGGTGGGCCTTGGGTTCTGCTGCAGCACCACGCGCGTGCGCTTGCAACGATGCACACAACAGCGGACGGAACTCCCTGCCCTCTGCCTGGATTTGAGCCATTCGACTTGCATTGGAAATCTTGTAATACGGGCTATCTGTATGACCTCAGTATGCAGCACTGCAGTAGGGGGGCGTGCCTGCGGGGGTGCTGCAGCACACCACGCGCGCACGCGCTCGCACCGCACCGCACCACAAACAAAAAGGGCAGCAACTCCCTGCCCTCCAGGTCGCCCCCTACTAGATTGCACTGGACAACCCTTTCTATCAGCTTTCCAATGCATGTTTCATGGTTGCGATCCGAGCACAGGAGCGTGAGTTATGGCCGTTTTTGTGGTTCAAGTAAAAGGCGCATAGTGCTGCGGCGTCCCGATTTTCGCACGCATACGGCCAGCGTACGTACGGATTTCCGAAAAATACGTACGTACGTACGCTCCAGACCCGAAATACGTACGTACCGTGCAACCCTGACACACACACACACACACGCGCGCGCGAACGCACACACACCCACACACCCACACACCCACGCGCGCACATGTGTGCACACACTGTGACACACACTCACTCACCCCACTCGCAGGTCATCCTCTCGTACACGCCCATGCGCAGCCTGGTGACCGCGCTGCATGCACACACACACACACACACACACACACACACACACACAACCAACCAACCAAGCGTTACACGAGCATGACACACACACACACACACACACACACTCCACTCGCAGGTCATCCTCTCGCACACGCCCATGCGCAGCCTGATGACCGCGCGACACACACACACACACACACACGCACACACACAACCAACCAACCAAGCATTACACGAGCATGACAGTAACAGTAACACGGGGTTTCCAGCTAAGCAGGCTACTCTTCTACTAGAGACACCCGCCGATACTCCAGCACACTTAAGTACTAGAGTACCGCCGGCTCCCAGCCGATAGACTACCGCTCCCGCCGGCTAGACTACCCCAAACAGCGGTCTCTGAGAGACATGTCTGGCAAGGAGCATATAGGAGAGGACCTTCCTCAGGGTCACAGTAGTGGCCTTGTGGCCAGTCAAGCCGGCAGAGCCCGACTGGCGCTGACTGGAACGGTCCCCGCCTGGCAGTGCATGGCTGTCCAGCTCTCATTTGCATGGGGCTCAGCCGGCGCCCCATGCCTCATGCATGGCCAGGTCCCACCCTCCAGGGGGCATGGACGACAGAGTTGTCATGGAGGCTGCCTGAAGACCTTCCAACGCCAGTCACCGGCAGACGAGCGACCCCGAGGATGAGCGCGGTGACGAACGCTGCGATTGGTGAAGCGAATTTACTCTGTGTTGCCTCGGCGGTCGCCACCGCTGAAGCCGTGTTGGTAGCCCGCCTCCACGGGCAGCTATCTTGACCAATGTCCAGCATGCATTGACGGGCGCCAGCTCCTCCGCTCGTCGATCAACTCGTCGAGATCGGTGCCGCATGGCGTCCTGCATGGGGGGAGGATAAGGGCCGTCTCCCAGCACGGGCCGTGGCAGCGCCGCGGCTACTCGCCAAGCCATGGCAGCGCCGGGCAAGCCGCTGCTGAAGTGTTCCACCGAGGGGCAGTCTAGCAGGAGCCGGGCCAGTCGTATTTTACCCCGCTCGTCAGCGGCACGGAGATCCTCGTCACCAGCAGCGCCGCATTGCTGGGTCCAGGACTCGGCGACGAGAACGCGCCTCCGTTTATCGAGCCCCACGAGCATGACACACACACACAAACACACACACACACTCCACTCGCAGGTCATCCTCTCGCACACGCCCATGCGCAGCCTGGTGCCCGCGCTGCACGACCGTCCCGTGCTCATCTCCGGGCGAGGCTCGTGCGCGGAGGTCGCGCAACTCTACGGATTCCAGCGCATGCTGACGACGCAGCAGGTGGGTGGGCACCTGTAGGCATTCCGGCGGCCCCTCACGATGCGACAAACGGGCAGGCGTTGGGCGATCTGTAATCTCTCTCTATATTCTGGCCCCAACAATTACTTCTCACATGCTTGCTCCCATGACTCATGACGCGCTCTAAGGCGCGCAAACACAGTGCGGCCGCCGGCGCGCTCATCGCCCGCGCGGCCACCACCACAGAATCACCGGTGAGCAGCGGCTCCCCCGGCTCAGACTCCCCGCCGCGCCACCGCGCGTGCGTGGATGCGACACAGACACAGCTTTCGGCGCTCCATGGGGCGCGGGGGGCAGCCACATACGCGGAGACTGCGCAACACCTGCATGGCGACGCCAGCAACCACATCTCGGCCTCGGCCGACACCACAGACGCCCTCCGCGCCCTCAGCGCGGGGCAGGCAGACATCAGACGCCTGGTAGGGGGGCTGCTGGACAGGGAGGCGAGGGCGCGCGCCCAGCCACAGAATGCGCCGACGCAGGTGCGCGCGCCACAGGTTGCCGACGCCGGCCACAGTGGTGCCCTTGCGGGGGTGCTCGCTGTGGTGCAGGCGCAGGCGCAACATATTGCGTCCCTGGTGGATGTGGTGAGCCTCCTGGTGAGCCGCGTCCCTGGGGCGCCCATGCAGATGCCGCATGCAGAGCCCGCCCGCGCGCGGGCCGGCCATGCGGCCCACAGTGCGGCGCCCCGCGCTGCGCCTGCTGCCGAGGCTGCTCAGCCTGCCCGGCCCGCTGCTGCTGCCGCCCCTGTGGCGTCGGCGGGGGGGGGGCCGGCGACGGAGCGGCCTGCGTCAGGCGCCACGCGTGCCGCATCTGCGCGCGGCCCCTCCCGCAGGGGGGGGCTGCCTGCGCGTGTGGGCGACACGTCGCTGCGCCGCAGCTTCGTGCAGTCCATCCCGGTGGCGCGCGGCGCCAACTGGTTCCTCGCGGGCGGTGGCAGGCGGATGGATGAAGACGAGGCGCCGGCGGCGGCGGCGGAGCGGATCGCTGCAGCTGCCGAGGACGGCACCAGCCTGCCCGTCCGCCTGGCTACGGATGTCGTGCGCTTCCTCTACGGCGGCACCGGCCGGCGGGAGCCGGCTGATGGTGGCGTCGTGTCCGCGTCGCTCCTCAACGCCAAGCCTGCCGTCGGGGGCATCGGCGTGGAGCCACGCGGGGGCGGTGTGCTGCGTGTGCTCTTCACCGTGGCGTCTGACGCCGTGGCCGACACTGTCGTGCGCTGGCGCCACGAGCTGCGCCGCTGCGTGGACTCGACTGCAGTCTTCGACGTCCTCAGTGACCGCGAGGAGGCGCAGCACCAGGCGCTGTGGCCCGCTTTCCTCGCCGCCAAGGTTGCGGGGAAGCGGGCGCAGTTCCACCGCGCGCGCCTCGTCGTTGACGGCGAGCGGGTGCCTGCACCTGCTTGCTAGATGGCATTCCCTCTGGGGTGTTTTTGAAGGGGAGGTGGCGCCACACGCGTGCGGTGGCGGGTGCGGTGTGGTCGCTGAGTAGAGTGCTGCGGCGGGTGTGCTACTAGCCCCGCTTCCGGTGGTCTGGGGGAGGGCTTTTTGGTCCCTTCATGGTTTTATACCTTGGGTCCGCCCTCTGGCCATTTGAGGGGCTGGGTGTGCAGCCTGCACAGTGGTGCTGCTTGCTTGGCGCCCGCCACCAAGTGTGGATGGCGTTACCGTGGGCTACTTGTAGCTTGACCTTTTGTGGGCCTTGAGCCTTGTTTCTCTAAGTCCCACTGGAGCTTTGGAACCGTACGTGTGACCGCCAGAAGTGGATTGTAAAACTCTCATCATCATCTATATATGGCCACCCCCACCCAAAGTGGCCCCACAAGTGCCACAAAGTCGGACATTGCATGGAAACACAAATTTTGGGGGCATCGTTCTCGCTGCAGGAGGCACCCCTGGACCTCATTTTAAAGCCAAAAGTTTGAGATTTGGCCCATTTGGTTCGTGTTCCAAGGGCGTTGCTGTGGGTTGCGTGTGGAAGCGACACGACGTCGAAAGGTCCAGCGGCACTCGAAAGCACACCTCGTGCCGCTGGACCTTTCGACGTCGTGTCGCTTCCACACGCAACCCACAGCAACGCCCTTGGAACATGAACCAAATGGGCCAAATCTCAAAATTTTGGCTTTAAAATGAGGTCCAGAAGAGAGCTATCGGTGGTGATCTTTCGATCCGAAGTTCGGAATGTTTATACACTATGGGCGTCACGCAGACAAGACCGCGCGCGTCGCCACTTAAAGGCAAACTTAATGGGATACGTAGAAAGCTCGCGGCGCTGGAATTAGGCCCGCGCATGCAGTTTTGGCCGTGCATGGCGGCTGGAAAGTTCCATGCGCCCATGCAGTGGGGGCGCCCCTCCCCCAGCGCACACGCCCACGCCTCTCCCCAGGACCAGCGACAGTCCTACAAGCCTACTATCATCCTAACACACACCTTGGGTGCCGCGGGTGGCGGCGGGGCCGGGCCGGAGGGGCGTTCGGGCGTTTTCGGAAATGTGACTTAATAGGCCACCTTGGGTGGGATGAGATGATGATGATGAGAGTTTTACAATCCACTTCTGGCGGTCACACGTACGGTTCCAAAGCTCCAGTGGGACTTAGAGAAGCAAGGCTCAAGGCCCACAAAAGGTCAAGCTACAAGTAGCCCGCGGTAACGCCATCCACACTTGGTGGCGGGCGCCAAGCTACTTGTAGCTTGACCTTTTGTGGGCCTTGAGCCTTGCTTCTCTAAGTAAGTAAGTAAGTAAGTAAACAAACATCATCATCAAAAAAGTAGCCCACGGTAACGCCATCCACACTTGGTGGCGGGCGCCAAGCAAGCAGCACCACTGTGCAGGCTGCACACCCAGCCCCTCAAATGGCCAGAGGGCGGACCCAAGGTATAAAACCATGAAGGGACCAAAAAGCCCTCCCCCAGACCACCGGAAGCGGGGCTAGTAGCACACCCGCCGCAGCACTCTACTCAGCGACCACACCGCACCCGCCACCGCACGCGTGTGGCGCCACCTCCCCTTCAAAAACACCCCCAGAGGGAATGCCATCTAGCAAGCAGGTGCAGGCACCCGCTCGCCGTCAACGACGAGGCGCGCGCGGTGGAACTGCGCCCGCTTCCCCGCAACCTTGGCGGCGAGGAAAGCGGGCCACAGCGCCTGGTGCTGCGCCTCCTCGCGGTCACTGAGGACGTCGAAGACTGCAGTCGAGTCCACGCAGCGGCGCAGCTCGTGGCGCCAGCGCACGACAGTGTCGGCCACGGCGTCAGACGCCACGGTGAAGAGCACACGCAGCACACCGCCCCCGCGTGGCTCCACGCCGATGCCCCCGACGGCAGGCTTGGCGTTGAGGAGCGACGCGGACACGACGCCACCATCAGCCGGCTCCCGCCGGCCGGTGCCGCCGTAGAGGAAGCGCACGACATCCGTAGCCAGGCGGACGGGCAGGCTGGTGCCGTCCTCGGCAGCTGCAGCGATCCGCTCCGCCGCCGCCGTCGCCTCCTCTTCATCCATCCGCCTGCCACCGCCCGCGAGGAACCAGTTGGCGCCGCGTGCCACCGGGATGGACAGCACGAAGCTGCGGCGCAGCGACGTGTCGCCCACACGCGCAGGCAGCCCCCCCCGGCGGGAGGGGCCGCGCGCAGATGCGGCACGCGTGGCGCCCGACGCAGGCCGCTCCGTCGCCGGCCCCCCCCCGCCGACGCCACAGGGGCGGCAGCAGCAGCGGGCCGGGCAGGCTGAGCAGCCTCGGCAGCAGGCGCAGCGCGGGGCGCCGCACTGTGGGCCGCATGGCCGGCCCGCGCGCGGGCGGGCTCTGCATGCGGCATCTGCATGGGCGCCCCAGGGACGCGGCTCACCAGGAGGCTCACCACATCCACCAGGGACGCAATCTGTTGCGCCTGCGCCTGCACCACAGCGAGCACCCCCGCAAGGGCACCGCTGTGGCCGGCGTCGGCAACCTGTGGCGCGCCCACCTGCGTCGGCGCATTCTGTGGCTGGGCGCGCGCCCTCGCCTCCCTGTCCAGCAGCCCCCCTACCAGGCGTCTGATGTCTGCCTGCCCCGGCGGGCGCCAAGCAAGCAGCACCACAATGCAGGCTCCACACCCAACCCCTCCAGTGGCCGGAGGGCGGGCCCGAGGTATAAAACCATAATGGGACCAGAAAGGCCCTCCCCCCAACCACTGGAAGCGGGGCTGGTAGCACACCCGCCGCAGCACCCTACCCAGCGACCACACCGCACCCGACACCGCACGCGGGTGGCGCCACCTCCCTTCAAACACACACCCAGAGGGCATGCAACTAGCAAACAGGTGCAGCCACCCGCTCGCCGTCGACCACGAGGCGCGCGCGATGGAACTGCGCCCGCTTGCCCGCAGCCTTGGCGGCGACGAAAGCGGGCCACAGCGCCTGGTGCTGCGCCTCCTCGCGGTCACTGAGGACGTCGAAAACCGCAGCCGACGGGTCCACGCCGCTCAGGCAGCAGCGGTTACGCACGACCACATCAGCCACGGCATCAGACGCCACGGTGAAGAGCACACGCAACACACCGCCCGCGCGTGGGGGTGGCCATATCTGATATGATATATACATCAGCCAGCCATCTCATTAAGGGGCCACACGCGCCAAGTACGGTCTTATACGCCTTTAGAGGTGTCCCTGACTGTAACATCCATCATCATCTGGAGGGCATGCGTGGAGGTTGCATGCGCACCTGCATGGATTCCGGCGCTTGCTGACGACGCAGCAGGTGGGCGGGAAACCTGTGGGTAGGTGGGGTTCATGTTGGGGTTCAGGGTTGAGGGTTCAGGGCTAAGGGTAAAGGTCGCACAACTGTATGGATTCCGGCGCGTGCTGACGACGCAGCAGGTAGAAAGGGTAGGTGGGTAGGTGAACAGGTGGGCACCTTTACGAATTCCGGTGAGTCCTCACAACGCAGCAGCAAGTGTTGGTCGCTTCCATGCCCCGACCTGACCGCCCTCGCGCTGAGCATACGCCGTGGTGGAGACACGCGTGGGGTGCTCATCTCCGGGCGGGGCTCGTGCGCGGAGGTCGCGCAACACAACCGGTTCTGGCGCGTGCTGACGACGCAGCAAGTGGGGGGTCACCTGTAGGCATTCTGGCGGCCCTTCACGATGCGGCAAGTGGCCGGCCGTTGGGCGATCCGTCATCTCGGTGTATATTGGGAGGGCGTGCGCATCTGTACGGATCCTGGTGCATGCTGATGACGCAGCAAGTGGGTAGGCACGCGCGCACTGTGCTGTCCTAAATCCGTGTATACATGACCGTCATGGATCATGCCCGATCTTGGCCCCCTAGGCAGCGATGCACCTCTCCGCCAACACGCACAGGCGCTCCCTCTCTTGCACGCTCGTACGTGCATGTGCGCACTCACACACGCACACGCAGCTTGGTGCAGCGATGCCATCGTCCACCCCGTTCTCCTCCTACCCACCCTCATCGGCTGGCCTGCACCCGTGCCCAGTGGCCCACCTTGGATTCAGCAGCGATACACCCCCTCTCCTTGAGCAGCACACAGTCACTCTATCTTACACATACATACGCACACATGCATGCATGCAGCTTGGCGCAGCGATGCCATCGTCCACCCCGCTCTCCTCCTACTCACCCTCATCGGCCGGCCCGTGCCCAGTGGCAGACCTTGGGCTCAGCAGCGAGGCCGCACCGATCGAGGCGGTGCTCGTCATGAACGATCCTGAAGACTGGTGGGTGCCTGGAGTTTGGAGTTTCAGAGTTTTAGGGTTCAATTTATTTTCAAGGGTTGAGATTAAAGGGTTGAGGTTTATAATGAGGGGCTCTAGGGTTTTCGGGTTTGGGGTTAGACCGCGCCAATCGAGGCTGTGCTCGTCATGAACGATCCTGAGGACTGGTGGGTGTGCTAAGGTTTGGGGTTTTAGGGTTTTAGAGTTAGTTTGGGGGGGTTGGGGCAAGTTTGGGGGGTACGGATTTTTAGGGTGAGGCCGCGCCGATCGAGGCGGTGCTCGTAATGAATTATCCTGAGGACTCGTAGGGGCTCGATTAACGGAGGCGCGGTCTCGTCGCCAAGTCCTGGACCCAGCAATGCGGCGCTGCTGGTGACGAGGATCTCCGTGCCGCTGACGAGCGGGGTAAAATACGACTGGCCCGGCTCCTGCTAGACTGCCCCTCGGTGGAACTCTTCAGCAGCGGCTTGCCCGGCGCTGCCATGGCTTGGCGAGTAGCCGCGGCGCTGCCGCGGCCCGTGCTGGGAGACGGCCCTTATTCTCCCCCCATGCAGGATGCCATGCGGCACCGATCTCGACGAGTTGATCGACGAGCGGAGGAGCTGGCGCCCGTCAATGCATGCTGGACATTGGTCAAGATGGCTGCCCGTGGAGGCGGGCTACCATCACGGCTTCAGCGGTGGCGACCGCCGAGGCAACACAGAGTAAATCCGCTTCACCAATCGCAGCGTTCGTCACCGCGCTCATCCTCGGGGTCGCTCGTCTGCCGGTGACTGGCGTTGGAAGGTCTTCAGGCAGCCTCCATGACAACTCTGTCGTCCATGCACCCCTGGAGGGTGGGACCTGGCCATGCATGAGGCATGGGGCGCCGGCTGAGCCCCATGCAAATGAGAGCTGGACAGCCATGCACTGCCAGGCGGGGACCGTTCCAGTCAGCGCCAGTCGGCTCTGCCGGCTTGACTGGCCACAAGGCCACTACTGTGACCCTGAGGAAGGTCCTCTCCTATATGCTCCTTGCCAGACATGTCTCTCAGAGACCGCTGTTTGGGGTAGTCTAGCCGGCGGGAGCGGTAGTCTATCGGCCGGGAGCTGGCGGTACTCTAGTACTTCAGTGTGCTGGAGTATCGGCGGGTGTCTCTAGTAGAAGAGTAGCCTGCTTCGCTGGAAACCCCGTGTTACTTGTTACTCGTAGGTGTCTTGGGGTTGAGGGGTTTAGGGTTTTCGGGTCAAGGTTTGTTGGGTTTCTAAAGGGCCAGGTTGAGGTGAGGCGTCAAGGGTTTGAGGGTTTGAAGTTCCTGGTTTAGGCCACGCCGATCGTGGCGGTGCTCGTTATGAATTATCCTGAGGATTGGTGGGTGATGTGTCTGCTAGGGTTTGGGTTTGGGGTTTACGGTTTTAGTGTTGAGTTTGGGGGGGTTGGGGGATGAAGCTTTTTAGGGCGAGGCCGCGCAAATCGAGGCGGTGCTCGCTATGAACGACCCTGAGGATTTGTGGGTGCCTGGGGTTTGGAGTGTTAGGGCTTAAGGGTTGCATTTTTTTTGATCGGTTGAGGTTTGGGGGTTGAGGTTAAAATTTAGGGGCTCTAGGATTTTCTGGTTTGGGGCAAGGCCGCGCCAATCGAGGCGGTGCTCGTCATGAATGATCCTGAGGATTGGTGGGTGGTGTGTCTAGATTTCACAGTTGTGTGCGACGCACCCAACAAGCAGCGCATTCGGCCTTGCTCGGCGTATAGCGCCCGAGCGCTACAGACGGGTGGCTGGCTACTGGTGGGGGGGGCTGGCTAGTGGGTCGGGGCCAGTGATTTCCTTTTCGGCTGTACACAGCCATTTGGCTGTATTCCCGCTGTACTTTGACCTTGAACAAAGCTCAACCGGTTCAGTGGATTGGAAGTCTGACGAGCCCGCCCTGTTAAGCTCGTCGAGCTGTCAAATGTTCTATATGGGGACAAACGGTCCACACGGGTGGTCATCGGTCAACCTGGCCAAAGCAAAACCCGGCTGTGAAAAAACAATTAATACATGAGAAAGAAATTCACTGGTCGGGGCTCGACCTAGGCAGGGCACTGGGCCCCCCGGACCCCCCGGTGGCAAGGCCGGCGTCCGACGGACTGTGAAATTGATCACCACGCAGGTACCGTGATCTGCAGCTGCTGGTGGACGTGCTCATGAGTGGTGGGGTGCCGATGCGACGGGACATGATGCCAGAGGGTGCGTAAGAGGAGCCCCTCCTCCCGCCCCTCCTATGTGTGTGTGTGTGTGTGTGTGTGTGTGTGTGTGCGTGCGTGCGTGCTTGGGCGTTTGTGTGTGCGTGTGTTTGGGCCCCTCCTCCCGCCCCTCCTACGTGTGTGTGTGTGTGTGTGTGTGTGTGTGTGCGCGCATGCGTGCTTGGGCGTGTGTGTGTGCGTGTGTTTGGGCCCCTCCTCCCGCCCCTCCTACGTGTGTGTGTGTGTGTGTGTGTGTGTGTGTGCGTGTGTGTTTGTGTGTGTGTGCGTGCGTGCGTGCTTGGGCGTGTGTGTATGCGTGTGTATTTGCGTGCGTGTTCGCGTGCGTGTGTCACGTGTGTGTATGTGGATGTGCGTGCGTGGCCCTGTTGCGATTCCCCACGCATACTGTACTGCTGGTGTTATTGTGCCCTGTTGCATGCCCTGTTGCCCCAGGCGCGCAACCCGTACCGCTGTACTTCAGGAACGGCGACCCGCTGCTGGTGTTGCTGTGCCCTGTTGTTGCGTTCCACACTCATGTCCTGTTGCTGGTGTTGCTGCAACCTGTTGCTCCACAGGCGCACAACCCGTACCGCTGTACTTCAGCAACGGCGACCTGCTGTGGGCCAACGACTTCCCGCGAAACCGCTTTGGCCAGGGCGCATTTGCGGCGGCAGTGCAGGTGACATTTGAGGTTTTAGAGTATGAGATTTAGTATTAAAGGTTCAGTTGTTGTGGCGGGGTGCAGGTGGTATAAGAGGGTTTAGAGTTTAGGTTTCAGGGTTCAGCGCTGACGGTTGGCGCAACCACTTTGGCCAGGGCGCGTTTGCGGCGGCAGTGCAGGTGACGGGGTTGAGCAAGCCGGCTCACCTCGATCCAGGTGTTGAGCGGGGCTTGGGGTTACGAGTGCAGGACTCAGAGTTAACGGTTGAAATTTCATAGGCTTGATGGGTTTGCGCAACCCCGCTTTGGCCAGGGCGCATTCGCGGCTGCTGTGCAGGTGAAATTTGAGGGTTCAGCGTTAGGGTTGTGGGGGTCGAGGGTTGTTCGGGTTTGGGGTTGCGCAACCGCTTGCGCCAGGGCGCGTTTACAGCGGCAACAAAAAGGAAGGACGGGCCCAACAAGAGCCCCACATGCACGTGCACACGCAAGAGCTCGCGCACACTCCCAGCCGCCAGCCCCTCGGGGCTGGAGCTCCCCCCCCCCCCCCCCCCCCCCCCCCACACACACACACGCTCGCACCATAAGCCGCAGGCCCTGTGCGATCACACAGTCGCGTCTGTCGCCGCCCCCCCCCCCCCGCCCCCCCCCCCGTCAACCACATACACACGCACACGTCATCCATACACACACATGCACACACAGACACACACATGCACACACACACACACACTATGCAGGCCCTTTACGACCACACAGTGGCGTCTGTCGCCGCGTCGCGCGGCCTCCCCCCGTCCTCATACCCGCGTCTGGTGCCTACGTTTTTCGGGAAGGTGCGCACACACACTCACACACACACACACACACACATGCTTCACCAAGCTGTGGTTGTGACCATCTAATTTGGCAAGGTGCACATGCACGCACACACACACGCGTACACACACACACACACACAAACACACACACACACACACAAACACAAGGTGAACACACACAAACACACACAAACACACACAAACACACACACACAGGTAAGAGTAGCAACGAGCCGACCGCAGGCGTCCTGAGCTACGAGGCATGTGCTGTGTGCGCTGCTGGTGCCGCGCCATGAGAGACCTGTGCTCTGCCCCTAAGCCTACCCTAAGCGGACCTCGACCCTGAACCTGAACCTGAGCTCTGCCCCCCCCCACCACCACCCCTCACACACACACACACACACACACATTCTGCTCCCAGCCGCACGCTGCGCCATACCTACTGGCAGAGCGGCTGTTAGCGCGGCGCACACACACACACAGACACACGTGCACACTCACTCACACACACACACACACACACGCACACACACACCGTCTGCACCCAGCCGCACGCCGTGCCCCACAGACTGGCGGAGCGTCTGCAAGCCCCCCACCACCCCCCTCAACCCCCACCACACACACACGTGCGCACACACACACACTCTCACCATGCGCATCCTTCACACGGCATACAGCCGCACGCCACGCCCTACCGACTGGCGGAGCGGCTCCTCGCGAGGCACACGCACACACACACACTCTCACCATGCGCATCCTTCACACCGCATATAGCCGCACGCTGTGCCCTACCGACTGGCGGAGCTTCTGTTAGCGCACCCCCTACAAGCACCCCCCCCACACACACACACCCTCCACACACACACACACACACACACACCATCTGTATCCAGCCGCACGCCGCGCCGTTCCGACTGGCGGAGCGGCTCCTCGCGCGGCAGGCAGTGGCGCTGGGGCTTGCGGAGGATGCAGGAGGGCTGGTTGGAGCGGAAGGAGAGGAAGAAGGGGGCTGCGCCCTTCTGGCAGCTGCAGCGGCAGGTGGCGGCAAAGGGGCGGCGAGGGGCGGAGGGGGTGGCGGCGGAGGTGGAGGGTCAAGCGGTGGTAAATCAGGCGGCGTGCTGCCCCACCTGCCGCTGAGCGGCATCTACGCCGTTGGCGACAACCCGGTAGGCCCCCCCCCTCCCCGCCACACACAGACACACACACGCACGCACGCATGCGCGCACTCACTCACATAGCCCACGAGGCCACGCAGGCGCCAGCCTACCCCCCTCACACGCACACACACGCATGCACGCACAAACGCACGCACGCACAAACACGTCCGTGCTTGACACACACCACTCCGCTGCACACCTTTCCCACAACACCTTTACACGTAGGCCTCAATCCGGGTAGGCAACAATGGCGCGCCTGCACCCCCACCCCCACCCCACACACACGCACGTATGCACACGGTTGGTCAACACACCGCTCCGCTTAACCACAAAGCCGTAATCCGTAACCCTCATCCCGGTAGGCAATGACAACGGGCCTGCACCCCCACCCCTTCCGCACACACACACACACACACACACACACACACACACGCATTCAGTGTCAGGGTGTGTTAGCACAAGTACAATACGCCACAACGTGCATCAAACAGACTGTAGAATCGACCACCGCGCAAACCTGCACACACAACTGTACACACACTGCTGGACACACACAGCTCCCTTGCACACACCGCTCCCTTGGACACACCGCCCCCTTGGACACACCGCTCCTTTGCACACACTACTATTGTGCACACACCGCTCCCTTGCACAAGCCACTTCCTTGCACACAGCCCTCCCTTGCACACACCGCCCCCTTCTGCACACCGCTCCCTTGCACGCAACACTCGACACACACCGCTTGACACACACCGCTCGACACACACACACACACACATGCACACACCAGGTGGCCGACGTGCGCGGCACTCCCTTGCACACACATTGCTCGACACACATCTCCCTTGCACACACTGCTCAACACACACCGGCCGACGCACACCGCCCCCCCGCACACACCAGGCGGCCGACGTGCGCGGCGCCAACGCGGCCGGGCATCCGTGGGTGTCGGTGCTCGTGCGCACTGGTGGGTGTCACACGTTACAGCCGGGACACCTCTACAGGCGTATAAGACCGTGCCCGGCGCGTAGAGCCCGAACACCCAACTGGGACGGCTGGCTACTGGTGGTTGTAGGGTAAATCCACTCGGTGCAGGCGTGGCATACCATCCCCGTGCACCGAGTGCCAATCTCAACAGAGGGTGTGGGCGCACCCCAGGTGCCCTACCGCACACGGGTGCTCGCACTGGGGAGAGCAGGGCAGAGCAGGGCAGGGCAGGGCAGGGCAGAGCAGGGTTGTGGTATCCAAGTATGGGTTGGTGGTGCCAACACAGTGTGCACATGGGTGGGTGCGTGCGCCCGCGGACGCGCGCACGGGCGCACGGGCGGGCGGGGGCACGGCACGGCAGTTAACAGTTTACAGTTCATGGTGGTTCATGTACTTTTTACAGTTTACAGTCAAGTTACAGTTGATTGCTTACAGCGTAATGTTCACAGTTTACAGTTTGCACCCCTCAGGGCATGGGATTAAGTGAGCTGCCAGATGTGCAGCACGGCTGGTAGCTCGCACGTGCAGCAGGCCTTGACTGCCAATGCCAAACGCACACGCACGCCCAACACACGCACACACACACACACACACACATTGTGGCCGGCAGTGTGCTTGTCAGCCCGTCTCTGATCACGACCCCTTCCTCCCCCCCTCCCCCCTCCCCCAGGCGTGTTCCAAGGCCCCGGCACAAACTGCGCCATCGACCCTGCAGCGGTGACCGTGCCGTGCGTGGAGGCTGCGGTCGACGCGGGGCTGCACCGCGCGCGCGCCTCGCGCTTCTATTCGATGCGGTAGTTGTTGCCTTGCCAGGCTTCAGGTGCCGGGTCAGGAGGGCAGTCTGTGGCTTACGACGGTAACAACGAACTTGTAACAAACGCCCTGTCAACAAGCGCCCCCCGAACCTCATGACTCACCAGAGAGCAGGGGCTCGCTCAGGCCCACCGATCCTGCCGTTGCCATCATGTTTGTGAAAGTGGAGGAGGCTCTGATTTGGGGAGCGAAGAAGCCTGAGACGCCCAATAGCTGGCTAGCAGCCAGGACGGGGGGGGGCTGGAGGAAGCTGGGAGGTTGCTCACTTGGCTGCTACTTGGTCACTTTTGTCGCCAACCATCTCTGCTGCAACACGTGTGCACATGTTCTCACAAACAGCTTCCTCAGTGCTGGTCCGCCTCCAGAGTGCGGCGTGTTTACAATTTACAGTTTACGGTACACACCTTAGGGGCGTGGGATTGAGGGAGCTGCCTAACGAGGCTAGCTACCATGGAGTGCGGCGTGAGTGAGCAGGGAGCAGTGCGGCGCTACAACTTGTAACCCCCTCTGCCCGCTGGCAACTTCAAACTGTTAAGTTTGGCAACATGTGGATGGCATGCGTGTGGGTGTTGGGGTGGTGGTGGTGGTGCCATCGAGAAAAGTGCAAAACGATGACAAGGGGTGCAGTGAAGGTGGGGAGGCTGGCGCCAAGTACCTCTAATTATAAGCCCGCTGTCAACTGGCGCCAAGTACCTCTTAAGCCCGTCCAACTGGGGGCACTGTCAGAATCGTGGCCGCGGCTGGTGCGGCCCATGGTGCAGACAGACGGCGCCACAAACGTGAGCAACAGGGAATGCCGCATACGGAAGCGGGCGTAGCGGTGCCCAGTACTGCAGTGAGTGGCCTGCCCCCCTGATGCGGCGATGCAGCAGCTGTGCCCAGAAGGCAACGGGGGCCACAGAGGCACCCAGCTCTGCTCCATTCAGCTACAGCAGGTTCACCACTGCGGTGTTGCCCCAGCTCCTCGCCACGTTGAGCCATCAAAGGCGTCCGACGGACTGTAAAATCGACCAGGCATGGCCAGAGAAAGGCGCGGCCCCGTCCTGCATCGTTACAGGCACACACAAACATACACATAACAGTGTGTAGGGTGCAGGATTGTGGCCACGTGCGAGCCTCTCACACTCACCCTGAAACACACTCGCCCCAACACACACACACAAGTGTTATGTGATGCACGCACCTGACCCCGACAAGCAAACACACGCCCAACGGCGCGCCCTCAACACCCCACACCGCCCAACTCACTTTGTCTGCCGCGTTCACCCGCGCGTTGTGGTCCAGCAGCAGGGACACCACGTCCGTGTTGCCATTGTAGGCAGCCCACCAGAAAGGTGTGTGCCCGTCCTGCGCACGTGCACACACACCACACACACACCACAAACACACACACACACACAGACACACCAGGTGAGGGGCGTGTCAGTGAGGGAATGCACACAATGCCCATGCAGTATCTCCACGCTCTGCGCACACACACGCACACATGCACACACGTAAGCACGCACGCACACATGCACACGTGCACACACACACGGGTTTTTACAGGTCTTACACGCACGCGCCCGGAGAACCCTGGGGCGTGATTTACGGCCTAGACTACACGTTTAGGAAAGCTCTTCTTAGAGAGCCCGCAAGGTCACGCAGCGTGCCAGCCTACCAGGGAGACACACAAAAAAGGAAGTTACCCTTCTCCCCCCCCCCCCACTACACAAGCGCCAGATGGCTATGGATCTAGGGGGGTTTCGGGATCTCGGTCTTGGTTTTGTGTCGGCTGGCTCAAGCTGTCGTTGTGTGCCTATACTGCCATGGCGCTGGTTGATCGCTGTCGTGTGCAGTTTCTGGCAGCAGGCCCTAGCTTGGTCGTGTGTGGCCCCCAGCCTTGTCAGTGCTTTGAGTGTGTGCTCTGTGTAGATGGTGCCGGTGATGCCCACCAGGATTGGTACTGTTGTCACCGTATGGTTGTGGCTCATCAGCATGTTGGCGAGGTCAAAACACACACGCACATCGGCATGCACACGCACGGGCACGCACACCCAACAAAGCGCCCTCAGCTCCACACGACACCCAAATCACGCTGTCCGCCTGGTCCACGCACGCGTTGTGCTTCAGCAGCAGGGACACCACGCCCGCATTGCCCTCCATGACAGCTTCGGTGAGAGGCGTGCGTCCCTGCGCACGTGCACACATACACACACAAATCAGGTGAGGGGCATCTTAACGGTGGGGACACGTACGTGCATGCGATGCTGTGTACATGTTTCTCCACGCACTGTGCACACACTCACACGAACAAATACATATGCACACACACATGGGCACGCACACCCATTGGAGCTCCCTCAGCCACACACAGCACCCAACTCACGGTGGACGCCTGGTCCATCGACGCGCCTCCGTCTAGAAGCAGGGTCACGACAGCCGCGTGGCCATAGTAGGCAGCCAGGAGGAGAGGCGTGTACCCAGACTGTGCACGTGCGCGCGCACACACACACACACACACACACGCACACACACGCACACACACACCAGGGACATGGGCAGTGAGGGTGGGCACATGCTGGCTATGCCATGCATTTCACTCCACTCACCAAGAAACAAGGCATGGGCATAGGACACCCCCACACAGTCAGACATCACACAGTCGGGCACCCGAGCGAGGTCGCCCACACACATGCGCAGCAGTGGCATGTGCACCCAAATCCAAACGACCACTCCCACCCCCGGTCACCACAAGCGCACCCCTCCCCCTCCCCCGCCCCCTCTTCCCAAAGGAATAATGCTAATATTAATACAGTACCGCTCACCCAGTCAACCTCGTTTACATCAGCGCCACGGCGCAGCAGTGAGATCACTTCCTTCTCGAATCCCCTCCTTGCTGCTTCAGCCATCGCTCCGGGCTTCACTGGATGCAGCTCCCGGACAGCCTTGCTGCACCGCGCAGCGGCAGCGGCAGCTTCAGCCTGAACCTGCATGCGCTGAGCAGCGGCAGCTGCGGCGGCAGCCTGAGCCTGCTGTGCCAGTGCAGCGTCGTCGGCACCCTGAGCCTGCACTGCCTGTGCCTGACCCTGCATGCGCTGAGTAGCGGCGTTGGCGGCAGCCTGCATGCGCTGAGTAGCGGCAGCGTTGGCGGCAG
Organism: Chlamydomonas sp. UWO 241; assembly: GCA_016618255.1. Taxonomy (NCBI): domain Eukaryota; kingdom Viridiplantae; phylum Chlorophyta; class Chlorophyceae; order Chlamydomonadales; family Chlamydomonadaceae; genus Chlamydomonas; species Chlamydomonas priscui. Next base: position 443,902 of record VFSX01000031.1, on the reverse strand, counting down.
CTTGAGCTTGCATGCGCTGAGTAGCGTCGGCGTCGGCGGCAGCCTGAGCCTGCATGCGCTGAGTAGCGGTGGCGTCAGCGGCAACCTGATCCTGCATGAGCTAAGAAGTGGCGGCGTCGGCGGCAGCCTGCGCCTGCATTGCCTGCGCCGTGGCAGCGTCAGCGGCCGCCTGAGCCTGCATGCGCTGAGTAGCGGCAGCGTCGGCGGCAACCTGATCCTGCATGAGCTGAGAAGTGGCGGCGTCGGCGGCAGCCTGGGTCTGCATGCGCTGAGAAGCGGCAGCGTCGGCGGCAGCCTGAGCCTGCATGCGCTGAGTAGCGGCAGCGTCGGCGGCAGCCTGAGCCTGCATGCGCTGAGAAGCGGCAGCGTCGGCAGCAGCCTGCGCCTGCATTGCCTGCGCCGTGGCAGCGTCAGCGGCCGCCTGAGCCTGCATGCGCTGAGTAGCGGCAGCGTCGGAGGCAGCCTGAGCCTGCATGCGCTGAGAAGTGGCAGCATCGGCGGCAACCTGAGCCTGCATGCTCTGAGTAGCGGCAGCATCGGAAGCAGCCTGAGCCCGCATGAGCTGAGAAGTGGCAGCGTCGGCGGCAGCCTGGGTCTGCATCGCGGCCGCGTGTTGTTGAGCAGTGTGCATCGCCAGCAGCATCGCCAGCAGCATCGCCAGCAACATCAGCACCTGTTTAAGCGTGCTGCCCCTCTGCTGGTTCAGCGCCCCGACCCTCTGCTTCAGCGCCTGCATCGACTGGATCGTCTCCTCGGCGTCCTCGCCGTCGACCACAACCAGCCCCTTATCCGTGAGCTTCGGCAGCCTCTCGACCAACTGCTTGACCTCCGACGCGACAGACATAGGCACTGCGTCGCGGAATGATCGAAGAACGAACATAATCCGTTCCCATATCGTGCCAATCTCGACCAAACCCTAAGACCTAGCCCTATCATAGTCCAACTACAAAATACCATACAAGCAGGAGGAGATCCGAGCCAGCATACATATGACCCAAGCCAGCGCTTGTGGTGACCCCGTGCGCAGAGCGTCGCTTTGAGCGGCACAAATGACGACCTCGTGAGCAGGCTCCAGGTCTTCATCAGCCAGCCCCCGCCCGCATGGCTGCCTCACGTGCCTTCAGTTCAGCCTGTGGGCTTTGGTAGCTTGTAAGTGCGACAAAACCCGGCTGCTGGGGTCGAGAACACACACACACACGCACACACACACACACACACACACACACACACAGATTGTAAGCGACCTTGCTTGGCATGATCTCGACCCCCTGCACTGCGCCCCCCCCCTCAGACGTTTTCCAAGGCCCAGGCATGAACAGCGTCATCAAAACCTGCGGTAATGACCGTGGCGTGCGCATGAATGCTGCGGTGGACGCGGGGTTGCTGTGCGCGCGCGCCTTCTATTCGTTGGCGTAGTAGGTTGCCCAGGCCTCAAGTGCCGGGTGGAGGACAATCTGCTAGGACAATCTGCTAGGAAAATCTGCTAGCTGTAGCCTGCGATGGTGAAGATTAGCTTGTGATATACGCCCGGTCAAGTAGCACTGGAACCCGGACCAGAGCAGCCGTGCGTGCAGCCTCCAGCTGGAGCTGCAGCTCACCAGGACAGCGGCGCAGCAACGGCTGCTGGGGGATTGTGCGGGATTTTGCAGAAACGGCTCCTCTGCGATTGTGCTTACGGTCAGGCCTGGATTCCAGCTGAAGAGGTGCTGACAGCCATGGCTGCTGCAATGCTGGTTGGTGTGCGCGGCCAGGCGCTGTCTCAAAGATCTGTAGAGCGATTATCTGTCCAGCCCCGATTGTCGCCGCCAGCCGTCAGACCCCTGGCGGTGCCTGGCTGCAGCCCCGCGTGCCTCCAGCTCCGCACACAGCTCCGCAACTGATGCCGCCTGCGGATGACAGATGGCTTTAGATGGCTATGTGGCAACCAGCCGCAGTGCTCAGACACGTGCCATGGCAGTAACGGCAGCATGCGCAGCGGCTGTGTGGCCACCAAAGCAGCGCACAGCTGCTGTCGACCGCCGGCGCGATGCTGCGAACAAGGCGTTTGCAACGTGTGCCGAGACACACACCCCAGGTGCCACAAGTACTGCTCGCATGCGCCCACTGATCCTGCCGTTGCCACTATGGTAGATGACAGTGGTGGTGGGGAGTGGGGCAGCCTGAGCCGGTTTTGCACGAAAGCATCCAGAAGCCGGCTAGTGGTTGGTTGGGTGAAACAGTGGTTGGCTGGGAGGTTGCTCGCTTGGTTGCAAACAAGATTGGTGTTGTCTGCCATCTCTGCATAGCTCTGCTTCAGCACGCACGCACATGTTCACACAACGGTCTGCCTCGGTTACTGGTCTGTCTCCAGAGTGCGGCGTGATTGAAGAGGGGGCAGCGCAGCATTACAACTTGTAACTTGAGTTGAACTCACTGCCCTGTGCCGCTAGTAACTGCAGGCTGTTCGTGTTGGCAACATGTGAATGGCATGCGTGTGGTTGTTTGATGGTGCTATCATCAAGACAAGGGCATAACGATGTTAAGGGGTGGAGTGAAGGTGGGGATGCGCCGCCGCCGTCAACTGGTGCCAAGTCCCTCTAAGCCCGCACTCCAACTGGGGGCACTGGCCGCGGCCGGTGTGGTGCCCCCATGGTGCAGACAGGCGGCGCCGGCAATGTGAGCAACGAGGGAACCGCGTACGGAAGCGGGCGGAGCACGGTGCCCAGCATTGCAGTGAGTGGCCTGTTCCATGGAGGCAAAATATCTGACATGTGGGATGAGCGGAAGCCAGCTACAGTGGGCGGAAAACCAGGGATGCAGCAGCCTGGAAAGCAAAGGGGGCCAAAGAGGCATCTGGCTCAGCTCTGTGCACCCCACTGCTCCAGCAGACGCACCACCAAGGTGTGGCCCTAGGACCTCGCGATTGAGAGAGGCGTGCGCCCACACTGCGCATGCGCAAACACAAACCAAGTGACGGGTGCGTGAGAGGGGCGTGCGTGCACATGCATGTGTGCGCGCGTGCACATACGCACACACACACACACACACATGGGCATGGCTGGAGATAGGTGCGGCCTCGTCCTGCGTGATCACGTGCACACACACACACACCAGGCATTTGTGTGTGCGCGCCACTCCCCCAAAACAAATGTTTGCTTTACTACCAACCCCAGCACACACACACACACACACACAACGCAGCGCCCTCAGCCCCACACAGCACCCAACTCACGTTGTCTGACTGGTCCATCAACGCATTGTACTCCAGCAGCAGGGACACCACGCGCGTGTTGCCGCGGTAGGCAGCCCAGTAGAGAGGCGTGCGCCCGTTCTGCGCACATGCACACCACACAGTGCACCAGGGGCACATCAGTGGGGGCGTTCATGCGACGCTGTGCATGTCTCCTCACTCTGCACACACATACACACATACACACACACACGCACACAAACACACGGACACGCACACACACAGGCACGCACACCCCACGGAGCGCCGCCAGCCCCAAAGAGCACCCAACTCGCTGTGTCCGCCCGGTCCACTGACACGTTGTGCTCCAGCAGCATAGACACCACGCCCACGTGGTCGCAGTAGGCAACCTTGCTGAGAGGCGTGTACCCGCTCTGCGCACGTGCGCACACATGCTCGCACACCAGGGGCATGGGCAGTGTGTGTGCACGTGCTGGCGATGCCGTGCATGTACCGTAGTGACACGCTCATTTGGGGGTCCGGCCATTTGGGGGATGGGAAAATGGCCGTTTTATGCCCACCAAAGACACGGGTTTGGGGGTAGCCCCCGGCACGCAGCGCCCCCTCGGTGCACGCATTTGGGGGCAGTTTCACACACCCACACTGCCCGTTCGCCCTCTTCCCTCCACCGCACGTTGCGTCAGAGCAGTGTTCTGGATAGCCCTTGTTATTGGCTTTCGAATGCATTTATAATCGTTGAAATCCATGCAGTATCGAGTGAGTTACAGCATATACGCCTTTTACTTGCGACACAGGTTCGGGGGTAGCCCCGAGCGTCAGTGCCACCCTCGACACGGGTTTGGGGGTAGCCTATAGTCCCAAGTGGCTAGTGTGTTCCCGTGCGTGCGCTTGCTGTGGGCGCGCGTGTGTGCTCCCCCCTCCCCGGGGGCCCCCTGAGTGGAGGCCGGGCCGCCCGTCCGCACGTGGTGCGTGCGTGTCGCAGCCACAATTGTGGCTTGGTACGCTTGTGTGTCCACGTGCGCGCGCACGTGAGCCCCCCCCCCCTCAGTGGAAGTCGAGTAGCCACCCCACTGGGACGGGGGGGGGGGGGCACACCGTACACCCCTTTCGTGGCTCCATTGAAACAAACGCTTAGTGTCGCGCCTTTTTGAGTGCGTGCACACAGTGCAGTAGTCAACACAAAGTGCCTTAGATTACCCCCCCCCCTGTGTGTGGCGCCTGTTTTGAGGTGTGTCCCCTTGCAGCGTCCACACTTTGTCCACATCTTGGACCTTGCACTTGCATAACACCGGCCTCTTTCTCTACTAATTCCTTCACCATTTATGTGCACAGCCACAATTGCAGCTCAATCTTAGCCCAGCCTAGCCCAGCTTGGTGGCACTGCTTGGTGGCACTGTTCCAGTCCTTGGATCAGCCTGGACCAGCCTGGACCAGCCTGGACCCGTCTGGACCTGTCTGGACCAGGGGTTGTACCCGGAGTGCTACCCCCAATCGTACCCCCAAACGAGCGTGTCACTACGGTATGCACACTCCGCTCACAACGAAACAAAGCATGGGCACAGACATACCCACACAGTCGGACAGTTACACAGTCCGGCACCCGAGCGCAGTCACCCACATGCGTGGCAGTGGCATGTGCGCCCAAACCCAAACAAGCCCCCCATCAACCCCCCCCCCCCAACACACACACAGCACCCCAGGCGCGGTAGGCACAAGCGCCCCCGTTACCCCCTCCCCCTCCCCTCTTCCCAATAATAATATAGTACCGCTCACCTCGACCACCTCGTTGACGTCAGCGCCACGGATCAGCAGCAAGCCCACTTTCTCCTTGAATCCCTCGCTCGCTGCGGCAAACAGCTCTCCAGGCTTCACCGGACGCAGGACAGCCTTGCTGCGCTGAGCAGTGGCAGCGTCAGCGGCAGTCTGAGCCTGCATGCGCTGTGCCGCGGCAGCGTCGGCTGCAGCCTGCGCCTGCATGCGCTGAGTAGCGGCAGCGTCGGCGGCAGCCTGAGCCTGCATGCGCTGCATCGCGCCGGCGAGCTGCTGCAGCTGCGCCTGCTGCTGAGCCGCCTGCTTCTCAGCTGCCTGAGTCTGCGATGCCAGCAGCGCACGAAGCGTCTCCGTCTCTTCACATCCCAGATCCAACTTCTGCTGCTAGCCCTCCGTGTTCAGCGTGCTGCCCCTCTGCTTCTCCAGCGCGCCGACCCTCTGTTTCAGCGCCTGCATCGACTGGATCGTCTCCTCGGCGTCATCGCCGTCGACCACCACGAGCCCCTTATCCGTGAGCTCCAGCAGCCTCTTGACCAGATGCTTGACATCCAACGCGACAGACATGGGCGCTGCTGCTGTGTGTCGCGGAAGGAGCGAAACTGTGACCATGCGAACCACCAAACCCTAGTGACCCTAGGAACAAACCTAGTCCAGAGAACTCTCCATACAACCATGAGGCTTTAGTCTCTTCAAAGAGACTAAAGGCAGGACACATTTATCATATGGCAAGCCTGCTCTGGTGGTTGCCGCGTGTGGAGAGCATGGCCTCGCCTCGAGCGGCAAAAAGGACGACCTCGTGAGGAGGCTCCAGGTCTTCGTCAGCCAGCCCCTGCCTGCCTGGCTGCCTCGCGTGCCTTCGGCTGTGGGCTTTGGTAGCTTTTAGCTCTGGCAGCAATACCATCAGATATGTGATAATACCAGCAGCGCACACGGGCGAGCGCGCGCACAGCACACAAGTGGCTGGCGGTGCGCACGATCCGGCTGCCGGAGTCAAAAATACACTCCCAGCCCTGATCGTGACCCCCTCCCTGCCCCCCCTTTCTGCCTTCCACCCCACCCCACCCACACACACCACGGCATGTTCCAAGGCTCCTGCAGCCGTGATGTTTTGCTATACCAGCAGCGCACACAGGCGGGCACGGCACACAAGTGGGCGGCGCGCACGACCCGGCTGCCGGAGTCAAAACACATACTCCCCTCTGTCAGCCCTGGCCCTGGATCATGACCCCTTCCTTCCCCAAGGCATGCTCCAGGGCCCAGGCATCGCCTGTAGCTTGTCATTGTCGTGCGTGGAGGCTGCGGTAGACGCGAGACTGCACCGCGCACGCGCTCCTACTCGATGTGGTAGTAGTTTCCTTGCCAGGCTGCATGTGCCGGGTCGAGAACAATGTGCTAGTAGCTTATGGCGGTAAATATGAGCGTGGGATATGTAGACGCACCCCGGTCAACGGACGCCCCCGCAGCTTGTCTCATGACTCACCAAAGATGAAGGGCTTGCTCGCGCCCACTGACCCTGCTGCAGCCACCATGGTTGTGACACTGGTGGCGGCTCTGATTTGGGGAGTGAGGACGCCTCTGACGCCCAGTAGCTGGCTATAATGTGGGTAGGGTGGAGCTGGGTGGAGCTGAGAGGTTGCTCACTTGTTTGCCACTTGCTCACTTGTGTCGTATGCCATCTCTGCATACAGCTCTGCTGCAACACGCGTGCACATGTTCTCACAACGCGGCTGCCTCGGTGCTGGTCCGCCTTGGTAGTGCAACGTGAGTGAGGAGGGACAGCGACAGCGCGGCGTTACAACCCTTAACAACAACTGGAACCTGCAATCTGTTTGGGTTGACAACATGTGAATGGCGTGCGTGTGGGTGTTGGGAGTGTGGTGGTGGGGGTGTCATAAAGATGAGCGCACAACGATGATAAGGGGTGGAGTGAAGGTGGGGAGGCGCCGCCGTCGTCAGCTGGCGCCAAGTCTCGCTTTAGCCCGCCGTCCAACTGGGGACACTGGCAGAATCGCGGCCGCGGCCGGTGTGGTGCCCATGGCACAGACAGGCGGCACCGTGGGCGGCACCGTCAACGTGAGCAGCGGGGCTACCGCGTTCAGGAGCGGGCGGCCGCGTAGCACAGCTGTGCGTGGTGCTGCAGTGCGTGGTTTGCCGCCCCCCACGCCTCAAGCAGTGATTCCCCTGCGAGCCGTATACCGCTCCGAGCCGGATTTCCCATTTCCCAGAAAACCACCACACTGAGTGGGAGAGGGCGTGGAGCGGTGCGTTGGAAAGCTCGTGCCGAGAGCAGCCCAACGGCATGCGTTGCATGCATACCCGCTGTGTGTTGTGCCAGGTGTGCGTGGTCAAAGTTGCGGAGCCGGCAAAAAAATAATGACTAAAATCCTTCCCAGGGACCACTGGCCTCAAGCAGGCCCACCACTGCGGTGTGGCCGCGCTCCCTTGCTGCCTGGAGAGGCGTGCACCCATCCTGCACACGTGCAAACATGCGCCAGGCAAGGGTGTGCGTGAGAGGGCGTGCTCGCGCACGCACGTGAACCGTGCGCACATCCACGCACACGCACGCACAATGAGAATGGCCAGAGATAGGTGCGGCCCCGCCCCGCATGCACACACGCACACACGCACACACACACGCAAAAACACACACACACACAAACACACACCAGGTGTGGGGTGCAGGAGCAAGGCCATGTGTGGGTGGGTGCCGCTCCCACTCACCCCACACAAAAATGTAATGTTTGCTGTAGGGGACCCACACACACACGCCCCCCCACACACACACGCACAAACACAGACACACACATGCCCGCACACACACACACACACACCAGGTGTGTGGGGTGCAGGCGCAAGGCCATGTGTGGGTGCGTGCCTCTCCCACTCCCAAACACAATTGTCATCTTTGTTGACGGGGACACACACACGCACACACCCAACGGAGCGCCCTCAGCCCCACACAGCACCCAACTCACGTTGTCCGCCTGGTCCACCGATGCGCTGCGCTCCAGCAGCAGGGACACCACGCCCGCGTGGCCGTTGAAGGCAGCCCACCAGAGAGGTGTGTGCCCGTACTGCACACGTGCACACACACACACACACACACACACACAGCCAGACACAGACACATCAGATGAGAGGCATGTCAGTGAGGGCATGCATGCGATGCCGTGCATGTGTCTCCACACTATGTTCACACGCATGCACGCACGCACGCATGCACACACACACACACACACGCATACACGCACACACACACTGACACACACACACACACACTGACACACACACACACACACACAAACACAGACACACATGCACTCGCACACGCATATACACACACGGGCACGCACACGCACACAAATGCACACACAGGAGCGCACACACTGACACCCACACCCAACAGAGCGCCCCCAGCCCCACACGACACCCATCTCACTTTGTCCGCCTTGTCCAACCACGCGTTGTGGTTCAGCAGCAGGTACGCCACGCCGGCGCAGCCGTCGTAGGCAGCCCTGCAGAGGGACGTGAGCCCGTACTGTGCACACACACACACACACACACACACACACACGCACACACACACGCACACACACGCACACACACACACACACACACACACACACACACAAGGGTCACGTCAGTAGGTGCGTGCACGTGCATGCGATGCCCGCACACAAAGACAGGTTTGACAGGTTTTACTCATACGCGCCCGGAGGACCCCGGGGCGTGAGTTCAGGCCTAGAATACACACCTAGGGGAGCTCAAATAGGAGAGCCCGCAAGGCCACGCAGCGCGCCAGCCTACCAGGCACACAAAGACAATCATAATCACCAAAACGATTGTCTCATACACAGTCTGACAATTGCGCAGTCAGACATGCACAGACATGCACACTTGCACACACATTTGGCAGCGGCAGTGGCATGCACACACACTCCGCACACAAAGACAGTCACAGAGAGTTGACGGACAACAGGCACACGTGTGCACACACACCCCCACACACACGTGGCCAGTGGCATGTGCACGCAAACCCAAACGAGCACCCTCCACCACCACCACCACACACAGCACCCTGGGCACAGTACACACAGGCGCCCCCCTCCCCCTTCTCCTCCCAATCAGGTCAGGTGCCCAATCAGGTCAGGTGCCGCTTACCGAGTCAACCTCGTTTACATGAGCGCCACGGCTCAGCAGCCAGCTCACTTCCTTCTCGAATCCCATCCTTGCTACGGCAATCAGCTCCCCAGGTCCCACTGGACACAGCGTAGCCTTGCTGCACTGAGCAGCAGCCTGAGCCTGAGCCTGCATGCGCTGCGCAGCGACAGCGTCGGCGGCAGCCTGAGCCTGAGCCTGCATGCGCTGAGTGGCGGCGGCGTCGGCAGCAGCCTGAGCCTGCATCGCCTGCGCCTGAGCCTGCATGCGCTGCGTAGCGGCAGCGTCGCGCTGAGCAGCGGCAGCATCGGCGGCAGCCTGAGCCTGCATCGCCTGAGCCTGAGCCTGCATGATCTGAGAAGCGGCAGCGTCGGCGGCAGCCTGAGCCTGCATGCGTTGAGCAGCGGCAGTGTCGGCGGCAGCCTGAGCCTGCATGCGCTCAGCAGCGGCAGCGGCAGCCTGCACACGCACACACAGACACACACACACCATGCGAGGGGCACAAGGCCGCATGCATGTCCCTCCCCCTTGCCAATACCTCGTTGGCCTCGTTCACGTCAGCGCCACAACACAGCAGCGCGCCCTGCTCTCCGGATCCTCCGTCTCCCTCCATCACTGCGTCAATCAGCTCTCCTGGCACAGCCTGCGACACTTTCGGCTGCAGTTGAAGCTTGAGAGTGCGCATGCAGAAGAAGACGAGGCACGCCAGTAGTGCAACCAGGGCCAGCGCCCAGGGCGTGATGAGCGCCCGCGCCTGCTCCTGCGCGAGCGTCTCCACCGCCTCGAGCTCATCTAGGGTGGCACGAAGCACCTGCGGAGGGATGTTGATGGTTGGCCCTAGTCCAGTGTTGCAGCTCTATACGCCGGGCTCTATAACCCTTACCTCGCACTCGCCTGTGGTCATGCTTGCGTTGATCATCAGCCTTGGGCGCTCATGGGCAGGGTGGGGCCCGTAACTCCACACCCCCATTCCCGCAACCAGTCACTCAGGCCCCCCTTCCCAGTAAGCTCCAGTAACCCCCCTTAACTCCCGTAACTCGATCGTCTGTGAGTGCCAGTCAACGCGACGGCTGGACGACCGCAGGTGTGGGGGCTGAAGAAAAAGCCCGATCTCCTCCCTTGACCCCCCCTGGCCCTTCCAGAGGCTGAATCGGCCTGATACAGGCACGCTGGTCATCTTCGGGCGCTGCGGGGGCCTTGGATGGCACCGATTCACACTTTCAGCAGGCGTCTCACACTTTTCTGAGTTACGGGTCAGTTACTGGGTTCTGGGCACGACTCTCCCGTATCTCCCGTAACAGTTACGGCCGGGGTTGAGTTACGGGAGTTACAGTTATGGGCCCCACCCTGCTCATGGGCGTTGAAAGTCCACACTGATGTCCACACTTTTTTTTCTCAACAAACAACAACCACGCACGTGTTCCGTGTGTGTGCATATGCGTGCACGAGCGGATGTGCATGCGTGCGTGTGTGTGTGTATGCATGTGTGCATGTGTGTGTGTAAAACTCTTATCATCATGATGAGTTTTTACAATCCACTTTCTGGCGGGCACGCGTTCGGTCATCATCATGTGTGTAGTCTTTGCTGGAAAGCCGATGTTACTGTAACATTATGTGTGTGTGTGTGTGTGTGTGTGTGTGTGCTCGCGTGCGCGCTTGTGCTCCCCCAACTGGTGTGATCCCTCCCGCCAACCACCTGGTCATGCTAACTCTGAAGAACTCCAGTCTAGTCTTCTGAAGCTACTGGGATTAGACGCATCATCGCGCCCCGGCGCACACCCCAACGCGCGCTCAAAACGCACCGCTTGCCATATGCACCCCTCACGCCACGTGCCCACCATCCACATACCACAACGTTCTCTCTCACGTGCCCCACGCCCGCCCCGCCCGTCAGCCCTGATCGCAACCCCCTCCCTCCCCCCTTCCCTCGTCCTGCCCCATCCCCACCCTACCACAGCCTCAACGTCTGATCAGCGCAAGTGAAGGCGGTCGTAACGCCTGAAGTGGTCGGAGTGCGCCTCGCCGGTCTCGGATCAGGCGGTGGTGGGTGAGTCTAAGGCGGTCTCGGCGCGCCTGACGCGTCGCCTGATCCGCGAGTGAAGGCGCCGCCCCAGGCACAAACGCAACGTCACACTACAAGCGCGCCCCTCGCGCTACTATTCGATGCGATTGTTGACTTGGTGCCTTCAGGCGCCAAGGAAAATTTGCCATTTGCTTGCAACGGTGACGATAAGCTTGTGACAAGTTCTCAATCAACTGACACCCCCGTACCTCGGGGGTTCCAGCAGTGATTCCCCTGCGAGCCGTATACCGCTCCGAGCCGGATCTCCCATTTCCCAGAAAACCACCACACTTGGTGGGAGAGGGCGTGGAGCGGTGCGTTGGAAAGCTCGTGCCGAGAGCAGCCCAACGGCATGCGTTGCATGAATACCCGCTGTGTATTGTGCCTGGTATGAGAGGTCAAAGTTGCTGGAGCCGGCAAAAAAACAATTACTAAAATCCTTCCCAGGGACCACGGGGTTCCAGTCCTAGGACTGGAACTCGGTCGCTCCGAGTGCCATGCAGCCTCCAGCTCACAAGCAACGGCTGCAGCTGTGGCACACGATGTTGAGTTCATGAGGTCGATGTTTGGATTCCAGCTGAAGAGGTGCTGCAGCATTCAGCTTAAGCCATGCTGCAGCGCTGCTTGGTGCGCGCGGCCAGGCGTTGTCTCTCAGATCTGCTGAGCGATATCGTCAGCCCAGATCGTCGCCGGGCAGCCGTAGCCTCCCCCTGACGGTGCCCTGCCTGCCACCAGGGGCCGCCAGTACCACCACGTGGCCTCTGCCGCCCTATGCATGCGCATATGGGGCGCTTCCCTCGCACCTCCACATCGGCAACGAGTGTAAGGGGCAGCACACCACGCCGGGTGTGGGGGCAGGGTTGACCACCTCCTGTCGCCCACGGGCACAGCGCCAGCATACGTCTGCGTCTGAAAAAACGACCTCTTTTTCATACGCATCCAACCGACACCAATGTGCCCAACGGATGCAGCTGCAGCGGACACGCGCCATAACTGGAGGCAGTTGCAAAACTGGGCGGCGCGCGCGACCCCGCTGCCGGAGTCAAACCCTCTGTCACACCTGAGCGTGACCCCTTTTCTGACCCCCACCAAGGCGTGTTCCAAGGCCCCGGCATAAACTGCGCCATCGACCCTGCAGCGGTGACTGTGCCGTGCATGGAGGCTGCAGTCGACGCGGGGCTGCACTGCGCGCGCGCCTTGCGCTTCTATTCAATGCGGTGATAGTTTCCTTGCCAGGCTTCAGGCTAAAATTCTGCTAGAAGCTTACGGTGGTGACGATTATCTAGTGATATGCACAAGCGCCCTGCCAACGGACGCCCCCGCAACTAGCCTCATTACTCACCAAAGAGCAGGGGCTTGCTCCCGCCCACAGAGCCTGCCGTTGCCAGTATACCACACACGTACATAAGGGGTTGCGATCACGCAACAAGTTGGCAAGGGTCGTGAGCAAGCACGACGAGTGCGGTATGGTTGTGAAAGTGGCGGGGGCTCTGATTTGGGGAGTGGGGAGCCTAACGGCCGAGCCAAGGCACTTAGTAGCCGGCTGGTTAGGGGAACGTTGGGGGAGCTGGGAGGTTTGATCACTCGGTTGTGAACTTGTTGTTGTCTTCCATCTCTGCATAGCTCTGCTTCATCACGCAAACACATGTTCTCACGGGCTGCCTCGGTTCTGGTCCGCATCCGGAGTGCGGCCGGCGTGAGGAGGGGGCAGCGCGGCGTTTCAACTTGCTACTCTTTGCCGCTGGTGGTGTCATCAAGACGAGCGCACAACGATGGTAAGGGGTGGAGCAAAGGTGGGCAGGTGCCGCCGCCGCCGTCAGCTGGCGCCAAGTTCCTCGAAGCCCTCCGTCCAACTGGGGCCATAACCAGAGTTGTGGCCGCGGCCGTTGTGGTGCCAAAGATGCAGACAGACGGCACCGGCAACTTGAGCAACGGGGGTACCGCATACGTAAGCGGGTAGCGCACAGTGCCCACCACTGCAGTGAGTGGCCTGCCCCTCTCCGCGGGGATGTGGCGGCTGCGCTCACACGAACACGACAAGGGGTGCACTGTAGCTCGTCGCATCAGCAGCCACCAGCAGGCGCACCACTTCGGTGTGGCCTTTCTGCCTCGCTGCCTGGAGAGGCGTGGCCCCATTCTGTACATGCGCAAACACACATCAAGCAAGGGGTGCGTGAGTGGGGCGTGCACGCGTATGCATGCGTATGCACACAATAATGGGGAAAGTAAGTTTTCTGAATGGGCAAAGCAGGCACGAAGCAGGCGCAAAGCGTCTCCAGCAGAGCCATGTTGGAATTTTTGAATGGCTAACTAATTAATGGTACGATTTTAGGGTAAAAAACGTTGGCGTGAGCTCCCGCTCGCAGACGAGCTCCGGCGCATGGCGCACGCGTGCTTGCATGCATGCATGCATGCAACAGGGGCCGAGGCGCAGCCCCGATCGAGGAGGTCTAGGCTGGCGCACCTGAGAAATGACCACGCTGGGTCTCACACGTGACAGCTGCCTTACCCGGGGCGTGGGTTAAGGCCTAGACTAAAAGTCTTTGGGGGCTCTACTAGGAGAACCCGCAAGGCCACTCAGCTGCAGCCCCTGTATTTGTGTTTGCGAGGTACGTGGGTCACTGGCTCCTTGCAGAGTTGCCTCAGTCACTGTCAGGCACAGCCGCCGCCACTCCCCCCCCCCCCCGCGCACGCCATCAAGAACGTGCCTATTGAGACGTGATGAGGTGCACCATGGCCAGCGTGCGCTGCGCGGCCACGCTCTTGCTTGACGGCACGTGCTCTGGTCAAATGCTCGACTCCCCCCTGCAGACGTGCCTGTAGACCCATCCTTTGCCAGGGCTTGCCGCCACGCCTCCTGCGGTCTCAGCCTGCTGCTGCGCACGATCTTCATTCTGTGCAACGTGCTCCAGGAGCGAGCACGGACGCCGCTAGCAGCGCTGACAGCGAGCACGTGGCGCTCCCTGCAGTGCCGCTCTGCAAGGTGATGGACTTTCAGGGTGAGGACACGTCAGTGGTCATGAGCACCAACACGCGCGTGTGCGTGCTGGAAGACGCGCCCTCAAGTTGAGAGACCACGTGCGAGAGTGCGAGCCCTGGCGCAGCGGACGTGGCCCTGGCCACAAGCCTGCTCTGCGTGTGCGCAGTGCAGTGCAACGTGTCCGTGCTGTTGCAGCCCACGGCGGCCGCGCAAACTAGCGCGCTGCAGGCCGGCGGCGGGTAGCAGCGGGGGTGCGCTGATGACGGCGACGGCGGGCGGGCTGATGATTGGAGACGGGGACGCCAATGATGATTGGTATTACAGTCTGTGTGACACCACTAGTGGTGTTTATTAGGTGTCCTAAGACTTGTGTCGGCGCGAGGCCCAGCGCCCGACTGAAACTGGCTGGGTACCTGGTAGGGTCAGCTACGAGGGCATCCCCCACAGCGCAAAAACACATCAAGCAGTACCCCATAAGATTCCCCTGCGCATGTCCAGGCCAGCTGTGCTGGGTGCACACTGCATCAGGGGTGGGCATCGTGCGCTATCATGGCTGGCCCTGCTGCCGCGCGATCGCCACGCCCAGGACGGCCTCGTTGAGGAGCTGCGGCATGCGCGCCATCGCAGACAACTCACGAATGATGCGCGACACAACGGGGGTGTTGGCGCACACGCCGCACTGCGCGCCGAGCTCGAGCAGCAGGCGCACGCACTCGCCACCGGCGTCGTCCGGCTGGTCATCGTCGAACAGGCCCGTGCCCTCCTCTTCCACCACCCAGCACAGCTCCACCACCACCCTGCTCATGTGTGCCACCTGGTCATCGCTCGGCTGTGATGGATGCACTGCGACACGGCGCAGCAGCAGCAGGAGCGGTGCAAAGGGGCGCTTGGGGACCCCGCCAACGCCGGGGCCGTAACCACAGTAGAGTTCAGAAATAGCAGCCGCGACGAGCGCTGAGTAGTTGGCAGCACTGTCAAACGCCAGCATGGCCACTGAGTCTGATGACGGGCGCTTGAGCAGCAGGCGCATGGCCTCGAAATCGCCTCTCCAGGCAGCCAGCATGAGAGCGGTTTGGCCTTCGTCGTCTCTGTGCATCATCATGGCTCCTGGGTCGGCAGACGGGTGGTCGAGCAGCATGCGCATGGCCTCCACATGACCTCCAGAAACACACAGCGTGAAGGCGGTCAAGCCACCGATGCCTGTGAACAACAGCATGGCTGCCACGTCGGCAGCCGGGTGGTCGATCAGCGTGTGCATGGCGGCTACATTGCCTTTAGCAGCAGCCAGCATGAGGGCGGTGAAGCCACCAATGCCTGATGTGCTCATCAGCACAGCTGCCGCGGACGGGTGGTCCAGCACCATGCGCATGGCGGCCACATCACCCTTGCATGCTGCCTCCCTCAACGCGCGCCCCATCTCCTCGTTTCTGTCTGCATCTTGCTGCATGTTGATACGCTGCAAGTAGTGAGCTTCGGCCCTGACCTACTCATTGACATTCAAAGTTGGCATGCATGGGGAACACACTTTCACACACTTACACCACAGGCATGGCATGCGCGATCGCTGACTTGAGAAGCAGTCAGAAGTGGCCAAGGGGATCTAGGCCTGCGTGGCGGGCGCAAGTGCTGCGTTCGGGTGCAACACACGCTGCAGACGCACCCACCAACACCAGGCACTGCATGACAGCATGACACACGGCTTGGGGCACCAGGTCACAAGGCAGTATGCATCCCACAGCGGCCATACCAGCTGGCGGGCAGCGGCGGGCGTGCACTGATGATGACGACGGGCGAAAGATCGGAGGGGGGGGGGCAACACATGCCGCCTGCTCTTCCAAGCGCACACACGCAACAACCAAATTGACTTTCCCCACGATGTTGCTGCTGCTGCTGATGGTGGTGGATTTTACAGTGATGTGTGATGCATTTAATAGGCAGCTTTTTCGACTCTGCTCGGCGCATAGCGCACGCGCACTGCACACAACGATAGGACCACCCAGCTTGGAGTGACGCTGACAACTACAGCAAGACCTCATTCGGCCGCCCGACTCCTCATTGAAATTCTATGTCCTGCCCTCTCTGCCATGACCAGCGGCCCTGGCCGCAAAGCACGATGTGTTAACGCATCTCTGTGTGTGCGCTGCGGTAGCCGAGGCGGTGCACGTGCACCGGTGCACGTGCACGCGAGCCAAGGCGGGAGCGCTCCTCCACACCACAGTGACCTGCTCCCCCCGCAGCATATTTAACCTATGCCGCTTCCTCTGGTTGATGAAGCGGTTGTTGATCTGCATGGGCTCGAGCCAATGTGCTGGCCAAGCCGAGAACACACATATACTTTACCCCATCGACCCACTCCTCCCGCAACAGCGGCACGGCCTCCCTCAGGCAGCCTTCCAGTGCCGCTTCCGCTGGTTGATGAACCAGTTGTTGATCTGCATGGACTCGAGCCCCGTCGCCTCAATCAGCTGCTTCTTGTCCGCCTCCTGCGGCGTGGAAGGCAGGAGGGCATCTGATCAGCGCCGCATGCTGATGGATGGTACATTGAGGGACACCAGGCACGTGTTATATAAGACCGTGCTTGGCGCATAAGAGCATCCAAGTGCCCGAGCATAGGAGCCTCCTAGTGCCCGAGCACCGAACTGGGATGGCTGGCTTCTGGTGGCAGGGAACCCACACACGTGCATCATTCGCGCACATGCGAGTGAACCAAGCGAGGGCACCGCATGGCAGGGCAGGGGACACACACAGCACACAAGACAAAGGAGGGGGACAGGAGGCCCGCTCGGGGAGTAGCTAGGGAGGGCACATGGGGGGGGGGCGCCTGTCAGGGACACTGCTGTGGGCGGTCGGTCGCGCAGGCGGGTGGGCGGAAGGGGGCATGCATGCAACATCAGCACAGTTTACAGTGTACAGTTTACAGCTTACAGTACGCACCCTCGGGGCGTGGGATTGAGGGAGCTGCCTCATAGCGTGGGCTACCAGAGCACCATCAGCATCAGTGATGTTCTTTTCAGGATTTTTAATTAATTATTCCACAGCCGGATTTTGCTTTGACCACATTGACCGTTGACCTCATGTTGACCGTTTGTCCTCATGCATAGGTCACTTGAAAGTTCTAGACGAGCTCTGTCTGGAGGGCTTGTCAGACTAACAATCCACTGAATATGTTGAGCTGTGGTCAAGGTCAAAGTACAACCAGAATAGAGCCAAATGGCTGTAGACAGCCGAAAAGGAAATCACTGATCAGCATGCAGCGCACGGCAGGGCAGGGGACACACACAGCATGCAGACAAAGGAGGGGGACGGAGGCCCCCTCAAGGAGTAGTAAGGGAGGGCACATGCCATGACAGGGGGGCACCTGTCAGGGACACTGCTGTGGTCGGGCGGGTGGTCGGGCGGGTGGGCGGAAGGGGGCATGCACGCAACATCACCACAGTTTACAGTTTGCAGTTTACAGTTTACAGTTAACAGTGTACAGTGTACAGTTTACAGCTTACAGTACGCACCCTCGGGGCATGGGATTGAGTAAGCTGCCTACGGAGGGGGGGGGGAGGGGGGGGGCACGCCTTCACGGCTACGGGCACCATCCACCGTAGCATATGGGTGCGTCTCATTGGCAGACCCTAGACCCAACACCCTAGACGAGCGCGAGTGCCTGTGAACCCTAGACCCAAAACCCTGATGATGATGATGATGGATGTTACAGTCACGAACACCTCTAAAGGCGTATAAGACCGTGCTCGGCGCGTTTGGCCCGAGCACTTTACTGAGATGGCTGACCCAAACCCTTGAACCCTATAACTGTACACCCTAAACCATAGACCCTAAACCCTAAACCCTAAACCTGCAACCGTTAACCCTAGAACTTGAGCACTGTAACTGTAAACCCTAACCCTAGACCCTAAAACCCCAACCCACCGTGGGGTACGGGTGCGTCTCATTGGCAGACCACCATGCATTGAGCAGCGCGAGCGCCTGTAAACCCTCAACCCTCAACCCTAGACCCTAAAACCTGCAACCCTTTAGGGTTTCTAAACCCTATCACCCTGAACCCTAAACCCACCGTGGGGTATGGCTGCCAGTGGTGTCATTAGCGCCCCCGCAGCCCCCGCAGCCGCAGCTGCAGGGGCAAACCGGGAAATTTGGGAGGAAACTGAGGGGCGAATCGCGGGAATTTCGCTCGGAAAAGTGTGAAATTTGACATTTTTCACACTTTTCCGCGAAAAAAACGTCATCTGCGGGGGTAATTCGGCATGTTCCCTCCGATGTTGCGGGGGCAAACAGGACATTCGTGGTTTCCTTAATGACACCACTGATGGGTGCGTCTTGTTGGCAGGCCACCACGCCTTGAGCAGCGCGCGCGCCTGTAAACCCTCAACCCTCAACCCTAGACAGTTACAGTTACAGTTACATCGGCTTTCCAGCAAAGACTACCTCTAGTCCTAGTACCACCGCCTAGACCCAAGTCCAGTTCTGGCCCTAACAATTACTTGTGAGGGGCGGTAACCACCAGCCGGCTGCCTGCCAACGTGTAGTCCCAGAGCAAAAAGGAGAGCTATTGTGCGACGCCTCCAAAATAGGTCCTAACTGCTTCTAGGGGATAGGGGGTCAAGTGGCGCTTGCCAATCCACTTGACCGCCGTGGTGGAGGGGCCGGCGCCTGAGGGGCAGCCGGATCGTACACCACGGCTCTCCACCCGACCCTATCCTGAGCACGCTCAAACGCCGTGTCCGAAAAAGTCTTCTAATCAGAACGAGTGCCACTAGTTTCGCCTAGCTGCTGAATCAGTAGCTTAAGAAAATAGTGTCGGGAGGAGGCTGGAGGCCGGCCTTGCTGCCGAGCCACATCCATTGTGCAGTCAAAAGTCGTACGAGGAAGACGAGAAGCCGGCATGCGCATCACATGGCCTAGCCACTGCATTGATCGCTTTGCCACAAGGCTCTCAATTGGCTCAGTGTCGCACGCCTGCCGAATATAAGTTAATCTGTGTCGGTCGACCAGGCGCACACCCAGAATGCGACGAAGGCAGTTAGAGTGGGCAACCTCCAATCGAGTCAGTTGTGTTTTAGTAGGGGCCCATGTTTCGCAGCCGTACAGAAAGTGGGGCAGCACGAAAGTGTTGTAAACCCGCATCTTAGACTGCACTTGCATCTTCTTGCTGGCCCAAATCTTATCAAAAGACGCAAACACGCCCAGCGCGCGACCGACACGCACACCGATCTCCTTTTCCACACCACCACTCTGGGTTATCCAACTCCCTAGATACTTAAATGCAGAGACGGTCTTCACTTCACCACCAGTCAGCGCAAACGTGGGCAGATCCGCGTCAAAATCTGCTGGCAAAATCATCACTTCTGTCTTGGCGGCGTTGATTTGCATGCCAAAGCTAGAGGACACTTTGTCAAGGATTTTCAGCATAAGCGCCAACTGAGCTGGGTCATGCGAGAACAAACATAAATCGTCGGCATACATCAGCATTACTATGCGCTCAACCGACGACGACAACACAGAGCCGCCGGCTCGGGTCACGACTGACACGCCAGCCCCCTCTGGCATCATGTCTAGCGCCTTTTTCACTATGTGGTCAATAAAAACATTGAACAACACAGGAGCAATGACGCACCCCTGTCGCACACCAGACGACACGGGGAATTCGTGCCCGATTTTCCCAGCCAGCCGCACGGCAGCTGCGGTGTTGGTGTGAAGATCCTCCAACAGATCAATAATGTGCGGATGAACACTATATAATCTAAGGACTCTCCACAGTGCCGCACGGTTTATGCAATCGTATGCTTTAGAATAGTCGACAAATGCCACAGCCATGCATTGTTTGTACTCGGCATGTGCCGCGCTCAGCGAGCGCAGAGTAAAAATCGCATCAACAGTGCCTCTGCTTTTTCTGAAACCACACTGAGCCTCATGCAACTGACCATCAACCTGCGTGGAGACGCGGTGCAGAAGTATGGCAGCGTACACTTTCCCGGCAATAGAGAGAAGGCTTATACCGCGGTAGTTACCAGGGGAGTCACGCGGACCCTTCCCCTTATATAACGGTGTGATAATAGCAGTTTTCCATTCCCTCGGGGCTCTCCCCGACCGCCATACGGCGATGATGACCCGGTGGAGCCATGCGATGGCAGGTGGGCACCGCAACAGCATGGCGTCCAGCTGGTCACCGCCCGGAGCGGCGGCCGAGCGCAACGCTCGCACACACGCCTCCGTCTCAGCCAGGTCAGGGGGGCGCCCGTGCGCCTCGTCCACCTCTGTGGCGCGTGTGAGCTCAAACGCCGCTACATCGTTCTCCAGCTGGTTCAGGGTCTCGTTGCTGAGCTTGGTCTCCCCGCCATATAGCTTGTCGAATGACTCTGTCATGGCCTTCAGCACCCCGTCTGGACCGCTGTGTAGCGCGCCCGAGACGTCCCGCATGGCAGGTGGGATCTGATGGCTGCGGCTGCGGCCCGCCAGCCTGTCGCACGCGCGCGCGCATTATCATCACTAGTTCTATAGCCATGTTAAGTTCTATAACCATGTTAAGTTCATAAGCTCTTCGCCAGGGGCTCCCGCCCTGGCGCCGCTCGATGGCGGACAACCGGGACAACTGCGCTTGGTACTGGGCGGCTGAAAATCTGGAAATTTACCCTGAGCGGCTGTGACGCACAGCGCTACTGATGAACTGGTCCTGATGGGGCGAGGCTATGTGGCAGATGGGGCAGCGGTACGATGGAGAGCACGATGCACGATGGCGAGAATTGCGGCGAGCATGCACCCCCTCTCACAACGATCGGAACTCAAGCAGATTGCGGCTCCTAATGGTTTACTGTGCCTGGATGGAAGAGAGAGACGGATGGCGAGAAATTGAGAAACATGGGAAGCGAGGCACATGCGGCTAGGCTTTGTGAGGAGGTTGCGGCGCAGGGGTTCCCTGCCCCAAGGCGCAGATTATTAGATGGCGACGCGATCGATGCACCAGCCGTGCGGCATGGGGCGAGGCGAGGCCCCACCAGCGGGCGGGCACCATAATGGAGATGGCGGCTAAGAACGGGGAATGCGGCTACCGGGGATGAGGCTACGGGTTATGCATGCCAGGGGACGGCGGACAAGGCTAATGCGTCACGGCGCATGGGTAAAGAACGGGGAATGAGGCTACGGGAGCTGGCGGGCGCGGCGCGCGCACGGCGCGCGCGGCGCATGGGGTTGCATGGCGGCGCTCTGCGCGTGCATGCATGGAGGAGATTGCTGGCGGGCATGGAGGAGATTGCTCGCGGGCGTGGATGAGATTGCAGGCGGCAGCATGGAAGCGGATGGCGAGAAATTGAGAAACATGGGAAGCGAGGCACATGCGGCTAGGCTTTGTGAGGAGGTTGTGGCGCAGGGGTTCCCTGCCCCAAGGCGCAGATTATAGATGGCGCAGCAATCAATACACTAGCCGTGCGGCATGGGGCGAGGCGAGGCCCCACCAGCGGGCGGGCACCATAATGGAGATGGCGGTTAAGAACGGGGAATGAGGCTACAGGGAGAGGATACGGGTTACAGATGCCAAAGGGGACGGCGGAACAAGGATCAGCCATAGGTGTCACGGGGAATGGCTAAAGAACGGGAATGAGGCGGGTGGTACGGGTGCTGGCGCGCATGGAGCGCGGCGCGGCGCATGGAGATCGCATGGCGGCGCCCATGCATGGACGAGATTGCTGGCGGGCATACAGGAGATTGCTGGCGGGCATGGAGGAGATTGCTGGCGGGCATACAGGAGATTGCTGGCGGGCGTGGAGGAGATTGCTGGCGGGCATGGAGGAGATTGCTGGAGCCAATGGCGGCGGCGGGACTAGTAGTAGAACACAGGCGCACACCAACAATGCGTTGCTGTCACTACCTGGGTGGTATAGGGTGGATCTGGGGGCCCAGTGTCCTGTCTAGGTCCAGTGCGTGCGCGCGTGTGGGGGTTTACCCTCACCCCTACCAGGTAGCCAGCCAGTTTCCCACTGAAACTGAGTTTAAGGTGTCGGGCGCTAGCGCCGACACCGGTCTTATACATCATTACTGGTGTCACACAGACTGTAAGATCCATCATCACATCGTTCTCCAGCTGGTTCAGGGTCTCGTTGCTGAGCTTGGTCTCCCCGCCATATAGCTTGTCGAATGACTCTGTCATGGCCTTCAGCACCCCGTCTGGACCGCTGTGTAGCGCGCCCGAGACGTCCCGCATGGCAGGTGGGATCTGATGGCTGCGGCTGCGGCCCGCCAGCCTGTCGCACGCGCGCGCAAACTGGCGCAGATTCTTCTTGCGTAGCATGTCTTGCGCCTCCGCCACCTGCTGGCCGATCCACCTCTCCCTGTCTCTCTGCACAGCTGCGTCGGCCGCGCGGTTGGCGCGGTTGCGCTCTCGTTTGGCAGCAGCAGACTTGCTCCTGAGCCATGCCGTGTGCGCGCGCTGCCGGGCGTCCATGAGCCGGAGGGTGCGCTGCGACAGAGTGAACTGCCAGCCGCACCGCCGGCGGCTGCTGCATGGAGCGAGGTGGCCTAAACCTTGAACCCTATTACTCTCAACCCCAAACACTAAACCACCCCGCCCACCCACCGTGGGGTACGGGTGCGTCTCGTTGACAGACCATCACGCCTTGAGCAGCGCGTGCGCCTGTAAGCCCCAGACCCTTAACCCTAAAACCCCAAACCCTAAACTATTCATCAACCCTAAACCCTTAACTCTAAAACTTGAACCCTGTAACTCTAAACCTCAACTAAACCCTCGACACTAAAACCCCAACCCACCGTGGGGGACGGGTGCGTCTGATTGGCAGGCCACCATGCATTGAGCAGTGCGAGCGCGTGTAAACCCTAAACCCTAGACCCTAGACCCTTTAGAGTTATAGGGTTCAAGGTTAAGGGCTTAGAATCCCTAAACCTTGAACCCTGTAACTCTAAACCCTAACTAAACCCTCGACACTAAAACCCCACAACCCACCGTAGGGTACGGGTGCGTCTGATTGGCAGGCCACCACGCCTTGAGCAGTGCAAGTGCCTGTACACTTTAAACCTCAAAACCTGCAACCCTGAACCATATATAACCACACACCCTAAACCCACCGTGGGGTATGGGTGCGTCTCATTGGCAGACCACCACTCCTTGAGCAGCGCGAGCGCCTGGTCCGGCAGCTTGCCCGAGCGCTTCGTCTTGCTGAACTCCTCCTGCAGCTCGAGCAGCCTGCGTGTGTGTGTGTGTGTGTGCGTGTGTGTGTGTGTGTGTGTGTGTGGTCGGGCAGCTTGCCCGAGCGTTTCGTCTTGCTGAACTCTTCCTGCAGCTCGAGCAGCCTGCGTGTGTGTGTGTGTGTATGTGTGTGTGTTTGTGGTCGGGCAGCTTGCCCGAGCGCTTCGTCTTGCTGAACTCCTCCTGCAGCTTGAGCAGCCTGCGTGTGTGTGTGTGCGTGTGTGTGTGGTCGGGCAGCTTTCCCGAGCGCTTCGTCTTGCTGAACTCCTCCTGCAGCTTGATCAGCCTGCGTGTGTGTGTGTGTGTGTGTGTGTACGTGTGTGTGTGTGTGTGGTCGGGCAGCTTGCCCGAGCATTTTGCCTTGCTGAACTCCCCCTGCAGCTTTAACAGCCTGCGTGTGTGTGTGTGTGTGTGTGTGTGTGAATGTTGCCAGTGCAGTTGCTGTGATGTTGCATTTTTTAAACACAAAGGACAGGATTGAAACGTGTGTGCACATGCGTTGGAGCTCCTATGCATGCACATGTGGCACTCGCTTCTCCTTCATCGCATCTGTCACAGCGCCGCCCTCCCCCGGCCCCAGCTCCACATAATGTGCTGCGTGCGTGCACCGTTCCTGCCCCCCTTAACCACAATCCTGAACTCTACACAACATTGAACCCTACAGATTTTAGAACTTCAACCCTCATCACCCACTTCTCCTTCATCGCATCTGGCACAGCGCCGCCCTCCCCCGGCTCCAGCTTCACACGGTTCATTGCACGCGGCACGGCGCCGGTTTCGTCCTCCTCCTCTGCACAGGTTTTGAGGTTTTGGGGTTTGGGGGGTAGGGTTTATTAGGGTGATGCATTCAGCCACACGGCCTCCCCCGGCCCCAGCTTCACACGGTTTGCTGCGCGCGGCGCGGCGCCGGTTTCGTCCTCTTCCTCTGCGCAGGGTTTTTTTGGGGGGGGGGGGTAGGGTAAACAGTTTGGGGTTTAGAGTTCAGGGTTTAGGCTCCAGCTTTACACGGTTTGCAGCACGCGGCGTGGCGCCGGTCTCGTCCTCCTCCTCTGCGCAGCTCTTGGGGGTGTGGGGTTTGGGGTGAAGTTTAGTGGGGGTTTAGGGTTTGGGGCTTGTTTAGGGTTTGGGTTTAGGGTTTGGGGTCACGATTTGGGGTTTGAGGTTTGGGGATTAGGTGCAGGCTCGGGCTTCACACGGTTCGCAGCGCGTGGCGCGGCGCCGTTTTCGTCCTCTTCCTCTGCGCAGGTTTGTGGGGGTTTGGGGGTTGTGGGGGTGGGGTTAAGTTTAGTGGGGTTTTAGGGCAGTTTTGGGTTTGGGGCTTTTCAGTGTTTGGGGGTCTGAGGGTTTGAGGTCACGATTCGGGGTTTGAGGTTGGGGGTATTGAGGAGGGGCAGGCTCCGGCTTCACACGGTTTGCCGCATGCAGCCCGGCGCCGGTTTCGTCCTCATCCTCTGCGCAGTTTTTTTTATCCAGCTTGTCGGAGAGCCCGCTGCCCCAAAGCTGAACCGCAACAACAACAAAAAAACGTAAAAATAAAAGTTAAACAGTTCTTGTTACCGAGTCAACTACGCACCATCTGCCACGCCACTCTCCATATTCATCTTGTCGGACAGCCCCTTAAGTGTAAGTACCCCAATCTGTACAACCGCAACAACAAACAAAAACGTTATTTTTTCTTCGTAAAACAGGACTTGTAACTGAGTTAACTACGCGCCATCTGCCGCGCCACTCTCCATATCCATCTTGTCGGAGAGCCCGTCGCCACGAACTGTAACACCGAAAAAAAAGTGTAAAAAAAAAACGTAAGACAGTATGATGATGATGTTTGGTTACAATCCACAGTATGAGTTAACCACGCACCCTCAGCAGCGCCGCTCTCCATATCCATCGTGTTGGAGAGCCCGTTGCCCCAAACTGTACAACCACAATTATAATCCCCGATCGGTTTTTATGCAATAAAATACCGTATAGGGATTATCTTGGTGTCACAGGGAGGAGCTAGCTAGAAGCAGGAGTCCTTTCTCATGTCGCCATCATCTTCGTCGTCGCGAGCGCAGACATGCTGCAACAAATCGTCGCTACGCAGCGCCCTTTGCTGCACGTGCAGCGGGGCAGTGTGCGCGAAGTGGCCTTTCACATGGCCGGTCCCTCCGTTCGCCATCGTCGCCCCGATCTCCGGCGCACAGCCATAGCCACGAGTCTTCACTAGCATAAGCCCTCGGCGCACAAGCTGCCGTGCAGTGTGCGCGACACGCGACGTGTTGTAGGACAGCCATGCATGCACAGCCGTTCAGTAGTTGCGGTCCCTCCGACGCTTAGCCATAGCAACGAGTCTTCGCTGCCTAGGCTCCTCGGCGCACAAGCTGCCGTGCAGTGTGCGCGACGTGCGACGTGTTGTCGGACAGCCAAGCATGGCTTTCGTAGTAGGCTCCTCTTGCATGCAGCCGCCTCCCTCTACCACTAGCGACTTATAATCACTATTTCGCGGGTTGCGAGTTCGGTTCCCGCCCCGCTTTGCTTATTTTTGCGACTGAGCGTGCAAGCATGCAAGAACCACGCTGCCTGCGCGCAGCAGCTAACAGCTACCGGGCATCAGGCAGACAGTTAGCAGGCAGGCGCTGCAGCTAGGCAGCCTGCGCGTGCATGCGGCAGGCAGCGTGCTGCAGGTTGGCAGCGTGTGTGTGTGTGTGTGCTCGTGTGCGGCTAGCAGTTACAGTTACATCGGCTTTCCAGCAAAGACTACCTAGTGTCGTGTCGTGTGCTAGCATGCTGCAGCTATGTGCTATGTGCTATGTGCTATGTGCTAGCTATGTGCTATGTGCTAGCATGCTGCAGCTATGCAGCGTGTTGCAGCTAGGAAGCTTGATTGCTTTAGCTGTTAGCAATCAGCATGTGCTGCAGTTGGGGGCGGCAGCTAGGCGGTGTGTGTGCGTTCGTGCGTGCGCCATGCAGCTAACTGGCAGCTACCAGACCAGGCAGCAGGCAGAAGCCAAACAAACCGATCGGGACGCGACGCAGGAGCCCTTACATAGTTTTTTTTGTAAAACAGTACGAGTTAAATACGCACCCTCGTCCGCGCCGCTCTCCATATCTATCGTCGGAGAGCCCGCCGCCACAAACTGTGAAACCGCAAAAAAACACGGGAAAAAAACACGAAAAACAGTATAAGTTAACTACGCACCCTCGGCAGCGCCGCTCTTCAAGTCCATCTTGTCGGACAGCCCGCCGCCACAAACTGTAAAACCGCAAAAAAAAATCAAAAAAAATCAGAGGAAACAGCAGGGGGGGGGCAGGAAAGTTATGAAAAGACATCGCCGAATTACTTCGAATTTTCACACCGGACCGGCGCCATGCCCTTCCCCTCCCTAGATGAGGGAGAATTCCATTCTAAAAAATTGGGAATGGGGGGGGGTCTGGACCGTTTCTCAGAATTTTTATGTAACTTTTTATTCTGACATCCGTTCGACACGAGAGTCGGTGTGCTGGATTCCTCTCCACAAGAGAAGTTCAGACCCCACACACACCCAATAGATAGTGCAGTGGTGTGGGGGTGTGACAGGGTCCACACCGGGCAATTGGTGTGGACCACTGGTTCACACCCCCTCGGAGCCAGAATATTCTGCAGACCTCCGATTGGGATGGGGAAGGAAGCGATGGATTTGTCTCACGACAGGGATGCCAAATCCATTGTCATTCATGTGGTTCAATAGTTCGGAGGGTGTGGAAAGGGCCTTGGTGTGTGGGGCTGCACCAGGGCGTGTGGCCGTCTTCTGGGGCCAGTTTCAGGAGTAGGACTGGGCTCTGCAGCCTTCCAAATAGTGCGATGTAATGGGAACGACGTCACGAAGCTGCCCACCAAGTTTCAGCTCCAGCAGATAAGGTCTGGGTGCATTGGGGGTGGAACTCCAGGCCCGTTTTGAAAATAAGTCAACATGAGGTCTGAGAAAAACTATTCTGCCCCCCCCTTCTGGAAAACAGTATGAGTCAACTACGCACCCTCGGCAGCGCCGCTCTCCATATCCATCGTGTTGAAGAGCCCATTGCCCCAAACTGTACAACCAAGTTACAAGTGACACGGGGTTTCCAGCTAAGCAGGCTACTCTTCTACAGAGACACCCGCCGATACTCCAGCACACTGAAGTACTAGAGTACCGCCAGCTCCCGGCCGATAGACGACCGCTCCCGCCGGCTAGACTACCCCAAACAGCGGTCTCTGAGAGACATGTCTGGCAAGGAGCAGATAGGAGAGGACCTTCCTCAAGGTCACAGTAGTGGCCTTGTGGCCAGTCAAGCCGGCAGAGACGACTGGCGCTGACTTGAACGGTCCCCGCCTGGCAGTGCATGGTTGTCCAGCTCTCGTTTGCATGGGGCTCAGCCGGCGCCCCATGCCTCATGCATGGCCAGGTCCCACCTCCAGGGGTGCATGGACGACAGAGTTGTCGTGGAGGCTGCCTGAAGACCTTCCAACGCCAGTCACCGGCAGACGAGCGACCCCGAGGATGAGCGCGGTGTCGAACGCTGCGATTGGTGAAGCGGATTTACTCTGTGTTGCCTCGGCGGTCGCCACCGCTGAAGCCGTGATGGTAGCCCGCCTCCACGGGCAGCCATCTTGACCAATGTCCAGCATGCATTGACGGGCGCCAGCTCCTCCGCTCGTCGATCAACTCGTCGAGATCGGTGCCGCATGGCGTCCTGCATGGGGGGAGGATAAGGGCCGTCTCCCAGCACGGGCCGCGGCAGCGCCGCGGCTACTCGCCAAGCCATGGCAGCGCCGGGCAAGCCGCTCCTGAAGTGTTCCACCGAGGGGCAGTATAGCAGGAGCCGGGCCAGTCGTATTTTACCCCGCTCGTCAGCGGCACGGAGATCCTCGTCACCAGCAGCGCCGCATTGCTGGGTCCAGAGCTCGGCGACGAGAACGCGCCTCCGTTCATCGACTGTACAACCACAATTATAAAAAATATGTAAAACAGTAAGAGTTAACCACGCACCCTCGGCAGCGCTGCTCTCCATATCTATCTTGTCGGAGAGCTCGCCGCCACAAACTGTAAAACCGCAAAAAACACGGAAAAAACACGGAAAACAGTATGAGTTAACTACGCACCCTCGGCAGCGCCGCTCTCCACGTCCATCTTGTCGGACAGCCCGTTGCCTTTGACAGCGTCAGTCAGCATGTCGGCAACGCACGCGTCAAAGTCGCGCCCGAGAGTCTCCACCTGCATTTTTTTGTGGTTTGGGTGTTGAAAAAACGCGGTGTTGGAGTGTTTTTGGAGCTACGATTGCGGCAGGTTGAGGTTGAGGTTTAAGCCCTTGACCGCGTCAGTCAGCATGTCGGCCACGCACGCGTCAAAGTCGCGCCGGAGCATCTCCGCCTGCAGGGGGTTGTCTAACACATACAGGGTTCAGGGTTCAGGGTTCAGGGCTCAGGGTTCAGGGTTCAGGGTTCAGGGTTCAGGGTTCAGGGTTCAGGGTTCAAGGTTTTGGGTTTTGGGTTCAGGGTCCAGGGTTCAGGGTTCAGGGTTCAGGGTTCAGGGTTCAGGGTTTGGGGTTTTATAGACCTAATGGGTTTGGGCCTTGACGGGTTCAGGTTTTGTGTTGGAAAAACTAGGCCTTTCAGTTGTGTCAGCTACGCACGCGTCAAAGTCGCGCCCGGGCGTCTCCACCTGCAGGGTGTTGCGGTTTGGGTGTGAAAAAACGCGATTCTGGAGTTGGGATTTCGTCAGGTTGAGGTTTGGGTTTATAAATAAGCCCTTGGCAGTGTCTGTCAGCATGCCGGCAATGCTCGCGTCAAAGTCGCGACCGAGCATCTCTGCCTCCAGGCAGTGATTCCCCTGCGAGCCGTACACCGCTCCGAGCCGGATTTCCCATTTCCCAGAAACCCACCCCACACTTGGTGGTTAAGGGCGTGGAGCGATGCGTTGGAAAACTCTTGCCGAGAGCAGCTCAACGGCATGCATTGCATGAATACCCGATGTGTATTGTGCCAAATATGAGCGGTCAAAGTTTCTGGAGCCGGCAAAAAACTAATTACTAAAATCCTTCCCAGGGACCACTGCTTGGCAGCGTCTGTCAGCATGCCGGCAATGCACGCATCAAAGTCGCGACCGAGCATCTCCGCCTGCAGGGTGTTGTGGTTGCCGACGTGTAGTATTGAACGTTTGTGGTTGTCGACGTTTGTGGTTGCCGACGTTTAGTATTGAACGTTTGTGGCTCAGCCCTGAACCAAAAAACGTGAAACCTTGGGGACGATTCTGCGCTGAGTCTGCGACGCACGCGTCAAAGTCGTGCATCTCTGCCTGCAGGGCTTGGGGTGAAGGGGTTGAATGATTTTAGCTTTAGATTTTAAGGTTTTTTCGGGTCTGGGTTTGAGTTTTCCACCCAAACCCTCCAACACACACACACACACACACACACACACACCAGGGGTTTCCTTGGGGTCAGTCATCCTTTCGTTTTTCCCGAAGAGGCTTTCCCTGTTTCATCGGGATTTCGGGCTGCAGCCCGAAGAATTGCGTCAAAAAGTGCGAAAATCGACGATTTCACACTTTCCCCCGGAAAATTCGCCTCCGCACTTCGTTTTTCCCGAACGTACCCTACCCGAAACCATCGGGACCGCGCCTTCTGAGCACATTTTTTTCGTTTCCCGATCGGGAATGAAACCCCTAACACACACACACACAGACACACAGACACACACACACACACACACACGCATGCACACACACGCGCGCATGCACATGCCCACGTACATACCCCCCCCCACACACACACATGCATACCTTGGCCATGCCCTCGTCAAGCGCCGCATCGCGCCACGTACACACACACACAGAGACGCACACACACACACACACATACACGTACGTGCACACACATGCGCGCATGCACATGCACACACACACACACACACACACGCACACACATGCATACCTTGGCCATGCCCTCGTCAAGCGCCTCGCCGTAGCCTCGCATCACGGCCACGTAAACACACACACACACAGACACGCACACGCAGACACGCGTGCATGCACACACACACACACACACACACACACATGCATACCTTGGCCATGCCCTCGTCGAGCGCCTCACCGTAGCCGCGCATCGCGGCCACGTACGCCGACATGAACGTCCCGAGCGAGGCCTGCTGCTGCTGCTGCTGCTGCTGCCACGCGCCGCCGCCGCCGCCGCCGCCCGCCTGCAGGCAGGGATTCAGAGCACAGTGGGGAACCCACTTTTAGGGGAGACTCCTATCTTTAATCTGTATACGTATTGTTCAACGTGTCAGGGTGGTACCACGCGTCGCCACCGCTGCCGCCCGCCTGCCTGCAGAGTATGGGCTCCTTAGGAGACCCCGCCGCCCGCCTGCAGAGCTTGGGCTACTTAGGAGACTCCTAAAAAGACATAAGCCATCTATCCATCCATCCAGTTGAGACTCCTATATATATATAAGCCACCAGGCAGGCAGCCAGCCAAGCAGCCAGCCAGCCAGCCAGCCAAGCGGCCAGCCAGCCAGCCAGCCAGCCAGCAGCTCATGCACTTGCACACTGCCATGCAAGGTGCTTCTTCCTACTTGCGCTGTCGCCGCGCTCCGCAACGCGACCTGCTGCAGCCAGGTGGATCACATGTGCTGTGCTGTGCTGTGCTGTGCTGTACTGTGATGTGCATGCTGTGCTGTGTGTGCTGTGCTGTGCTCGTCCTACCTGCATGGTCGCCGCACCCCGCAACGCGACCTGCTGCAGCCAGGTGGATTACATGTGCTGTGCTGTGCCGTGCTGTACTTTGCTGTGCCTGCTGCGCTGTGTGTGCTGTGCTGTGTTTGTCCTACCTGCATGGTCACCGCGCTCCGCAATGCGGCCTGCTGCAGCCAGGTGGATCACATGCTGTGCTGTGCTGTACTGTGCTGTGCATGCTGCGCTGCGTGTGCTGTGCTGTGCTCGCCCTACCTGCATGGTCGCCGCGCTCCACAACGCGACCTGCTACAGCCAGGTGGATCACATGCTGTGCTGTGCTGCACTGTGCTGTGCATGCTGCGCTGTGTGTGCTGTGCTGTGCTGTGCTCGTCCTACCTGCATGGTCGCCGCGCTCCGCAACGCGGCCTGCTGCAGCCCTTCGAGCCTCCGCTGCTCGTTCTTGTCGTTGGCGGCGATTGACTGCGCGCGCGTGTGTGATGTGTATTTTGCATGTACTAGGTGTGCATTGTGTGCGTGTGTCTGTGTGTCTGTGTGCCAGCCGCTGCTGCTCGTCCTTGTCATTGGCGGCGATGGACTGCACGCGCGTGTGTGCGTGATGTGTGTTTTGCATGTATTATGTGTGCGTATGTAAGCGTGTTTGTTCTGTGTGCGTGTGTCTGTGTGTCTGTGTGTCTGTGTGCCAGCCGCCGCTGCTCGTCCTTGTCGTTGGCGGCGATGGACTGTGGGTGTGTGCATGATGCGTGTGTGCGTGCGGGCTGTGTGTGCATGCGTGTGCGTGCACACACGCGTGCGTGCATGTAAAAACTGTAAAAACTGAACGCCAAACGTAGCGCACCAACACAGTCTCAAATAGTGCGGTCAAACAGACTGTACAATCCACAGCGTCACAAAACCCTTAATAAGTAAACCCACCTGCCGGCAGCCTACCACCGCACGCACGAGGTCCCCGTACAGCGCGTGCCCCTGGATGTCAGCCTCGACGGGCTGTTGTGCGGTGCCGGCGCATGCAGTCGGCAGCTGCTCCAGCAGCAGGGCCGAGTGCGCGGGCGCGGACAGCAGGTTGGACGAGGGGAAGAAGCTGTCCGCGGCACCCTATGGAGAGGAAGCAGGGGTGGTGTGTGTGCAAACATGCGTGGGCGTGGCACCGTGGGTGGCGGACGAACGCGGAGGGCTGCAGCTTGCTGTGGCGTGTATGCCATGCCACTGCACACCATGATGCTGTGCATGAACCATATCCAGCAAGTCCCTCAGCATGCACGCTACCAACCCCCTCCAGCGTGTGTGCGATGCATGTACGAGCGCCATGCGGAAGGCGGGGAGGCACGCCTTTGCTCCTGGCCTGCCTTTTACAGGCAGTTCCGGCCCTCCTCCGACGTTTTCTTTGCTGCACAGCCTGCGACCATGCCGCGCAAGGGGGAGGCCAGGAGAGGCCACAGGAGCAAGCCCTTGGAAACCCCACCCACCGCCTCAGGCTGTCCCACGTTCATGGTGCCAGACGCCGCCGCCGTGCGCTTCTGACGCTGAAAATTCGCCTAATAATTAAAGCACGGTGGCGCGCAGGAACACCTGGAACGGTCAAGGCCTCGTCTGAAGCGACGTCCGAGAATGCAGGGAGATGGAGAAGGGGCTCACTCTACGCCAACTGCGTGAGAGATTGGGTCAATTTGGGGAAGGTGGAAGGCGATGGCACGCAGGAACGCGCTGTCGCGCCACGCAACAAGTCCACACCTTCCTGTTGCACCAAAACAACGCGCTGTGTGCTTGTCACTGCGTCTGTGCTACGTCTGTGCTGTGTCTTCTGCGTCGCTGCGTGTGTTACTTCTGTGCATGGACGCGCGGGAGGCCAAGGTGCGCGAGCTGCGTGCGGGCCAGACGAAGTGGAAAGCAGAGCGGCAGGCGGAGCTGGACAGAGAGGCGGTCACAGCACAGCTCCGCCAAGACTCTGGCAGCAGCGCGTCAGGTGCGTGCAACATGGCAATTGATGCATGCTCGCGGCGCATGCTTGCATGGGTGACATGCATGGCGGCAACAGGGGACCTCCCATTCTCTCGCACATGCATGCTCACGATGCGCAAGTGCATGGCATGCACACGCCCTCGGTGCACATCCACGTGGCAAGCCAACTCTCTCTCCACCCCCTGCGCCGCCACCCACGCGGAACGAAACAGCCACAAGCAACAGCTATGGCGCGGGAGCTCCGCTGGGCGCGCGGCCGGGCAGCAGCGGCTCGTGGCAGCCCGGCAATGGCGGCGGCGGTGGCGGCAGCGCACGCGGCTCGCCGCACGCCGCGGCACAGCAGGGGGGGCACCAGCAGCAGGGGTACCAGCAGCAGCAAGGACATCAGCAGCTGCAGGGGTACCAGCAGCAGGGGCAGCAGCAGCAGCAGGGTTATCAGCAGGGGCAGCAGGGGTACCAGGGGCAGCATGGTGGGAGCCACCAGCTGGGGTGGAGCCAGCACCCGTCGATCTCCCCGGAGATGGTCATCGACAAGCTCACGGAGCGCATCGCGGACCGCATGAGGGCGGAGCTCAAGATGGAGCTCGAGGTGTGTGCGTGCATGCATGCATGTGTCTGTGTGCACGTGCGTGTGTGGGGTGGGTGGGGGTGCGGGCACGTGCGTGTGTGTGGCAGGGGGGGGGGTGCATGTGTGTGCGTGTGCATGTGCGTGTGCAGCAGCGGCAGCAGTGGCAGCCGATATGCTGCTGTTGAGAGGCAAGGACAGCTGGCCAGGCAGACAAGCTGACCATCACCCGTCCTCCCCCCCCACCACCCCACCCCCTCCTCCCTGGCATGGTTATGGACCGCCACAACACAGGAGCCAAGGCACTGCCCTGCCCCCCCTCCCCCCGGCGTCTACCCCCCACAGAAAGAGTCCCAGACGCCGCAGCAGCGCGTCGCCGCGGACAACATGGACCGCCATAACACAGAGAGCCAAGGCACTGCTCCCTGCCCCCCCCCCTCCCGCCCGCCACACACACACACATACAGAAAGAGTCCCAGACGCTGCAGCAGCGCGTCGCCGCCGACAACATGGACCGCCATAACACAGAGAGCCAAGGTACTGCCCTGCCTCCCCTCCCCCCCCCTCCCACACACAGAAAGAGTCCCAGACGTTGCAGCAGCGCGTCGCCGCGGAGAACATGGACCGCCATGACACAGAGAGCCAAGGCACTGCCCTGCCCCCTCCCCCCCTCCCCCCCCTCCCCACACACAGAAAGAGTCCCAGACGCTGCAGCAGCGCGTCGCTGCGGAGAACGCGTGCATGGATGACTACCTTGCAAAGGTAAAAGGAAACCGGGGATTGTTTTGCATGTGAGTGTGTGTGTGTGTGTGTGT
Organism: Chlamydomonas sp. UWO 241; assembly: GCA_016618255.1. Taxonomy (NCBI): domain Eukaryota; kingdom Viridiplantae; phylum Chlorophyta; class Chlorophyceae; order Chlamydomonadales; family Chlamydomonadaceae; genus Chlamydomonas; species Chlamydomonas priscui. Next base: position 409,513 of record VFSX01000031.1, on the reverse strand, counting down.
GTGTGTGTGTGTGTATGAGAGCGAGAGTGTGTTTGTGCGTGAGTGCATGTGTGCGTGCGAGGAAGAGTGTGTGCGCGTGCACGTGTGTACGTGCGTGTGCGTGTGCACATGCAGTCCAAAACGGTTTGGAGGTGCAAGTGCCGTATGCCTACAAGTGCCGTATGCCAAGGGGGCTTGTAGGGTTGGCCCGATCCGCATGCCTACAAGTGCCGCTCCGTATGCCCCACAAGTGGGTGGGTCGGGCCCAGTGTCCCCTGGGAAGGATTTTAGTAGTTATTTATTTCCCGACTCAGGCAACTTTGACCGCCCATACCAGGCGCAATACATAGCGGGCGTTCACGCAACGCATGCCGTTGTGCTGCTCTCGGCGACACCTTTCCAACGCACCCCTCCACGCCCTCTCCCACAAAGCGTGGCGTGGTTTTCTGGGAAATGGGAAATCCGGCTCGGAGCGGTATACGGCTCGCAGGGGAATCACTGGTCGGGCCAACCCTACAAGCACCCACAGAGGGTGTGAAAGGGGTATGCATATGGCGCCTCACAGGCTGGGCAGTGGCGGCGGTCACGGTTTTTGAAGGAATCTACGTACATGCGCGAGCGCGCATCTAGCCAGTTAACCAAGTGTGACTTGGCTTTACAGGCTTGCGCGGCTTACCAGGCTGACCTGGCTTACTGATTACCGGCGGAGCCGGGCTTGCTATGCCCAGACTAAGTCCGGGGGGGGGGGGGTTGGATCCAAGTTTGGAGCTCATAGATAACAATCTCAAGCCAGCGGAGCCGAGCTTGCTACCCCCGGACATAGTTCGGGGCTGCACGAAGGCGCGCCAAACCCCCGTGTCTGGATAGCCCCGGGTGGAGAGTAACGGCGCACTCGCGTGTCTTGAAGCAGTCGCGGTGTGTTTAGGCCCTTCCCACACTAGCATGCTTATAACCGGAGCCACATTTGGGGACCCCCCGAGACGCCCCCTCCGCGTGTCCCCTCGATGTTTATGGCATGCATGCGCTATTGCAAGGTGTGCTGCTCGATGTGGGCATCCGGGTGGGCTGTGTGCTCTCTTGTTTAAAGCACCCAAAGTGAAACTCCTCGGCACGTGAAGTCATCCTTGAATTGAACCTTTGGATCGAGCCTTTCAAAAATTGCCTCGAAGTTTGCCTTGATCTGACCTCTGACCAAAGATCTTCAACGTTGGGTCTGTAATTTTCCTGCCACCACCCCACCCCCCCTTGCGCCCCACCCCCCCTGGATCTGACCACCATTCAAATTTCCTTGAATTCACCACCTTCATTGAACTTGCCTCCGTGAACTGAACCTTGAGTTGACCACTTTGAATGAAATTACACTTGGACTTCCAAGGATTGTAACAGTAACAGTAACACGGGGTTTCCAGCTAAGCAGGCTACTCTTCTACTAGAGACACCCGCCGATACTCCAGCACACTTAAGTACTAGAGTACCGCCGGCTCCCGGCCGATAGACTACCGCTCCCGCCGGCTAGACTTCCCCAAACAGCGGTCTCTGAGAGACATGTCTGGCAAGGAGCATATAGGAGAGGACCTTCCTCAGGGTCACAGTAGTGGCCTTGTGGCCAGTCAAGCCGGCAGAGCCGACTGGCGCTGACTGGAACGGTCCCCGCCTGGCAGTGCATGGCTGTCCAGCTCTCGTTTGCATGGGGCTCAGCCGGCGCCCCATGCCTCATGCATGGCCAGGTCCCACCCTCCAGGGGTGCATGGACGACAGAGTTGTCATGGAGGCTGCCTGAAGACCTTCCAACGCCAGTCACCGGCAGACGAGCGACCCCGAGGATGAGCGCGGTGACGAACGCTGCGATTGGTGAAGCGGATTTACTCTGTGTTGCCTCGGCGGTCGCCACCGCTGAAGCCGTGATGGTAGCCCGCCTCCACGGGCAGCCATCTTGACCAATGTCCAGCATGCATTGACGGGCGCCAGCTCCTCCGCTCGTCGATCAACTCGTCGAGATCGGTGCCGCATGCGTCCTGCATGGGGGGAGGATAA
>VFSX01000031.1:337500-402500 GCA_016618255.1 Chlamydomonas sp. UWO 241 | reverse complement strand
ACAAGGTTGGCTGTGCCGCTGCTGTCTGCGTTACACTGCCTGCCTGCCTGCCTGCCTGCCCATACACACACACTCCGTCACACGCAGCGCCTGGGGGTTATGCGGGGCGCACACACACAGACTCGCACACACACACTCACACACTCCCCGCCCCTCCCCCCCCAACACACATGCCCCCCCCACACACACACTCTGCCACGCAGCGCGACCGCATGCGCGCACCTGGGGGCATGGCGGGCGCCGCGCGCGCCGGGGGCGGGGGCAGCGGCGGCGGCGCGCAGGCGAGCGTGGCTGCCGAGGCGAGCGCGCTGAGCGATCTAGGAGACGACGAGAATGCGGATGCAGACCGGTGAGATGGAGAGAGAGAGAGAGGCGATGTGTGTTTGTGTGTGTGTGTGTGTGTGTGCGTGTGTGCATGTGTGCGTGTGGCTGCGTGTCTGCGTGTCTGCCGAGGCGAGCTCGCTGAGCGACCTCGAGGACAACGAAAATGCGGACGCTGACAGGAAAGAGAGACAGAGAGAGAGAGAGAGAGAGAGAGAGGCGATGTGTGTATGTGTTTGTTTGTGTGTGGGGGCGCCCCACTCTGGGGACGCCCCACTCTGAGGGCGAGTGGGCCTGCGCCCCTGTAGTCATCGCCGCCGCCTACGTCGACCTCCCTTCACCCATGCCGCCGCCGATCTCGCCGCCTCTCCTTCTCCGTACGCCCCCTGTCGTCGGGCTGCCACTTCAGCAGCCAGTCGACGCATGCATCCCGGAACTCAGTCCATCCGCACTCTCTCGCACGCCCTCCACATGGCAAAAAACACGTGACGCCCTACCGCAGATTTCCCTCCCCCCGCAGCTCTGCAGCTTCAGACAACGGAGCCCAGGTATCTCAGTGCCATCACCTCGACCGCCATGCGGCCCGAGCCAGCGCTCAACTTGAGCTACCGAGTTCCTCCAGCCGCCACCGTCCCGCCCACCGCCCACTGCCCAGTCGTTCATTCGACCCCACGCCCCACCTCAAGAGACCCACCGCTTATCCCACTGCCGCCCCGTCGACCTCCATACACCCACATGCTCGTCACATGGAGTTGCCCCTCCCCATGCGCCCCATGCGCGCACATGCACCCCATGCACCCCCCCCATGCTACCAGCGCCTATGTATGCGCGATGTGGCCGGGCCACAGTGTGGCTCCCTCCTCTCTCCCCTCTCCTCCCTCCCTTCTCCTGTCTTCCACCCCTCCATCCCCGCTGCACCCCACCCCATCTTGTGCCCCTCCCCCTCCCTAACCCTCCCCCGCGCCTCCCCCTCTCCCTCCGACTACCCTCCCGCTGCCTCCCTCCCACTGCCTCCCACTTGCACGACTACCGCTGTTCGGACACGACTTCGCTCTATGCCGGCAGCGCCATCACCTTCTTCCGGCTCACGCCGGTGACTTTTGCGCCCACTTTGTCACGTTCTACGCCCTCCGCAAACATCCATCTCTTCAACTTCACACGCGACATCCCTGAGCGCCCCGAGTTCGCCGAGCGAGTCACCACCGAGTGGATCATCTTAGCATGATTTCCACAACGGTGGAAGCCCTTCTGCCGACACCAAGTTTAAATTCAGTCGAGGCGGATTGACGAACACAGCCGCCAATGACCCGCCACTGCCCCTGTCCCCCGCTGCTATACGAATGAGGTTGTTCACCCTCTTGCTGGCGCACGGTTGGTCTCCCGCCTTCAAATGGAATCTCCTCAATTGATGACTAGAAACAGCCTATCTAGGTCTGCCGTGCAGAGTTCTCTGTAACGATATCTCTCTCTCTCTCTCTGTGTGTGTGTGTGTGTGTGTGTCTTCGGAAGCAGGCATGCTGAATGCCGGCAAGAATGCGGACGCAGACCGGGATGTGTGAGTAAGGGGGCGCAGTGATTTCTGTTCAGTGATTTCTGTTTGGGCTGAACATAGCCGGACACAGACGGAATTTCAGCCAATTGGCTGTGGAAAAGTATTGCGACATCCTGAAGATGACATGGCTACCGTACTGCTGGCCGCACGCCTTTGGTGAAACTTCCGGCGCGCATGAAAGCCGCGCACGCCACTTGGTGAGTTCACCAGCACGAGTTTCACTAAATCCTTTGATCAGTGCGGTACGTGCCAGCCCAGGTGGTGGTGGTGCCAGCCAGGCCACGCAGGTGCCGTCTACCTTCCCTTCCCTCCGCCGCCTCCCCTGCCTCCCCACCTGTGCCCATATCCGCGCCCCGCCACTCAAATGCCCCCCCCCCCTGCACTCCTTGATCTCACACACACACACACCCCTCCTGCCCACGCCCCGTCCTCTTCCCTCCTTCCCTCTCTCCATTACTCTCTTACTTCCTCCCTCTTTCCTGCCTTCCTCCTCTCCTCCTTCCCTCCTCGTATATTTTTCAGGCTGGGCCGCCAGGCCGTCCGCGGTCTGCAGACCCGCCTCACCGTTCCCACAAACGACCTGACAGACACACACGGCACGACACGACGACCTCACACCTAACAAGTAACACGGGGTTTCCAGCTAAGCAGGCTACTTTTCTACAAGGCCAACTTTCTGGTCTCGTGCCTTGATATACGTAACACAAGCCTGGAGATGGTAGAGGATCGGGAGGAATAATTGACCTGAAGCGAACGATGTTTTGAATTAGGAGTCAATGAGGCAGCCACGATAGTGGCGGGGACCCAAGCGTGGGTTCCCGAGGAGCTGCGGTGGACTGTGCCGTTTGCAGTGCACCGCAGCTGGCGCACCTGAGAAATGCCCACGCTGGGTCTCACACGTGAAAGCTGCCTCAAAGATGACGACCTCAAAACGGAGTATGCAGAAGGAACATATTTATCCGCTATAACCGGGGGGCAAGCTTGCTTTCTAACCTATCACCAAATCCCACACTGTTGGTCACTACTGACCGCCTTTTCCAGCCCCTTTCTAGGTAGTTAGGCTTAGGGATGTGCCCCTCACCGAGTCCTTCTGTGCCTCCCCCCTTCAGCAGGGGGGGGCCTGCGACACGTCCAATGTCGTGCTCGGTGCAACTACAAGGGGTCAGCTTCTGCTCAGAGCCGGGTTAAGGGTAACAGGTTGAGAATCCTGTGAATGCTGGTTGAAATCCCAGTTAGAAAACCCCTTAACACGTTAGAGGTTGCGGCCCGGCTGGATATCCTTTTCGGCCACGTCTTGGCCTTTCTCCCCACGGGGGGATGTCTCTTCTGGCAATTGGCGACGAACCTGCCTTGCGTTTTCCGTTTCCCAACATGCGCTCACCGACTTCAACAAGCGTTTGCTGCCGCTGCGGTAGGGGACCTAGGGGTGCGCCCACGCTCTTTACAGAGTTGGGGTTCCCTACCACCAACAGCCAGCCATCTCAGTAAGGTGCTCGGGCCATATGGCGCCGAGCACGGTCTTATACGCCTTTAGAGGTGTCCCTGACTGTAACATCCATCATCACAAGAGACACCCGCCGATACTCCAGCACACTTCAGTACTAGAGTACCGCCGACTCCCGGCCGATAGACTACCGCTCCCGCCGGCTAGACTACCCCAAACAGCGGTCTCTGATAGACATGTCTGGCAAGGAGCATATAGGAGAGGACCTTCCTCAGGGTCACAGTAGTGGCCGTGTGGCCAGTCAAGCCGGCAGAGCCGACTGGCGCTGACTGGAACGGTCCCCGCCTGGCAGTGCATGGCTGTCACACCTAAAATCAGTGGTCCCTGGGAAGGATTTTAGTAATTAGCTTTTTGCCGTCTCCAGCAACTTTGACCGCTCATACCAGGCACAATACACAGCGGGTATTCATGCAACGCATGCCGTTGGGCTGCTCTCGGCAAGAGCTTTCCAACGCACCGCTCTACGCCCTCTCCCACTAAGTGTGGGGTGGTGTTCTGGGAAATGGGAAATCCGGCTCGGAGCGGTATACGGCTCGCAGGGGATTCACTGCCTAAAATAGGAAGAAAACACGGTGCCCTCAACCCTGCCTCATCCCTTGTCTGGGGTAATGTTTCCCTTCCTCTTGGCATTTTCCAGGCTGCGTCGCCAGGCCGTGCGCGTCCAAATCCGCCCCACCGTGCTCACCAATGAACTGGCAGACACGATCGTACCCACGCACCCTAAACAGTGCCATGCCGCCCCTGACATCATTCCCTTACTACCCTTACATCATTCCCTTACATCATTCCCGCCCCTAACATCATTCCCTGCCGTATCTTAGGCTGCGCCGCCAGGCCGTGCGCGTCCAAATCCGCCTCTCTGTGCTCACCAACGAGCTGGCTGACACTCGCCACTGCACTGCCCCACGCATACACAAAAAACTCCCATCCCCACCTTCCTCCACTCCTTCCTTTTTATTTTTCAGGCTGTGCGCGTACAGATCCGCCTCACCGTGCTCACCAACGAACTGGCAGACACGCCACTGCACAGCCCCACGCACACACAAAAAATCCCATCCCCTCCTTCCGCCACTCCTTCGTTTTCATTTGTCAGGCTGCGCCGCCAGTCCGTGCGAATCCAGATCCGCCTCACCGTGCTCACCAACAAGCTGGCAGACACGCCACTGCACTGCCCCACGCAAAAAAAAACTCGCATCCGCTCTTTCCTCTAGCCAGCCAGTCAGTCCTCCTACTCCTTCCTTTTCATTTTCCAGGCTGCGCCGCCAGGCCGTGCGCGTCCAGATCCGCCTCACCGTGCTCACCAACGAACTGGCAGACACGATCGTACCCACGCACCCTAAAAAGTGCCATGCCGCCCCCGACATCATTCCCTTACTACCCTTACAACATTCCCTTACGTCCTTCCCGCCCCTTGCATCATTCCCTGCCGTATCCCAGGCTGCGCCGCCAGGCCATGCGCGTCCAAATCCGCCTCACCGTGCTCACCAACGAACTGGCAGACACGATCGTACCCACGCACCCTAAACAGTGCCATGCTGCCCCTGACGTCATTCCCTGACTACCCTTACAGCATTCCCTTACATCATTCCCGCCCCTTACATCATTCCCTGCCGTATCCCAGGCTGCGCCGCCAGGCCGTGCGCATCCAAATCCGCCTCACCGTGCTCACCAACGAACTGGCAGACACGATCGTACCCACGCACCCTAAAAAGTGCCATGCCGCCCCCGACATCATTCCCTTACTACCCTTACAACATTCCCTTACGTCCTTCCCGCCCCTTGCATCATTCCCTGCCGTATCCCAGGCTGCGCCGCCAGGCCATGCGCGTCCAAATCCGCCTCACCGTGCTCACCAACGAACTGGCAGACACGATCGTACCCACGCACCCTAAACAGTGCCATGCTGCCCCTGACGTCATTCCCTGACTACCCTTACAGCATTCCCTTACATCATTACCGCCCCTTACATCATTCCCTGCCGTATCCCAGGCTGCGCCGCCAGGCCGTGCGCGTCCAAATCCGCCTCACCGTGCTCACCAACGAACTGGCAGACACGATCGTACCCACGCACCCTAAAAAGTGCCATGCCGCCCCTGATGTCATTCCCTGACTACCCTTACAGCATTCCCTTGCATCATTCCCGCCCCTTACATCATTCCCTGCCGTATCCCAGGCTGCGCCGCCAGGCCGTGCGCATCCAAATCCGCCTCACCGTGCTCACCAACGAACTGGCAGACACGATCGTACCCACGCACCCTAAACAGTGCCATGCCGCCCCTGACGGCATTCCCTTACTACCCTTACAGCATTCCCTTACATCATTCCCGCCCCTTACATCATTCCCTGCCGTATCCCAGGCTGCACCGCCAGGCCGTGCGCGTCCAAATCCGCCTCACCGTGCTCACCAACGAGCTGGCTGACACTCGCCACTGCACTGCCCCACGCACACACAAAAAAACTCCCATCCCCACCTTCCTCCACCCCTTCCTTTTCATTTGTCAGGCTGCGCCGTCAGGCTGTGCGCGTCCAAATCCGCCTCACCGTTCTCACCAACGAGCTGGCAGACACGATCGTCGAGGCACGGGAGGCCGAGGGCGCGGCGGCATCGGGGCGGCTCGTTTTGGAGCATTTGGATGCACAGGACCGGCATGTGTCTGATAGGTCGGTGGTGTGTGTGTGTGTGTGTGTGTGTTTAAGGACGCGGCGGCATGGGGGCGGCTCGTTTGGATGCGCAGGATCGGCACGTCTCGGACAGGTGCGTTTTCCAGGGCATAGGCATGTGGATGCGCAGCACCGGCAGTGATTTTCGTTTCGGCTGTCCACAGCCATTTGGCTGTATTCCTACTGTACTTTGATCTTGCACGCAGCTCAACCCATGCAGTGGATTGTTAGTCTGACAAGCCCGCCAGACAGAGCACGTCAACAGCTTTCGAGTTATGTATGAGGACAAACGGGATGAGGACAAACGGGAATTATGTATGAGGACAAACGGTCAACGGGAGGTCACCAGTCAACGCTGTTAAAGCAAAATCCGGCTGTGGAATAATAATTGAAAATCCTGAAAAGGAAATCACTGAGCACTAGCACGTTCCTGACAGGCCGGTGCCGGGTGGCGTGCTCTTCACACACGGCCATTGGCCAGGTTGCGGCCCGTTTTGTTTTTTAGGGCGCGGCGGCGTCGGGGCGGCTCGTTTGGGAGCATTTGGATGCGCAGGATCGGCACGTTTCTGACAGGTTGGTGGTGTACTCCTCTCTCTTCCTCTCTCTTTCTCTCTCTCTTCCTCTCTCTCTTTCTCTTTCTCTCTCTCTCTCTTTCCCTCTTTCCCTCTTTCTCTGTCTTTCTCTCTCTTTCTGTCGCTCTCTGTACACACGGGGCGACCATGCCAGGGTGTATACACGTGCATACACACGCACAGCCACACACAGCCACACACACACACACACACACACACAGGCTGGCACAGCTGCAGGCGGAGCTGCAGCTGCTGCGGGCGCAGCGGAAGGAGCAGCAGGAGAAGGTGGCGCGCGCAGAAGAGGAGGCTGCAGCGGTGCTGTGTGAGTAGCCTGTTGGAAAAATGGGTTTCACGATCCTCTGTTTGTGCTTCTGCTCGTCTGCCCGCCCACCAGACTGCCCTGAATGGATGGATGAATGAACGAAGGAATGAATGAGCGACTGACTGACTGACTGACTGACTGACTGACTGACTGACTGACTGACTGGCTGGCTGGCTGGCTGACTGACTGACTGACTGGCTGGCTGGCTGGCTGGCTGGCTGAATGGATGGATGACTGACTGACTGACCGACCGACCGACTGGCCGACTGACCGACTGACCGACCGCGGCACTCCCTGCACGCGTGTGCCGCCAGCCCGGCGTCGTATGCTCGCCGCTCACCAGGCTGCCCTGACTGACTGAATGACTCACTCACTCACTCACTCACTCACTGACTCACTGACTCACTGTCTGACCGGCTCACCGACTGACTGACTGACTGGCTGACTGACAGACTGACCGACCGACCGACTGACTGGTTGTGCCCTGCACCCTTGCCCCCACCCCCCTGACAGCCCGGCGCCGGATGCTTGCCGACACGATTGAGCCGCTGCAGGCAGAACTCCACAAGATTGACCTGCTCACGAGGGGGCTGCTGGAGCAGGGACGGTGACGATTGCGGCGGCCAGCGCCAAGGGGCGTTGGTCGACGAGGAGCAGGGGCTCCGCAGAGGCGCCCCAACTGGTTGATTCCACGCTTGATCCCTACATGGCGGTGGTCTATGCATCATCGATCTGCTCATGAGAGGGCTGCTGGAGCAGGGACGGTGATGGTTGCGGCAGGCAGCGCCAAGGGGCGTGGGTCACGGCGTTGGTCGACGAGGAGCAGTGGTTCCGCAGAGGAAGGCTGGTTGGATCATACAAGGCGGGGAGCTCCGCAAGATCGACCTGCTCACGTCTTGACTGCAGGAGCAGGGTCGGACAGCGGTGGCGCAGGGCGCGACAAGGGGGGAGCACTCGAGCCGCCGCGCGCGCGTAGCGCGTAGCGCTACTCAATCCGTGCATGGACTCGGAACTTTGCAGCCGCGCACGCTTCACTTGACAAAATCGGTAGGCTATTTATTTACGAGCAGGTGCCGCATCGTGGTTTTATTAAGACACGAATTTGATTGGGATGATTTTAACAATCGGCAGCTGCGCGTCTGCGCCCCACACCTAGAGGCCCCACACCTGAGGCCCCACATCGCAGCACCGTGCTGCACAATGCTGCGGGCAAACCTCTGCGTTGCGATGCACGCGCGCTCATCATTCGGGCGAGCTGGGGCTGCGTCCGGGCAGTGGGCATCGCGCCACACGTCGTTACGCCTGCGCCCCGCCGCCGCTGTTCGGCGCACCCCCAGCGTAACCATCCACACAGCTACCGTGGTAGTAGGCGAGATGCTGGAGCTGAAATGCGAGCGCTTGGCGCTGGAGGGCAAGGTGGCTGTGTGCATGGCGTTTTGGTTGTGCCATGCATGCATGCAAGACCCCATGTGCATGGACTGCCCGGCCTGCCTGCGCACGCGCACGTGCATCCAGTGAGTGTATGAGCGGTGCGAGCAAGCACTCACACATGCTTCAACGCAAGCACCCACCCATGACACACACACGCGCACGCCAATACACACACACGACCCTGGGCAAACACGCGTGCATGCCAGGGCATCTGCCTCGCGCCGCCGTCGGGCTTCGTCGTCATGGTGGACGGCGCGCTGCCAGGGGAGAGGCTGATGGCAGAGGTGACCACTGTGCGGAAAGGTGGGCAGGCTTGCGTGTTGTTGTCGGCGCGAGAGTGCGTGTGTGTTGCGCGTGTTGCGCGTTGCGTCGTGTGCTTGAAAATATCCAAACGAGCGCACACACCCTGTCGCACCTAATCTCAGACCAATCCAAAACCCACGCGTGCGCCTGCCCCCATCCACTCCAAAGTTTTGACACACACACATGCACAAGCACACACACACGCACACTGCTCTTCCCCCACACACACGAAACAGGCTTTGCCGAGGCCCGCAAGGTCTCTGTGCTCTCGCCCCATGCACACGCGATTGAGCCGCGCTGCCCGCACCACGGTTCCTGTGGGGGCTGCACGCTTCAGGGCCTCTCATATGAGGCGCAGCTGCGAGAAAAGCAGAACCAGGTTTGTGTGTATGTATGTGTGTGTGTGTGTGGACGTTGAACAAGGCCCACATCCACCGACTTGAAGTAACCCACAACCGTTTCCTCCGCCTCATCAAGGGCATCCCTCCTCACACCACAGAGCACACCTCCACCACCACGATGCATGCCTCCCCCCCCTGTACGTTCCCCATTATCGACACGATCAACAAGCACCGTGCTACGTTCATCGGCTCCCTCATCCGCCGCCTCCCACCTCCCCCGTCCCCCCGCCCCTCCATCTCCACACACCCGCCCGTCCCTTCTCCCCCCCCACTCCCTCCCGACATCATATACCCCCCACTGCCGCCCTTTTCGCGTACCGCCGACCGGACATGACTTCGCTCTATGCCGGCGGCGCCATCACATCATACCGGCTCAGCGCCGGCGACTTTTTCGCCCACTCCGTCAAGTTCCGTTCCTCCGCAAACACCCACTTTTCCAACTTCAAACGCGACATCTCCCACCCCGAGTTCATGGACCTCTTGTCCAAGCGAGTCACCCTCGAGTGGATCCTCTTAGCGAGATTTCCACAACTGTGGATGTCAATCTGTCGAGACCTAGTTTAAACTCAGTCGAAGCGGAGTGACGAACACAGCCGTCAGTGACCCGCATTTGCCCCTTTCCCCCACTGTTTTTTGAATGAGGTTATTCACCCTCTTGTTGGCGCACGGTTGGTCACCCGCCTCAAAATGGAATCTCCTCAATGATGACCAGAAACAGCCTATCTAGGTCTGCCGTGCAGAGTTCTCTGTAACGATATCTCTCTCTCTCTCTGTGTGTGTGTGTGTGCTACTAACACCGCAACCCCACGCACGTTGCGTTCACACACACACACACACGCCAGGCGGTTCAGGAGCCGTCCCGAGTGGGGCGCGTGCGTGGTCTGGCACACACACACACGTGCGCCAGGTGGTGCAAACGCTGTCCTGGGCGGGGCGCGTGCGTGGGCTGGCAGACACGCACACGCACACACACGCTCACACACACACGCTCACATACACACACACACACACACGCACGTGTGCCAGGTGGTGCAAACGCTGTCCCGGGTGGGGCGCGTGCGTGGGCTGGCAGACACACGCACGCACACACACACACACACATGCGCACACACATGCGCGCGCACACACACACAGGTGGCTCAGACGCTGTCCCGGATGGGGCGCGTGCGTGGGCTGGCGGAAGCCATGCGCCCGATTGTGGGCTGCGCGGAGACCTACGGCTATCGAAACAAGGTGGGCGCTTGGAGCTTGTGGGGTCTCGTGGCCCCTGATGCTTGTTGGCATCTCTGTCGCCACGCACACTGCACACATCACTCTGCATAGAGACGCACAGCTACAGGTAGTGGGCCACGCCACACCCCGATTGTGTGGGCTGCGCGGCGATGTACGGCTATCGAAACAAGGTTGGTGGTGGGATCGGGGGTGCCCATTTCCTGACTCACACACCTCAAGACCTTTGCTCTTGGGGTGTGTGGATCCACACGCAGCCCACACTACTACTCTCTGGTATTCGGCAGACGGGCGGTCGAGCAGCGTGCACATGGTGCGCACACGGCCGTTCAAAGCGGCCAGCATGAGGGCGTTAAGACCATTGGCATATGCGAGCGGCATCATCGCTGCGGGGTCGGATCAAGCGCTTTCATTGGCTGCGGGGCATCCCACTTCGCAGAAACACTCTTTCTGTCCAGTTCCCAGTTCCCAGTGTACTGTCCCAGTTCCAAAAAAAAAACTTAGCGCATTAGAAGTTGTGGCCCGGCTTTGAGAGTACTCTCCCTTTGGGGGGCCTCTCTCTTGGGGGTTGGCAATGCCTCACTTGCCTCTCGCCTCCTTTTCATATGCGCCTACCTACTTCAACAAGCAGTTGCTGCCGCTGCGGTAGGGGACCTGGGGGTGCGCCCGCTCTCTCTGCAGAGTGGGGGTCCCCTACCACCAGTGGCCAGCCATCTCAGTAAGGTGCTCGGGCATTGGGAATGTGGTAGGGCTGCTATGCTGCGGGGAAGCTGCGGGGACAGCCATGGTACTGATGATGGATGTGACAGTCGGAGACCCCACTTGGTGCCTTGGCGTGTAAGAACGTGCCCGGCGCACGCGTAGACGGCCAGGCGGCGTTTCGGGCGCGCCGAGACCGCCTCAAGCGCACCCCGACCGCCTAAGGCGTCGCCTCAGGCGCCATCGTAGGCGCCCACCACTGCCTGAGGCGCAACCTGACCGCCTCGAGCGTTTTGACCGCCTCGACTTGCGCGGCTTGGGCGTTGGGGTTTTCGTCCTAGGACAGCTGGTTCCTGACAACTTGCTGCTCGCTTGCTCAACACGCACGACGCAGGTCCAGTTCACGTACTCGGCACTGACCTGGGAGCAAGGAGCAAGCAGCGGAGATGGTGTGAGCGGTGGCGATGGCGGCGGCGGCGTTGGGATTGTGGTGGAGAGGTGAGTGTGGAAAGGGGGTGGTGTGTGCTGTGCGTGTGGGGGGTATGTCTATTGACCGCACAGTCCGAGCTACACAGTGCCAACGCCGTTCATGCATTGCACGTGCGTGATCAATGTCAGTGGTTTCGCTGCAGTGTTCCCGTTGGCCGCCCCGCAAACGTGCATTTGCGGGTTGAGATTGGCCGATCCGGGCCGGCGCTGCCGCGGGGGGTGAGATTGCGCGGGTTTCGACCCTAGTGTGAAAGTTGGTATTTTCACAGTTTTGCACAAACAATCTGGCGTGGTGAGGTTGAGGAAATTCGCATGAGGCGCAGGATGAGCCGTCGTTTCCACAAGCTCCTTTAGGAGGATCCTTGGAAGCGGAACTACTGTTCCGCTGAGGCACCCCTAGGGATCCTGTGAGGCTAAGAGGAACCACTGTTCACATGCAGGCCGTCCCTCGACCTGCTCCACCAAAACCCGTGTGTGTTTTGTGTGTGTGTGTGTGTGTGTGACAAGGCTTTGTGTGTGCCACCTGCTCGCGCAGCTTTCGGTTCAAGAATCACGCACGTGCATATACACATGCTTGCTCGCAGGCCGTCCCTCGGCCTCCTCCACCGCGGCAGCCACGACGTCGTCGTGCCCATCTCCGTGTGCCACCTGCAACCCGGAGGAGCCAACGCGATTCTGGGCGCGGTGGCCGCCGCGCTGGTGCGCTGCGCTGATGCAGGGTGCGTACCCTCCCCTGCCCCATCCCTCCCCAACAGAAAAAATAGAGAGATCGTTGCAGATAACTCAGAACGCCAGACCTTGAATACGCTGTTTCTGGTGACCCTTTGAGGGGATCCCGATCCCGATCCCAACACACACACACACACACACACACACGCACGCACACATGCACACATGCACACACGGACACATGCACATGCACGCTCGCACACACCAGATCAGACCACAGCTCTTGTGCTGCTCTGATGCAGGGTCGGGCTGCGCCCGTTCAACACGCCCGGAGGGGACGGATTCCTGAAGCACGTGGTCATCCGCAGTGGCAGCGGTGACAACAGCAGCAGTGGCGGTGGCGGCAGCAGCAGCGGCAGCAGCGGCAGCAACGGCAGCAGCGGTGGTGAGCGGGACGGCACCGGAAGCAGCGCTGCCGGGCGAGATGGTTGCAGTGGCGCCAAGAGCAACATCGGTCGTGGCGGTGCAGACAGCAGCAGTGGCGGCGGCAGCAGCGGCGGCAGCAGCGGCAGCACCGGCAGCAGCGGTGGTGGGCATGACGACACCGGGCAAGATGGTGGCGGTGGCGCCGAGAGCTGCATCGGTCGTGGCGGTGCAGACAGCAGCGGCGACAGCGGCAGCGTCGGCAGCAGCGGCGTCGGCAGCGGTGGTGGCAGTGGTCGTGGCGGCGGCGGCACCGGAAGCAACGCGGAAGCTGCCGCCGAGAGGGCCAGCGGCCGCGGCGGGCGAGATGCTGGCGGCGGTGGCGATGGGAGCGGCGGCGGCGGCGGCAGTGGTGGCGATGGCGCCGAGAGCAGCAGCAGCGGGCGTGGCGGCGCAGACAGCGGCAGCAGCAGCAGCAGCGGCGGCGGCGGCAGCAGCGGTGGCGCGGCGCGCGCCAGCAGCAGCGACAGCGGCACCAGCAGCAGCGGTGGTGGCACCAGCAGCACCAGCACCAGCAGCACCAGCGACAGCGGCAAGCACTACCTGGTGGTATTTGTCACGACGCGCGACGAGCCGGAGCTGCTGCGGGCGCTCGTTGAGGCGGTTAGGAGCGCGGGGCCGACGGTGGGTGTCATTCCCCCCCCGCCCCTCACACAGAGAGAGATGTTGTTACAGAGAACTATGAATAGCCCCCCACCACCAGTAGCCAGCCACCCGTCTGTAGCGCTTGGGCGTTGTACGCCGAGCAAAGTCGAATACGCTGCCGATAGGTGCGTCACACACGACCACAACGTCCAACATCATGAACACAGCAGACCTAGATTCCCGAGGAACAAAGTGACTCGGGATTGGCTGCAGGAGAAGACGAAGAGGTGTGCGTCCACCCTACACAGCAGACCTGGATACGCTGTTTCCGGTGATCATTATCAAGCCTCATCCCCTCGGAGGGGACCCCGTTTGAAGGCGGGCTACCAACCGTGCGCCGGCAAGAGGGTGAATACTCCCCTCACAAACACACACACACACTCACACACACTTCTGTCTTAAGTCTAATACGCCTGTCTAGTCTAAGTCTAATACGCCATTACAGGCGTCCAACAAGACTGTAAAATCGACCACACTTAAACGCACCGGTTCACATCCCACCCTTACCGCCGGTTCTGCCTTGCCGCGGCGTGTTAGCCTCAATCCCCGAAGAACACCCACACGCCCCCCCCCCCACACACACGCCCCACGCACGCAGGTCGTGGGCGTGGTTAACCGCGCCGTGGTGCCGGCGGTCGACCGTTATACAGTTACATGGCATTCCAGCTAAGACAACACTAGTCCTAGTGCCACCGCCCTGTGAAGGACGATAGCCACCAGCCGGTTACCTGCCGTCTAGACTACCGCTCCCGCCGGCTAGTTTAGACCCAAACAAGTCCCTGAGGGACATGTCTGGCAAGGAGCGTATAGGAAAGGACCGTCCTCCTCCTGGCCTTTGAGGCCAACCACGCCGGCTGTGCCGACTGGCGGCGCTGAAGCAGAAAAGTCCCCGCCTGGCATGGTGCATGGTTGTCCAACTCCATGCATGGGGCTCTGCCTGTGCCCCATGCGTCATGCATGGCCAGGTCCCACCCTCCAGGGGGGCCTGGGCAAACAGAGTCGTCATGGCAGGCTGCCTGAAGACCAATGCCGACGCCAGTCACTGGCAGACGAGTGCCCCCGAGGGTGAGCGCGGTGACAAACGCTGCGATGGTGAAGCGGATAAACTCTGTTGTTGCCTCGGCGGTCACCACCGCTGAAGCCCTGATGGTAGCTCGCCCCCACGAGCAGCCATCTTGACCGATGTCCAGCATGCATTGACGGGCGCCAGCTCCTCCGCTCGTCGATCAACTCGTCGAGATCGGTGCCGCATGGCGTCCTGCATGGGAGGAGGATAAGGGCCGTCTCCCAGCACGGGTCGCGGCAGCGCCGCGGCTACTCGCCAAGCCATGACAGAGCCGGGCAAGCCGCTCCTGTAGTTTCCACCGAGGGACAGTCTAGCAGGAGCCAGGCCAGTCGTATTTTATCCCGCTCGTCAGCGGCACGGAGATCCTAGTCACCAGCAGCGCCGCATTGCAGGGAATATAGCCACGTGAGCAAATTTGCCCCTGAGCGAATTTGCCCCCCCCCTCCTCCTAGGCCGTGGGATCTGCCAAATGGGATCGACCGTTATATGCGGCAGCAACTCGTGGCGAATCCACGGTCACACACACATTCACGCACATGCACACGCACACACTCCTACACACACGCCCCTCCACGCGCACAGGTCGTGGGCGTGGTTAACCGCGTCGTGGCACCGGCGGTCGACCGTCACGCAGCAGCAACTCGTGGTGACACGCAGCCTGCAGCGCCAAGCCCGGCGGGGGCGCGCGGCGGCGCACGCGCGGCCGCCGCCGCGCGCGCCGGCCGCGGCCGCCCCGATGGCAAGAAGGCCGACGCGCGGGCACCCCCTAGTAGTAACGGCGCACTGTCACAAAGTGACGCGGGCGATGCCGATGATGGGTCGTCTGGCGGCCACTCTGTCACGCTCGCCACTCATGTGCTGTGGGGGCTGCCGAGCCTGACCGACGCCGTGTGCGGCCTGCAGTTTGAGGTGTCCGACGGGTCCTTCTTTCAGGTGCTTGGGGGGGGGGGAGGGGGCGGCACGCACGCACCAAATACATGCGCACGCAGACACGCGCACGAACGCACGTACATACGCACACACACACACACACACACACACACACACGCCACGCCATGAATGCACGTACGCACACACACACACGCACACACACACAGACACACAAACACACACAGACACACACACACGCGCACAGAGACGCGCGCATGCACGCATGCACACACGCACGCATGCAAACACACGCACATGCACCAACACACCCATCTGGGCCGCCCGACCGCAGACCAACACCGAACAGGCGGGCGTCCTCTACGGCATGGTGGCGGACGCGGCAAGGGGTGGCGCGCATGGTTTCGTCGCTGGTGCTGGCGGTGTGGGCGGCGACGGAGCGGGGGCAGGCGGTGCGGGCGCGGGTGTGTCCGGTGGTGTTGCGCGTGGTGGTGGTGCATCGACGGCGGGCAGTGGCAGCGGCAGTGGCAGCGCCAGCAGTGCCAGCGCCAGTGTCGGCAGTGGCAGCGCCAGTGTAGGCAGCAGCGGCAGCAGGGGCAGTGCCAGCGGCAGAGGCAGCAAGAGCAGTGCCAGCGCTAGCGCCGACAGCAGCAGCGCCAGCAGCACCAGCACCAGCGGCGGCACGCTGCTCGACCTCTACTGCGGCACCGGCACGATCGGCCTCGCGCTCGCGCGCCGCTTCGGCCGCGTGCTCGGCGTCGACGTGTGCGAGCCCGCCGTGGCCGACGCGCGCGCCAACGCGGCGCGCAACGGCATCGAGAACGCCGAGTTTGTGTGCGCGAACGCGGGGACGCTCGCGCGCGCATGGGCGGCCGGCGGCAAGAGGGGCGGCCGCAAGGTCGTCGGCGGCGGCAGCGGCAAGGGCGCAGCCAGCAGCAAGGGCACAGCCAGCAGCGCCGGCGCCAGCGCGCCAGCCGTCGCGGACCCGCGGCCAGATGCGGTCGGCGGCACGAAGAGCGGCAGCAACGGCGCAGCCAGCAGCAAGGGCACAGCCAGCAGCGTCAGCGCCAGCGCGTCAGCCGTCGCGGCTCCGCGGCCAGACGTGGTCGTCGTTGACCCCGCGCGCGCCGGCCTCGCACCGAGCCTGATGGACTTCCTCGACGCGTGCGGCGCGGCGCGTGTCGTCTACGTGAGCTGCAACCCCGCGACCCAGGTAGGTGTTTTTACAGGTTTTACACGTATCCCTACGCGCCCGGAGGTCCCTGGGGCGTGAGTTAAGGCCTAGGCTGCATGTCTAGGGGGACTCTACTATGCGAGCCCGCAAGGCCACGCAGCGCGCCAGCCTATCAGGAAGGTAGGTGGCTTCCTGTCGCAGATTGTACGCTGGTTGCCATCATCACCATGGCCACTGGAGGGGTAGGGTGTGGAGCCTGCACTGTGGTGCTGCTTGCTTGGCGCCCGCCACGACGTGGTTGGCGCTACCGTGGGCTGCTTTAGTAGCTTTACCTTTTTGGTGGGCCTCGTGCCTGCTCTCTTAAGTCCCGCTGGAGCTTTGGAACCGAACGTGTGACCGCCGGCAGTGGATTGTAAAACAACTTCATCACCATGGCCTCAAGTAGTCACCCCTGCCCCATGCAACCCAACCCACTCGTGCGATGCAGGCGCGTTACAGTCTCCCGCACAGCACGCGTGCACACACGCAGCACGCACGCAGTGCAGGACACGCACGAGACACGCAGTGCGCAACGCACACGCGCGCGTCGCCCCCCCACAATGCACATGCACGTGCCGTGCGCAGGCGCGGGACCTCGGGAGGCTGTGCGGCCAGGAGGCGCCGAGGGGAGGGGGTGCCGGTGCCGGTGGTGATGCTCACGGCGGTGCGGCCTCCGTGAGCGCCAAGGGTGCCGGTCGCACCCTTAGGGGTGGGGGCACAGAGGCTGCAGGCGGGGGCGCGCAGCAGCAGCAAAGCAGGCCGCGCTTCCAGCTGGTGTCGGTGCAGCCGTGCGACATGTTTCCGCACACTGATCACGCGGAGACAGTGGCGGTGCTAGACCGCGTGTGGTGACAACGGCTGCGCACGCGTGGCAGCCGTTTGTGAGCTTGCGGGGTGCCCTAGTGTGTGAGTGAGTGGCATGTGAGAAGCGAGTGGCACGACACGGTTGTTGCACTTGCACCTGTGTTGTGCTTTTGACGACATGTAATCAATCAGCGTCGGCAAGGTCATAGCAACATGTGGTCACGCCAACGATGGGAATTAATTTATTTGTGGATTTCAATGTCCCTCGCTAAGGTGGGAACCTAGGAGTCGTTCTTGTCACGCATCAGAGAGATGGAGAGTCGAGATCACTGGTGACTAGGGTGTCACTGCAACTGTCAGTCGCCTCACGCGACCCTCTCGTTTATGATCACATCAAAAAAACGGGTAAGCCGGCGCACTGCGTGGCCTTGCGGGCTCTCTCAGTAGAGCTCCCCTAGACGTGCAGCCTGGGCCTTAGCTCACGCCCCGGGGTCCTCCGGGCGCGTACCACATCTAGAAGGCAAGCTCGCACGTATGTTGGGGCACGCCGCGGAGGAGCTGAACGTGCGTCGGCAGGACAGTAGTACTGGGGTCCAGCCAATGGGCCAGCCACCCTCCCCCGCGCAGGTCCGTGCAGGGCATCAACTGTGGCAGCCGGCCACGCCTCCGTGAGGTTCTCCGGGCGCATGCACGAGAAGAATAAAAACCTCCCGAGGCCTGCGGGACGGGAGGGCCCCGTTGCTGTCCAGCCCCAAGGGGTCCTCCGGGCGCGTGCATGAGGCGAAGAACAACCTGCTAGACCTGCGGTCGGTAGCATGGTCGTCCGTCGCGAACGCAGACTACTCCACGTCGCGGAACGGGTAGCGGGTGTCGTCCACCTCCGAGCTGACGTCACTGCTGGCGCTGCGCGTGATGCCGCTGAGCAGAGAGGGCACATGCTGCTGTGGCAGTCCAGCAACGAACTGCCGCCTTGGGCATCTCGGTGGGAACGGTGATGCCGGCAGGTGTGGCAGGCAGCTTGAAGCTCGACGCGGGTGTGGACACGAGGGCGCCCCCCGTTGCCGTCCACAGCCCTCACGCGCCGCGCTCCCGGTCCGACTTTGCCGCCGCCGCTGGGCGGTAGTGCAGCGGCTTGGGCTTGGCGAGCGGCGCCGCCGCCTGCGGCTGCCCCGCCCTGACGAACCGCCCGCCCTCGAACGCGGCCGCGCTCATAGAGCCGCGCCCGAGCGGCATGGAGCCGCGCGCGAGGGGCGGGCCGTGGCCGGCGCTGGCAGAGTGCGGGAGGGCGGCGGTGGACGGCTCGTGCGCGGGGCCCTGCATGCTCGGCGAGAGGCGCAGGTTGGCGGGCGGGCCGCTGCTCGTCCGTGCGTTGCTGTCGCCTGGCGGTGGTGTGTGCGGTGTGGGGTGTGGGGGGTTGGTTGGTGGTGGTTGCGTGGTGGTTGGGTGGTGGTGGTTGGTGGTTGGTGGTGGGTGGGTGGGTGGGTGGGTGGGTGGGTGATTGGATGGTTGGTGGTGGGTGGGTGGGTGAGTTCGGAGGTGAGGGGCGCAAGTGCTACCAACCTTGCTGCGTCTGGTAGACGCGGCCGCTTTGGCAGCGGCCGCCCTGACCGGCCGCCGCGTACGCTGCCGTCGGCGACCCGCCCGCGTCGCCGTTCGAGCCAGCGGCCGACAGCAGGTAGGCCTCCAAGCCCCCGCTCGCCGGCGCGCTCCCGGCCCCGCCGGGCTCGAACCGGGCCGCCGCCGCCTCGCTCCCGGCCCCAAACGCGGACAGCGACAGCTGCCGGCCGCCGCTCCTCGGCTGTGGCTGCGGCTGCCGCGCGCCGAGCCCGGCCGAGATCGAAAACGCGCGCCGCGGCGACGCCGGCTGCCCGTTGGGCCGGTTGGGGCCGGCCGGGCGCGGCAGCAGGCGCGCCATCGCGCCCAGCGGCGGGCACGGCAGCGACAGAGCGTCGCCCGACGCCTCGCCCGCCCCGCCGGCGTCGTCGCCACACGCCTCCTGCTCTGCCAACGATACCGACGCCGACATGGCCCCCGCGTCCAACCTGCCGGCTGAGAGGTTGCGGCGCAGGCCGCCGGCCGCGGCCGGAGCGAGCGACACCGCCGCGCGCCCGAACGACCGCTGCTGCTGCGCCTGCTGTAGCTGCGCCTGCTGCGCCTGCTGCTGCAGCGCCTGCCAGTGCTGCTGCCCCTGCTGCGCCTGCCACTGCTGCAGCGCCTGCTGCTGCCCCTGCTGCTGCGCCTGCTGCTGCTGCTGCGCCTGGACGCTGCTGTAATATGCCTGCCGCTGTGCCTGCGCCTGCTGCTGCTGCTGCGCTGCCGACGCCGGCGGTGCCATCCCTGGGAGCGGCCACTGGGCGGCATGGCCGTGGTGCGCGTGGTGGTAGTGCGACGCCGCGGGGTAACAGTGAGCTGACGGGGGCGGCGCGCCGTATCCGTATCCGCCAACCGGGGGTTGGTGCTCGCCAGGTGTCACGAGCACCTGTGCGCGTTGTGGGTCAGCTGGGGTGAGAATGTGAGCAAGCAGCCGGCGCCATGACGTGCGCATATCGCGTGTGTGCCCCACGTACGCGTGGGTTGGGAGGTGCATGGAGGAGGTGCATGGAGGTGCATGAAGGAGGTGCATGGAGGTGCATGGAGTAGGTGCATAGAGGTGCATGGAGGAGGTGCATGGAGTTGCATGGAGGAGGTGCATGGAGGAGTTGCATGGAGGAGGTGCATGGAGGTGCATGGAGGAGGTGCATAGAGGTGCACGGAGGAGGTGCATGGAGGTGCATGGAGGATGTGTAGGGAGGTGCATGGAGGTGCATGGAGGAGGTGCATGGAGGTGCATGGAGGAGGTGCATAGCGGTGCATGGAGGTGCATGGAGGTGCATGGAGGAGGTGCATAGAGGTGCATGGAGGAGGTGCATGGAGGTGCATGGAGGTGCATGGAGGAGGAGCATGGAGGAGGTGCATGGAGGTGCATGGAGGAGGTGCATGGAGGTGCATGGAGGTGCATGGAGGACGTGCATGGAGGAGGAGGCAAGGTGCATGGGTATGACAAGCCACGCCAGGGCGGCCCACCTTGCGCTTCAGATCCCGCATCGCGTCGCCCACGCGCGTGACGCCAGCCGCGGTTGCCATCGTCGACAGCGACTTGCTCACAGCTTGGCTGCCCTTGCGAGCGCTGCTGCTGACGCCGGCTGGCCCGTTCGGGTCCTGCGGGCATGCGAGCGTGCGTGTGTTTGTGTTTGTGTGTGTGTGTGTGTGTGCGTGTGTGGAAACGACTTGATGCCCCTGCGAGCGCTGCTGCTGACGCTGGCTGGCCCGTTCGGATCCTGCGTGCATGCGAGCATGTGCGCGTGTGAAAAATTCGACAGATTCCAACACTTGACCGCGCAAAATCGCCTCCTGCGGGGACGATTCGGCATGTTCCCTGCAAGCTGCGGGGCCAACAGGACGTTCTCGGTTCCCTTAAGGGCACCACGCGGTGCCCACCAACATGGCCGACTGCCTGGTCACATGTCGCCGCCGACGGCGCGCGTCCTACCTGGTAACCCTAAAACCCTCAACCCTCAACTCACCGTCGGCCACCCGCCGCCGCCAACGTGCGCGCCGGTCCTAAAACTCTCAACCCTTGAACCCTTAACCCTAGACCCACCGTCAGCCACCCGCCTCCACCAACGGATTGCAACTTGATAGGAATGCGTTGCTGGAGGAATGCTGGAGGAATGCGTTGCTGTCACTTCCTGGGAGGTATAGGGTGGATCCGGGGGCCTAGTGCCCTGTCTAGACCCAGTTACAGTTACAGTTACATCGGCTTTCCAGCAAAGACTACCTCTAGTCCTAGTACCACCGCCTAGACCCAAGTCCAGTTCTGGCCCTAACAATTACTTGTGAGGGGCGGTGGCCACCAGCCGGCTGCCTGCCAACGTGTAGTCCCAGAGCAAAAAGGAGAGCTATTGTGCGACGCCTCCAAAATAGGTCCTAACTGCTTCTAGGGGATAGGGGGTCAAGTGGCGCTTGCCAATCTACTTGACCGCCGTGGTGGAGGGGCCGGCGCCTGAGGGGCAGCCGGACCGTACACCACGGCTCTCCACCCGACCCTATCCTGAGCACGCTCAAACGCCGTGTCCGAAAAAGTCTTCCAATCAGAACGAGTGCCACTAGTTTCGCCTAGCTGCTGAATCAGTAGCTTAAGAAAATAGTGTCGGGAGGAGGCTGGAGGCCGGCCTTGCTGCCGAGCCACATCCATTGTGCAGTCAAAAGTCGTACGAGGAAGACGAGAAGCCGGCATGCGCATCACATGGCCTAGCCACTGCATTGATCGCTTTGCCACAAGGCTCTCAATTGGCTCAGTGTCGCACGCCTGCCGAATATAAGTTAATCTGTGCCGGTCGACCAGGCGCACACCCAGAATGCGACGAAGGCAGTTAGAGTGGGCAACCTCCAATCAAGTCAGTTGTGTTCTAGTAGGGGCCCATGTTTCGCAGCCGTACAGAAAGTGGGGCAGCACGAAAATGTTGTAAACCCGCATCTTAGACTGCACTTGCATCTTCTTGCTGGCCCAAATCTTATCGAAAGACGCAAACACGCCCAGCGCGCGACCGACAC
Source organism: Chlamydomonas sp. UWO 241 (assembly GCA_016618255.1). Lineage (NCBI taxonomy): Eukaryota > Viridiplantae > Chlorophyta > Chlorophyceae > Chlamydomonadales > Chlamydomonadaceae > Chlamydomonas > Chlamydomonas priscui. The sequence goes on along the minus strand of VFSX01000031.1, from coordinate 380,654 downwards.
GCACACCGATCTCCTTCTCCACACCACCACTCTGGGTTATCCAACTCCCTAGATACTTAAATGCAGAGACGGTCTTCACTTCACCACCAGTCAGCGCAAACGTGGGCAGATCCGCATCAAAATCTGCTGGCAAAATCATCACTTCTGTCTTGGCGGCGTTGATTTGCATGCCAAAGCTGGAGGACACTTTGTCAAGGATTTTCAGCATCAGCGCCAACTGAGCTGGGTCATGCGAGAACAAACATAAATCGTCGGCATACATCAGCATTACTATGCGCTCAACCGACGACGACAACACAGAGCCGCCGGCTCGGGTCACGACTGACACGCCAGCCCCCTCTGGCATCATGTCTAGCGCCTTTTTCACTATGTGGTCAATAAAAACATTGAACAACACAGAGCAATGACGCACCCCTGTCGCACACCAGACGACACGGGGAATTCGTGCCCGATTTTCCCAGCCAGCCGCACGGCAGCTGCGGTGTTGGTGTGAAGATCCTCCAACAGATCAATAATGTGCGGATGAACACTATATAATCTAAGGACTCTCCACAGTGCCGCACGGTTTATGCAATCGTAAGCTTTAGAATAGTCGACAAATGCCACAGCCATGCATTGTTTGTACTCGGTATGTGCCGCGCTCAGCGAGCGCAGAGTAAAAATTGCATCAACAGTGCCTCTGCTTTTTCTGAAACCACACTGAGCCTCATGCAACTGACCATCAACCTGCGTGGAGACGCGGTGCAGAAGTATGGCAGCGTACACTTTCCCGGCAATAGAGAGAAGGCTTATACCGCGGTAGTTACCAGGGGAGTCACGCGGACCCTTCCCCTTATATAACGGTGTGATAATAGCAGTTTTCCATTCCCTCGGGGCTCTCCCCGACCGCCATACGGCGATGATGACCCGGTGGAGCCATGCGATGGCAGGTGGGCACCGCAACAGCATGGCGTCCAGCTGGTCACCGCCCGGAGCGGCGGCCGAGCGCAACGCTCGCACACACGCCTCCGTCTCAGCCAGGTCAGGGGGGCGCCCGTGTGCCTCGTCCACCTCTGTGGCGCGTGTGAGCTCAAACGCCGCTACATCGTTCTCCAGCTGGTTCAGGGTCTCGTCGCTGAGCTTGGTCTCCCCGCCATATAGCTTGTCGAATGACTCTGTCATGGCCTTCAGCACCCCGTCTGGACCGCTGTGCAGCGCGCCCGAGACGTCCCGCATGGCAGGTGGGATCTGATGGCTGCGGCTGCGGCCCGCCAGCCTGTCGCACGCGCGCGCAAACTGGCGCAGATTCTTCTTGCGTAGCATGTCTTGCGCCTCCGCCACCTGCTGGCTGATCCACTTCTCCCTGTCTCTCTGCACAGCTGCGTCCGCCGCGCGGTTGGCGCGGTTGCGCTCTCGTTTGGCAGCAGCAGACTTGCTCCTGAGCCATGCCGTGTGCGCGCGCTGCCGGGCGTCCATGAGCCGGAGGGTGCGCTGCGACAGAGTGAACTGCCAGCCGCGCCGCCGGCGGCTGCCGCGTGGAGCGAGGTGGTTGGTGGCCACCTCGCGAATGGCAGCAGCCATCGCGTCGTACTCCGCCCAGTGCGTGTGCGAATGTGGGGGTTAACTCACCCCTACCAGGTAGCTAGCCAGTCTCAGCCGGGAACTGAGTTCAGGTGTCGGGCGCTAGCGCCGACACAGGTCTCATATACATCGTTACTGGTGTCACACAAGACTGTAAACCCCATCCTCAGGAATGAACCCTCAACCCTTGACACACCTCTTCACGAATTCAACCTTGGCAGGAATGAACCCTCAACCCCTAAGCACTCAACCTTGACAAACGAACAACCCCTTAACCCCGAACCTCGAACCCACCGTCGGCCACCCGCCGCCGAGCAGCGCGCTGACAGCGCCGGCAGCGCCGACGCTGGCGGCGCCGAAACCAAACCCGTCCCCCCGGGGCGACGGGGGCGGCGGCGGTGCGACGCCAGGCGCGGACGTGGACGCGCCCGACCGAGGCGCCTCGCTCTCGCCGGGCGCGGCTCCGCCGGTCCCCGGAGAGCGCGGGCCTGCGCCGCCGCCGTCGCCGCTGCGCCCGCCGCTCCCGGGAGAGAGCGGGCCCGCGGCGCCGCTGCGCCCGCCGCTGCCGGACGTGTGCAGCGCCGTGGCGCCGCTGGGCCCGCGCGCGCCCGCGCCGCCGCCGTCGCCTATGCTGAGCTGGCCGCTGAGTGGCGCAGACTGCTGCTGCCCCTGCCCCTGCTGCTGCCCCTGCTGCTCCTGCTGCTGCTCCTGCTGCTGCTGCTGCTGCTCCTGCCCAACGTGGCCCTCCTGCACCGCGGCGAGCGGCTTGCTGGAACGCCCGAGCGAGCGCTGGTGCGGGAGGGGCGGGTAGCCGGGCGGGGGCGGGCCCAGGTAGGTGCCATCGCCTTGGAACGAGTTCTGTGTGTTTCGAGTTGGGGGGGGGTTGGGGGGAGGGTGAGGCAGTGTGAGAGTGCTGGGAGGATTGATGGGATCGTCAGTAGGGGTTCCCAACGGCTCCCAGGAACCCAAAACAAATTGACTGGTCTAGGCGGGGGGGTACCAGGACAAGAACATGTCTCAGCTGTAAAGCCGACTTTCAGGCTACTTCTGCTGCAGCCCAGCGCACCTTGGCGGTGTGCGCCGACGAGCTGAAGTTGTCGTACTCGGTGCTAGTGGCGCTTGGGTGGCTGGCCGCGTCATCAAAGTTTAGCGTGAGCATCTCCCCCTCCTCAGCGTCTGTGGAGCGCCTATGATGAGAATAATGAGGGAGGGAGTGGGGGAGAGAGTGAGAGAGAGTGAGAGAGAGTGCTTATGGTGGCTGTCCGCGTCGTCCATGTGAAGGGCGAGCCTCTCCCCCTCCTGCGCATCCTCGGAGCGCCTGAGATGAGAATAGTGGGAGAGAGGGAGAGAGAGGGAGAGAGAGAGGGAGAGAGGGAGAGAAAGTGAGAGAGTGGCTGGCCGTGTCGTCCATGTTCAGCATGAGCATCTCCCCCTCCTCCGCATCTGTGGAGCGCCTGTGATGATAATAGTGGGAGAGAGGGAGTGAGTGGGAGAGAAAGTGAGAGAGAGTGAGAGTGAGAGAGTAAGAGAGAGAGTGCTATTGGTGGCTGTCCGCGTCGTCCATGTGAAGGGCGAGCATCTCCCCCTCCTCCGCATCTGTGGAGCGCCTGTGATGAGAATAATGAGAGAGGGGGAGTGAGTTGGGGAGAGAGTGATAGAGTGAGAGAGAGTGAGAGAGAGTGAGAGAGAGTGAGAGAGCGTGGGAGTGGTGGCTGGCCGTGTCCCCCTCCTCCGCATCCTCGAGCGCCTCAGATAAGAAGATGGAAAATAAGCGGGTGGGAGAGAGCGAGTGGAAGAGAATGAGAGAGTGAGAGAGAGAGTGGGAGAGAGAGTGGGAGAGAGAGTGAGAGAATGAGAGAGCGGGGGAGAGAGAGAGAGAGAGACTACTCTGCATCTTCGGTGCGCCTGTGATGGGACGAGTGAGACAGGGAGAGGGAGTGAGTGGGGGACAGAGTGAGAGAGACAGTGGGAGAGAGGGTGAGAGAGAGAGTGGGAGAGAGAGTTGGAGTGGCTGGCCGTGTCCTCCATGTCGAGGGCGAGCATCTCGCCCCCCCCCCCCCAGCAACTGTGGAGCGCCTGCGATGGGACGAGTGACACCTTAACCTTAGACCCCAAACCCTAAACTATGTAGGGTGTGGAAGCCCCCCCCCCCCCCCCGAGCCCCAACCCCGTTACAGTTACAGTTACATCGGCTTTCCAGCAAAGACTACCTCTAGTCCTAGAACCACCGCCTAGACCCAAGTCCAGTTCTGGCCCTAACAATTACTTGTGAGGGGCGGTAGCCACCAGCCGGCTGCCTGCCAACGTGTAGTCCCAGAGCAAAAAGGAGAGCTATTGTGCGACGCCTCCAAAATAGGTCCTAACTGCTTCTAGGGGATAGGGGGTCAAGTGGCGCTTGCCAATCTACTTGACCGCCGTGGTGGAGGGGCCGGCGCCTGAGGGGCAGCCGGACCGTACACCATGGCTCTCCAACCCCGTACCTGTGGTGAACCATGTAGATGCCCCACACGGAGCCGATCACGCCAACGCCGATCGCGCACGCGAGGATGGCCCACAGCCCAGACACCTCTAGGTTCGAGGGACCTCAACCCCCCCTAAAGCCCCCAAACCCCTACCTGTAGTGCGCCTTGTAGATGCCCCACACGGAGCCGATCACGCCCACGCCGACCGCACACGCCAGGATGACCCACAGGCCGGAGACCTGTTGGAAGCGCAGGCTGCTGTCTGCTCCGGTCGTTGTCGACTTTGCCACGCAAATCGTCGGCCGGGCCTGGTAGCGCACCGCGTAGCGTGCAAGCACGCCCTCGGCCTGGGCGTTCCTGGGCGGCGGACGAAAGGGAGAGAGGAGAGGGTAAGAGGTCACGACATAAAGGCCCGGACATATGCGCTGCACAACTGTTCCTTTGGACTTGAAGAAAACAAACAAACATGTACTCGGGCCACTTGAGGAGCCTCCTCCTAGCTCGTGGGTACAGATGGGAAAAAAATCATCGGGCCACATGGGAGCCTTCTCCTAGCTCGTGGATACAGATGCGCTGCACAACTGTCCCTTGGACTTGAAGAAGACTTGCTACAGATGCGCTGCACAACTGTTCCCTGGGACTTGAAGAATACAAACAAACATGTACTCGGGCCACATGGGGAGCCTCCTCGTAGCTCGTCGGCCACATGGGTACTCCTCCTAGCGCATGGTCGTCCTACTAACAACAGTTTTTACAGTTTTACATGTACGCGCCCGGAGGACCCCGGGACGTGGGTTAAGGCCTATACTGCACGTCTAGGGGAGCTCTACCAGTAGAGTCCGCAAGGCCACTACTAACAACAGGTGGGCTGCTCCAACTCACAGGATTCCGACGTTAGTGCTGCTAACGATGCCCTGTGGCAGCGCAACGAAACCATCTGTCACTGACGCTGACACATGGGCCCTTCTCGAGTCGTTGGGGTCGCGAGTTTTAGGGCTTTAGGGGTTTTGGGGTAGGTCCAACTCACAGGAGTCCGATGTTGATGCCGCTTACAACGCTCTCTGGCAGCGCGCCATTGACAGGCAGCCCCAACCAGTGTGACAGCCTCGTCAGAGACAGAACCGTAGTACCGCTTTGCCTTGCTGCCACTTTTATTATAAAGGGGTAAATTGTTAGGAATTTGGGTGCCTTGCCGCGGGATTTTTGGGGGACTTCCCCCCGTTTTGACGTCACTTTTGGCGTTTCCTTTTGACTTTTTTCGGCGACATGTTTTAAAAATCGACCTTGCCGCGTCAAATGAATCGGCAAGGCAAAGCGGTACTACGGTACTTTGGTCCAACGAAAGGCTTGATACTCCCAGGCCCACTCACAGGAGACTGACGCTGATGCTGCTCACAATGCTCTCTTGGCACTGCCACTGGCACTGACACACTTGTCCTCCTACTCAAGGCTTCGGGGGGACGGTTATAGGGGAACAGTTTTAGGGAACGATTCAAGGGGATTGAAGGGCGGTACTTGAGCTCTGCTGAAGGGTTGAGGGTAGCGTCTACTCAACGGATTCCAAAATTGACACTCCCAGGCCCACTCACAGGAGACCGCCGTTGCTGCTGCTCTCGACACCCTCTGGCAGCTGACACTGATACTGAAACATGGTCCTACTCAAGGCCTCAGGGGGAAGGGTTTAGGGTGGCGTCTACTCCAAAATTCTTACTCCCAGGCCCACTCACAGGAGACCGACGTCGCTGCTGCTCTCGACGCCCTCTGGCAGCTGACACTGACACTGAAACATGGTCCTACTCAAGGCCTCAGGGGGAAGGGTTTAGGGTGGCGTCTACTCCAAAATTCATACTCCCAGGTCCACTCACAGGAGACCGACGTCGCTGCTGCTCTCGACGCCCTCTGGCAGCGCGACGTTACCAGCTGACACTGACGCTGACACATTGGACCTTCGTAAGCCGTTGGGGTCGTGGGTTGAAGTGTCACGTGACGTTGGGTCTAGCAAAGCTTGCTGTGTAGGGCGGGGCCCATAAGAACCCTACGGCTTTAGCTAGGTCTATGTCCGTGAGTTGCTAAGCGTGAAGGGTCCCCCACGGGTGGGTTCATGCACTAGCTGACGGGGTGAGGGTGCACGAGTGCACAGCGGAGGGGGACGGAGGAGGCGCAGGTGCAAGCAGGGGAAAGGGTTTAGGGTAGCGTCTACTCCCAAATTCATACTCCCAGGCCCACTCACAGGATTTCGACGGTGATGCTGCTCACGGCGCTCTCTTGGCACTGACACTGACACTGACACACGGTCCTACTCAAGGCTTTAGGGGGAAGGGTTTAGGTACGCCTTTAGAGGTGTCCCTGACTGCAACATCCATCATCAGGGCAGCGTATTTTCCGAAATCCATACTCTCAGGTGCGCACTCACAGGATCCCGACGTCGCTGCTGCTCACGACGCTCTCTGGCAGCGCAACATAACCGACTGACACTGGCGCTGACACATGGGACCTTCGCAAGTCGTTGGGGCCGAGGATTTAAGGGTCCCAGGGTTAAGGGTTCCAGGGTTTGGGGACGCTTTTACTCACAGGATTCCGACGTTGATGCTGCTCACGACGCTCTCTGGCAGCGCCACGTTGACCGGCAGGCCGTAGTCAAACGGGAGCACGTAGTCGCCGAGGAACTCGAGCGAGCACTCGTCGCCGTCAATTTGCCGCACCCAGTACTGGAGTATGGCTGCGGGCAGCGTGCGTGGGTGTGGGGAATGTTCAAGTGCCGTTTTATGCCAGTTTTGTGGATTTATTTCGTTATCGCCGAGGGACTCGAGCAGTCTTCGGCCTGCTGTCCCCAGTACTGGAGTATGGCTGCTGGCAGCGGCGTGTGGGCGTGGGGGATGTGTAAAGTGGCGTTTTGCTTTGTTATCGCCGTGGAATTCGAGCGAGCAGTCGCCATGGGCCTGTACCCAGTACTGGGGGATGGCTGCACATGGGGGGGGTATGTTTTTTAAGTGGCGAACACAGAGCAAGCACAGGGCGGGCAGAACTGTGTTCCACAAGTCGCCGAGGGACTCGAGCGAGAGCAGTTGCCGTCGGCCTGCTGTACCCAGTACTGGAGTATGGCTGCGGGCAGCGGCGCGTGGGCATGGGGGATGTTTCAAGTGTGTATTTATGCATTAGTTTGGTATCGCCGAGGAACTCGAGCAAGCAGTCTTCGGCCTGCTGTACGCAGTACTGGAGTATGGCTGCAAGCAGTGGCGTGTGGGCGTGGGGAATGTTTCAAGTTTTATGCATGTTTTTGGGTAAAATACGACTGGCCTGGCTCCTGCTAGACTGCCCCTCGGTGGAACACTACAAGGAGCGGCTTGCCCGGCGCTGCCATGGCTTGGCGAGTAGCCGCGGCGCTGCCGCGGCCCGTGCTGGGAGACGGCCCTTATCCTCCCCCCATGCAGGACGCCATGCGGCACCGATCTCGACGAGTTGATCGACGAGCGGAGGAGCTGGCGCCCGTCAATGCATGCTGGACATTGGTCAAGATGGCTGCCCGTGGAGGCGGGCTACCATCACGGCTTCAGCGGTGGTGACCGCCGAGGCAACACAGAGTAAATCCGCTTCACCAATCGCAGCGTTCGTCACCGCGCTCACCCTCGGGGTCGCTCGTCTGCCGGTGACTGGCGTTGGAAGGTCTTCAGGCAGCCTCCATGACAACTCTGTCGTCCATGCCCCCTGGAGGGTGGGACCTGGCCATGCATGAGGCATGGGGCGCCGGCTGAGCCCCATGCAAACGAGAGCTGGACAGCCATGCACTGCCAGGCGGGGACCGTTCCAGTCAGCGCCAGTCGGCTCTGCCGGCTTGACTGGCCACAAGGCCACTACTGTGACCCTGAGGAAGGTCCTCTCCTATATGCTCCTTGCCAGACATGTCTCTCAGAGACCGCTGTTTGGGGTAGTCTAGCCGGCGGGAGCGCTAGTCTATTGGCCGGGAGCCGGCGGTTCTCTAGTACACTCAAGTGGGCTGGAGTATCGGCGGGTGATCTCTAGTAGAAGAGTAGCCTGCTTAGCTGGAAACCCCGTGTTACTTGTTACTTGTTTTGGGTAAACGCCGAGGAACTCGAGCGAGCGCAGTTGTTGTCGGCTTGCTGTATCCAGTACTGCCAGTACTGGAGTATGCTGCGCATTTGGGTGTGTGTTTTGGTGGCGTTGTCTTGCTTGTGTCTTTTGAGTCGTTGAGGAACTCGAGCGAGTAGTCGTCGCCGTCAACTCGCAGCACCCAGTACTGGAGTATGGCTGCGCGTTTGGGTGTGGTCGATGTTACAGTCTGTCGGACGCCTTTGATGGCGCATTATACCCTAGGAAAGAGGCCGGCAGCTGTCAAAATAAGACCTCTAGCATGCCATCTGCCATCATGATTGCTGTGCACGCGGTGCGCGTCTCAAAACAGGTGACAAGGAAGTCAGTCATCTCGTGCCAGAACCTAAGGTTCTCCTGGACTGGCCGAGGTTGTTTGTTTTGGTGGCGTTGTTTTGCTTGTGTCTTTTGAGTAGTTGAGGAACTCGAGTGAGAGCAGACGTCGTCGGCTTGCCACACCCAGTACTGGAGTATGGCTGCGCTTTTGGGTGTGTGTTTTGGTGGCGTTGCTTGTTTCAGTGGCGTTGTTTTGCTGTTGTCTTTTGAGTAGTTGAGGGACTCGAGCGAGCAGGCGTCGTCGGCTTGCCGCACCCAGTACTGGAGTGTGGCTGCGGGCAGCGTGCGTGGGTGTGGGGAATGTTTCAAGTGCCGTTTTATGCCAGTGTTATGCATTTTTTGTTCGCCTAGGAACTCGAGCAAGCAGTCTTCGGCCTGCTGCACCCAGTACTGGAGTATGGCTGCGGGCAGCGGCGCGTGGGCGTGGGGGATGGGTTGAGATGCATCTTGCTTTGTTATCGAGGCACTTGAGCGAGAGCAGTCGTCGTCGTCCTGCTGCACCCAGTATGGCTGTGGGCAGCGTGTGCTGGTTCCTGCAACAGCTGTTCTTAACTAGTTTTCTGCTCATCTCCGATCTCCGTAAACTACGATCTACGATTCAACAGAAGACTGTACATGTGAGTGTGTTCCCCCGGGCAGGTGCGCCCCATACACAGGACTGTTAGCAGCCAAAGCGCCCCTTGACACCGCAAGGGGCGGCTTGGAGGGGGGGCATATTGTGAAGGAGGAGGGGGGGGGGGGACAACGGTTTCCTACTAAACAACAATATTTTGTCTAGTACCCCGAACCCGCCCCCAACTCCCACCCGAGCCCCCAAACAACATTCCCCTGCACTCACGCTTGTCAAAGAAGTAGGCAGCCGACTGTCCGGAGATCAGCAGAGCGCGCTGCTCCAAAGAGGGCGTTCCTTGGAGGCGTAAACAAACCCAAATCAACTGCAACTCCCTTGCACTCATGCACAGTCCCACAGTCCCAGCACTCATGTTTTTCTCTCCCAAGACCATATCATCGACGTGCCAGAAGTAGGCGGCCGACTGTCCGGAGAGTCAGCAGAGCGCGCTGCTCCAAAGAAGGCGTTCCTTGGAGACATAAACAACCCCAAATAAACGGTAACTCCCTTGCACTCACGCACAGTCCAACAGTCCCAGCACTCACGGTTTTCTCTCCCAAGATCATCATCGACGTGCCAGAAGTAGGCGGCCGACTGTCCGAAGATCAGCAGAGCGCGCTGCTCCAAAGAGGGTGGTCCTTGGAGGCATAAAACAACCCATATAAACTGTGACTCCCTTGCACTCACGCACAGTCCCTCCGCCCGATCACTCACGTTTGTCGAAAAAGTAGGCGGCCGACTCCCCCGACATCAGCAGAGTGCGCTGCTCAAGGAAGGTGTCTTTCCCGTGCCAGTCGGCAGGCTCTGGTGGTGGGTGGACGGGCGGGTTTGGGGGCGGGTGGGGGGGAGTTAGAGAGGCTGTTGTATCGCAAGTTGCTGTTTCAACCCAACATAGGCCAAACTTGAAAAACACCAAAACACCAAAATGACATGCTGGTCGAAACCGTCGTGTGAGGGGCGTTGGGAGGCGCCATGCGGTGCGCTTTGGTGTCGGTTGTAGTCGACAACTTGCGCCTGATGTCGCCCCTCGCGCCTCCTGCGCGACGCCGACTACGGAGGAGTGTTCTCAATCGACAACCCTTCATTCTTTGGGGACTGGGGTGCTGGGGCTGCCTGCATGCGGACCTCGAAAGAGTTAAATTTGGTGCAATCGTGTTTTCGTGTTTGTTAGGTCTGTTTTGACTCCTGGTGTTGTTATTGTTATGTTGTGTTGCTCCCATGACTCATGACGCGCTCTAGGCGCGCAAACACAGTGCGGCCGCCGGCGCACTCGTCGCCCGCGCGGCCACCACCACAGAATCACCGGTGAGCAGCGGCTCCCCCGGCTCAGACTCCCCGCCACGCCACCGCGCGTGCGTGGATGCGACACAGACACAGCTTTCGGCGCTCCATGGGGCGCGGGGGGCAGCCACATACGTGGAGGCTGCGCAACACCTGCATGGCGACGCCAGCAACCACATCTCGGCCTCGGCCGACACCACAGACGCCCTCTGCGCCCTCAGCGCGGGGCAGGCAGACATCAGACGCCTGATAGGGGGGCTGCTGGACAGGGAGGCGAGGGCGCGTGCCCAGCCACAGAATGCCCCGACGCAGGTGGGCGCGCCACAGGTTGCCGACGCCGGCCACAGCGGTGCCCTTGCGGGGGTGCTCGCTGTGGTGCAGGCGCAGGCGCAACAGATTGCGTCCCTGGTGGATGTGGTGAGCCTCCTGGTGAGCCGCGTCCCTGGGGCGCCCATGCAGATGCCGCATGCAGAGCCCGCCCGCGCGCGGGCCGGCCATGCGGCCCACAGTGCGGCGCCCCGCGCTGCGCCTGCTGCCGAGGCTGCTCAGCCTGCCCGGCCCGCTGCTGCTGCCGCCCCTGTGGCGTCGGCGGGGGGGGGCTGGCGACGGAGCGGCCTGCGTCGGGCGCCACGCGTGCCGCATCTGCGCGCGGCCCCTCCCGCCGGGGGGGGCTGCCTGCGCGTGTGGGCGACACGTCGCTGCGCCGCAGCTTCGTGCTGTCCATCCCGGTGGCACGCGGCGCCAACTGGTTCCTCGCGGGCGGTGGCAGGCGGATGGATGAAGAGGAGGCGACGGCGGCGGCGGCGGAGCGGATCGCTGCAGCTGCCGAGGACGGCACCAGCCTGCCCGTCCGCCTGGCTACGGATGTCGTGCGCTTCCTCTACGGCGGCACCGGCCGGCGGGAGCCGGCTGATGGTGGCGTCGTGTCCGCGTCGCTCCTCAACGCCAAGCCTGCCGTCGGGGGCATCGGCGTGGAGCCACGCGGGGGCGGTGTGCTGCGTGTGCTCTTCACCGTGGTGTCTGACGCCGTGGCCGACACTGTCGTGCGCTGGCGCCACGAGCTGCGCCGCTGCGTGGACTCGACTGCAGTCTTCGACGTCCTCAGTGACCGCGAGGAGGCGCAGCACCAGGCGCTGTGGCCCGCTTTCCTCGCCGCCAAGGTTGCGGGGAAGCGGGCGCAGTTCCACCGCGCGCGCCTCGTCGTTGACGGCGAGCGGGTGCCTGCACCTGCTTGCTAGATGGCATTCCCTCTGGGGGTGTTTTTGAAGGGGAGGTGGCGCCACACGCGTGCGGTGGCGGGTGCGGTGTGGTCGCTGAGTAGAGAGCTGCGGCGGGTGTGCTACTAGCCCCGCTTCCGGTGGTCTGGGGGAGGGCTTTTTGGTCCCTTCATGGTTTTATACCTTGGGTCCGCCCTCTGGCCATTTGAGGGGCTGAGTGTGCAGCCTGCACAGTGGTGCTGCTTGCTTGGCGCCCGCCACCAAGTGTGGATGGCGTTACCGTGGGCTACTTGTAGCTTGACCTTTTGTGGGCCTTGAGCCTTGTTTCTCTACGTCCCACTGGAGCTTTGGAACCGTACGTGTGACCGCCAGAAGTGGATTGTAAAACTCTCATCATCATTTTGGATTGAAACAGCAACTTGCGATAAGAAGCCAGCCCAGCCGCACAGTCCAGCCCAGCCGTTCAGGCAGCATCTGTGGATGTGCGCGAGTGTATTCATCTGCCCCTCGGGTGAATTTGCCACCGGCGCTCGTCATGCCCCGAAGGCGGGTGTGGAGTGTTTAGGTTTTAGGGTTTCGAGTTTTAGGGTTTAGGGTTTAGGAGTGTTTAGGGTTTAGGAGGGTTTAGGGTTTAGGGTTGAGGAGGGTTTAGGAGGGTTTAGGAGGGTTTAGGGTTGAGGGTTGAGGAGGGTTTAGGAGGGTTTAGCAGTGTTTAGTGTTTAGGTTTTAGGAGGGTTTAGGGTTTAGGGTTAGGGTTTAGGGGTTAGTTTTTTTGATTTTTTTAAGGGTTTAGGGCTTTTCAGGGTTGAGGTTTTAGGGTTAGGGATCGGTTTAGGTTTTAGGGTGTACACGCGAGTACACACGCCGAGGACCCACCCCTGGCATGATCAGGCCTTCAAGACGCTGTCCGGGACGTAAGAAGGGTTGAGTGTGTAGTAGGACTTTACGCTCGCCCACTCCCCTTCCTCGATTCCCTGGAAGACCCACCCAGCCGGATCAGCTGATTCTCAACGATGCGCGGGGCGCGGGTCCCGTGCGTGCGCGTCGGGAGAACAGGGCGGGCAAACCCTGAACCCCAAGCCTTAGCCCAAGCCTTGGCCCTACAACCTGAAACCTGGAGCGGGCCAAGGAAAAGACCCACCTGGCCGGATGAGCTCATGTTCCACGATGCACAGGACGTAGGTCCCGTGCGCGCGCGTCGAGAGAGCGGCAGAGGGAGCGGCCAAAGCCTAAAACCTAGCCCCACTTAACCCTAGAACCTGGGCATGGGGCAGCCGAGCAGGGCAGCCTTGCGCGACACAGAAAATACCGGCCCGGCCGGATCAGATTGTTCTCGACGATGCGCGGGGCGCGGGTCCTGCGCGTGCGCATTGGGAGAGCGGAGCGGGCATACCCTGAACCCCAAGCCTTGGCCCTTCAACCTGGGAGCGGGCCAAGGAAAAGACCCACCTGGCCGGATGAGCTGATTTTCCACGATGCGCGGGACGTAGATCCCGTGCGCGCGCGTCGAGAGGCCGCGCAGGTCATCGACCGACGTGAAACCGCTGGTGCGGAACCTAGGTGGCGGTGCGGTGGAGTGCGGTTGACTGATGTGATGCGAGCTGCGGTGCGGTTTGAGGGCTTGCCAGGCACAACAGCATTTGCGGTGCGGTGCTGCGCAGGTCATCGACGGACGTGAAACCGCTGGTGCGGAACCTAGGTGGTGGTGTGGTTCGCAGTGATGTGCGATGAGGAGCGGTGTCTGTGTGTGTGCGGTGTGCGGTGTGTGTGTGTGTGTGAGAGTGTGTGTGTGCGTGTGTGTGTTTGTGGTGTGTGTGTGTGTGTGTGTGCGGCACACAGTACGTGCGGTGGGATGCGGTTTGGTGATGTGATGCGAGCTGCGGTGCGGCACGGAAGCAACCGCTTCCTCTAGCTGTGTAAGGCGAGCGAGCGAGCGAGTGCGTGCGTGTGCGTGCGTGCTTGCGCCCTGCACGTTAGACTTGGTGTGCGGTTCTTTGCTTTGCTCTGCTTAGTGCTTTCATTGGAGCTTTGCTTTGCTGTGCTGTGCTGTGCTTTGCTATGCTTTGCTGTGCTTTGCTATGCTTTGCTGTGCTTTGCTATGCTTTGCTATGCTTTGCTATACTTTGCTATGCTTTGCTTAGCGCTTCTCTGCTTTGCTTCACTCTGCGCTGCTTTGCTCCAATCTGCTTTGCGGCAAGTGCGGTGCAGGTGCGGTGCACCTACGTGACAATGAGCGGGCTCGTCAGACTCACAATCAACTGGATGGGTTGAGCTGTGTGCAAGGTCAAAGTACAGCCGGACTACAGCTAAATGGCTGTGGAAAGCCGAGAAGGAAATCACCGGGTGCACCTACGTGACGGTAAGCGCGGCCGCCAGGTTCGCCGTGTACGAAGACACCGACACGAGGATGAGGAAGCAGAAACACACGATGATGAGCTGCGCCGGCCACGCGAGCAGCTTTACGACCTCTAGGTTGAACACGGTCAGGAAGGTTGTGTAGATGGAGTGGGACCAGTCGGAGAGGGCCTCGCGGTCATAGGGGATCTGCGTGCGGGAGAGGCAGTGGTGAGTGGCTACAAACAAGAGAGGGAGAGACAAATTGACACAGGGGCAAAGGCAGAGGGCGGAGGGCGGAGGGCAGGGGGGGCGGGGGGCAGGGGGCAGGCGGCAGGGGGCAAGGGGCAGGGGGCAGGGGGCAGAGGCAGAGGCAGAGAAGGCAGGATTGATGAGCTACTAGTTGGCCCAGCATGCACTAGGCTGTTGGAAGGGGGGAGGTTCCATGTTGGCCAAGGTCGTGTAGATGGAGTGGGGCCAGTCAGAGAGGGCCTCGCGGTCATAGGGGATCTGCGCGTGCGGGAGGATGGCGAGTGATTGACGGGATACTGGCGGCCCATCCTTTATTGAAAGCTATTGGGAGGGGAGGTTTTATGTTGGTAGGGAAGGCCCCCCTCCCCCGCACCGTACCCGTGCATGACAGGTCCTCCGACGGCCCACACGATGACCGGCAGTACGATGACCGTCGTCGAGGTGCAACCTAGGATGGAACCCTTCCTCCCCCGTCCCCCCACCACCACCGCCGATCACCGCCACCCCCGCGCCGCACCCGTGCGCGACAACTTCTCGACGCCCCACGCCATGACCGATAGCACAACCAGCGCCGCGATGCAGACCTATAATGGTTCGTTCAAGTGGTTCGGGTGCGGCCGCCGCCGACCCTCCCCGCCCCCCCCCGTGCCCCCGCGTCCCCCTCCTCCCCCTTGCACCGTGCCCGTGCGTGAGAGATTCTCGACAGCCCACACGATGACGGGCAGCACGATGAGCGTCGTCGCGGTGCAACCTAGGATGCCCCCCCCCCCCCCCCCCCGCCCCCGCCGATCACCGTGAGCCCCCTCGCACCGTGCCCGTGCGCGACAGATTCTCGACAGCCCACACGATCACGGGCAGCACGATGAGCGTCGCGAGCAGCGCGAGCCACAGCGACCAGTGGAACGGCTCTAGGAAGCCCCAGATGTGGTACTCGGGCTCGGGCGTCTTGCTCGAGATGAGCACGCCGACGCCGGTGCGGTAGTAGGGGTAGGAGAAGCGGATGCCTATAGGGTGAAGGGGGCGGGGGTTGTCTGGGTTTGGGGGGGGTTCTGGAGTCCACATTTTAACGTGGTGTCGTTTTGCCTTGCCGATTAAAAAACTTGCAAGAGAGCACCGACAAGGTCGATTTCAAAATAATGCCGCAAAAGCAGGTTCAGTGCAAAACGCCAAAAGCGACGTCGGGAAAAAAGGATAAAATGCCCGAAGGAAATCCCGCGGCAATGACCATAGTTTTAAATTACCTCTGACCACGCCTCTGACTTTTGTTTTAGTGCCGGCAAGGCAAAGTGGCACTAGGAGGACTCTCCTACGGCAGACCCACACCCTGGCAGCAGCCCAGTGGGTGACTATCAGGACGTGGTTAATCATTTTGAAGCCCAAACTAATAGGCGGGGCCTCTGAGCGGAATCACAGGTTTCGAGAAAGAATGGCGGCCGCGCGAAAGAACAGCGATCGCTGCCGTCGACCGTTTGGGGACTGCGCCTTCCATGGAGGCCGTTCAGTGTTTCCGTTAGCCAACCCGCAACCCGACAACGCTCACTTTCGGGTTGAGATTGGCCGATTCCGGCTGGCGCGTCGGGTTGAGGTTGCGCGAATTCCAACCCAAAAAAATGTGAAAGTCACAATTTTCACACTTTCCCAGGCAAAAATTGCCTCCGTCGGGTTGAGATTGGCAAAATGAGCGTGAGGCCCTGGTTGAGACATAATTTTCCCAAGATCCTTAACGGAACCACGGATGCCGTTGCCGTCCCTTCGCCTCGCACACAAACGCAACTCGGAGCAGCACGCACCCTGGCAACAGCCCGCCTGGTGACGATCAGGACTGGTAGGGAGCCGCATTGGTCAACTCGCAAGTTATAGGCGGGTGCCCAGTGATGTTCTTTTCACTTTTTTAGTTGTTTTCTGGTTGCCAACGTCCCGTTGACCGCCTTGACTGCTGCCTCATCGAGCGCTGGCCGTTGACCGTCAAATATACATAACTTGCAAGCTCTTGACGAGCTTTTTTTGATGGGATCGTCAGACCATCAAGCAGCATGGGAAAACGTGGTCAAATGGCTACCGATGGCTAGTCGCCCCAAAGCAAACGACTGCGGGCGCCTGAGCGGAACCACTGGTCATGCATGCACCCACCCGCCGCCCAGCGCGCCTCAGTTACGGTGAACGCGCCCGCTCCGAGCGCGCACTCATTTATTGTGTCGGGGGCCAAGAGGGTCTGCATGTGCGTGTGCGGGAGGAGGGGGCGTGTGTGTGTGTGTGTGTGTGTGTCAGGGGGAGAGGTGGGGGGGAGCGCAGGACACCGGGGGGGGGGGGCGCTGGAGGCCAGCGCGCACAGGTCTACCGCGTCGGGGGATGTGGGGATCTGGGTGTGCAGGTGAGGGAGGGAGGGGGGTGCATGGCGGTGGGAGGGGGGGGGCGCGCGCGGATCTGGGTGCGCGTGCGGGAGGGGGGCAGGGGGGAGCGGGGGGAGGTGAGGGGGGACGCGCGGGCCTACAGTTGTTGCGGCCCCGGTCAGCACCCACCGCCCACCTTCAGCACCGGTCTGGCTGCGGATGGTGGCGGGCGCGCACTCTAGGTAGCAGCGCGTGATGCTACCTAGAGCCGCTCTCTCCCTCTCTCTCCCTCCCTCTCCCTCCCTCTCCCTCTCTCTCCCTCTCTCTCCCTCACTCTCCCGCTCTCCGTGTTTATGGCCTCCCTCTCTCTGTTTTGTTGGGGTCCCAGTCAGAAGTCACATCACGCACCTGAAGTACCGGCCCGACGCGGACGATGGCGCAGCTGCCATCGCCCGCATGCACTTGAGGTAGCAGCGCGCGATGCTGTGACGAGCACCCCCCTCTCATTCTCTCTCTCTCTCTCTCCCCTCTCCCTCTCTCTTTCTGTGTTTGTGGCCCGCACTAGCTGCGGTCCGTCCCCCGTCAGCAGTCCCATCGCTCACCTGTAGCACCGGCCCGACGCGGACGTTGGCGGGCATGCACTTGAGGTAGAACCGATTGACGCTGTGACGAATGCCCCTCTCTCTCGTTCTCTCTCTCTCCCTCTCTCTCTCTCTCCCTCTCTCTCTCTCTCTCTCTTTCCCTCTCTCTTTCCCCCTCTCTCTTTCTGTATTTGTGGCCCGCACTAGTTGCTGTCCGTCCCCAGTCAGCAGTCCCATCGCACACCTGTAGTACCGGCCCGACGCGGACGGTGGCGGGCATGCACTTCAGGTAGAACCGAGTGACGCCGTCGTCGGGGATGGCACTCAGGTTCAGCGGCGGCGTGTACGCAATCTGTGCACACGCGTCAGGGAGTCGAGGGGGGGGGGCATGTGAGTAGGGGTTGGTGGGAGTTACGTGGCGAGTGTAAGTAGGGGTGTTGAAGGGGTTAAGAGGCGAGTGACGGTAGGGGTTTAGACGGGGTTTAGTAGGGGAAGGTGGTGAGTGTTGCAAGGGGTTGACGACGACGACGGATCTTACAGTCTGTGTGACACCAGTAATGATGTATAAGACCGGTGTCGGCGCTAGCGCCCGACACCTTAAACTCAGTTTCAGTGGGAAACTGGCTGGCTACCTGGTAGGGGTGAGGGTAAACCCCCACACGCGCGCACGCACTGGACCTAGACAGGACACTGGGCCCCCAGATCCACCCTATACCACCCAGGTAGTGACAGCAACGCATTGTTGGTGTGCGCCTGTGTTCTACTACTAGTCCCGCCGCCGCCATTGGCTCCAGCAATCTCCTCCATGCCCGCCAGCAATCTCCTCCACGCCCGCCAGCAATCTCCTGTATGCCCGCCAGCAATCTCCTCCATGCCCGCCAGCAATCTCCTGTATGCCCGCCAGCAATCTCGTCCATGCATGGGCGCCGCCATGCGATCTCCATGCGCCGCGCCGCGCTCCATGCGCGCCAGCACCCGTACCACCCGCCTCATTCCCGTTCTTTAGCCATTCCCCGTGACACCTATGGCTGATCCTTGTTCCGCCGTCCCCTTTGGCATCTGTAACCCGTATCCTCTCCCTGTAGCCTCATTCCCCGTTCTTAACCGCCATCTCCATTATGGTGCCCGCCCGCTGGTGGGGCCTCGCCTCGCCCCATGCCGCACGGCTAGTGTATTGATTGCTGCGCCATCTATAATCTGCGCCTTGGGGCAGGGAACCCCTGCGCCACAACCTCCTCACAAAGCCTAGCCGCATGTGCCTCGCTTCCCATGTTTCTCAATTTCTCGCCATCCGCTTCCATGCTGCCGCCTGCAATCTCCTCCACGCCCGCGAGCAATCTCCTCCATGCCCGCCAGCAATCTCCTCCATGCATGCACGCGCAGAGCGCCGCCATGCAACCCCCATGCGCCGCGCGCGCCATGCGCGCGCCGCGCCCGCCAGCTCCCGTAGCCTCATTCCCCGTTCTTTACCCATGCGCCGTGACGCATTAGCCTTGTCCGCCGTCCCCTGGCATGCATAACCCGTAGCCTCATCCCCGGTAGCCGCATTCCCCGTTCTTAGCCGCCATCTCCATTATGGTGCCCGCCCGCTGGTGGGGCCTCGCCTCGCCCCATGCCGCACGGCTGGTGCATCGATCGCGTCGCCATCTAATAATCTGCGCCTTGGGGCAGGGAACCCCTGCGCCGCAACCTCCTCACAAAGCCTAGCCGCATGTGCCTCGCTTCCCATGTTTCTCAATTTCTCGCCATCCGTCTCTCTCTTCCATCCAGGCACAGTAAACCATTAGGAGCCGCAATCTGCTTGAGTTCCGATCGTTGTGAGAGGGGGTGCATGCTCGCCGCAATTCTCGCCATCGTGCATCGTGCTCTCCATCGTACCGCTGCCCCATCTGCCACATAGCCTCGCCCCATCAGGACCAGTTCATCAGTAGCGCTGTGCGTCACAGCCGCTCAGGGTAAATTTCCAGATTTAGCCCTCAAAGCGCAGCGGACCCCGACCAGGTAGCCAGCCAGCTCCAGTCGGGTGCTGGGCCCGGCGCCGACACAAGTCTTTACATATCACTTCTGATGTGTAAAGCCGAGTGCCCTGTTGAGGTCCAGCCCCAACCCACCAGCCCCCCACCACTAGTAGCCAGGCACCAGTCTGTAGTTGAATACGCTGCCGGTAGGTGCGTCACACACGACTGTAAAGACATCATCATCATCATCACTGATGTCACAAAACAGACTGAAAGATCCATGATGTTGACGGGCATTCGGGGGGTCGGGCATTGAGAGCAGGGGGCGTCAAGAGGGGCGAGGCTCCTTCTGCTTCTGTCCCTAGGGCAGGGTCCAGTCATTTTGTTTTCGGCTCCTGGGAGCCATTGGGAGCCATTTGGATCCAAACAATCCCATCAAATAGAGCTCAACCAACCAAGTTGCTTGATGGTCTGACGATCCCATGAGATAAGAGCTCGTCACGAGCTTGAAAATTACCCACATTTGACGGTCAATGGTCAACGCTAAGGCAGCAGTCATGGCGGTCAACGGGACATTGGTCCGCGCGGCTGCTCCCTGGAAGTAACTTGAAAATTTGAAAACAAAATCACTGGCCGGGTCGCATGAGAAGCAGTGCCAGCCCCATTCGGGGCTGCCAGTGATGATGATGGATGTTACAGCCAGGGACACCTCCCAAATAGAGTGCCACCCTTGCAAGATCCACTAGCGCGGGCGTAGCCCACGCTGCCCCGTCGTCTGGGCTAGCAGTCCCGCGCCAGCGGGGCTGCCCACTGCTGGTGCTGTCAAGCAAGCAGGGTGAGAATGCGATTTCACACTTTTGTCGTAAAAGACCGTGCTCGGCGCGTATGGCCCGAGCACCTTAATGAGATGGCTGGTTGGTGGTGGTAGGGAACCCCCACTCTGCAAAGAGCGTGGCCACACACCCAGGCCCCCTTCCGCAGCGGCAGCAAGCGCTTGTTGAAGTAGGTGAGCGCACGTGGGGATACAGAAACAAGAGGCAAGTGCATCGCCAACTGCCGATAGCAAGATCCCCCCCCGTGGGGAGAAAGGCCAAGACGTGGCCGGAAAGGATGAAGAGCCGGACCGCGACCTCACGTGTTTGAAGGGGTTTTCTAACTGGGATTCCAACCAGCATACCCAGGATCCTCCTGCTACCCTTACCCCGGCCAGTATTCCTAGTGCCCACTCCTCGTGCCCATCCCTCCTAGCATCCACCCTACAAGAAGTCCCTAGTATTTATTCCGAGTGCCACCAACTCTGTCGCCCATGCCCCCTTGGAGGGTGGGACCTGGCCATGCATGAGGCATGGGGCGCCGGCTGAGCCCCATGCAAACGAGAGCTGGACAGCCATGCATTGCCAGGCGGGGACCGTTCCAGTCAGCGCCAGTCGGCTCTGCCGGCTTGACTGGCCACAAGGCCTTTACTGTGACCCTGAGGAAGGTCCTCTCCTATATGCTCCTTGCCAGACATGTCTCTCAGAGACCGCTGTTTGGGGTAGTCTAGCCGGCGGGAGCGGTAGTCTATCGGCCGGGAGCCGGCGGTACTCTAGTACTTAAGTGTGCTGGAGTATCGGCGGGTGTCTCTAGTAGAAGAGTAGCCTGCTTAGCTGGAAACCCCGTGTTACTTGTTACTTGCCCACCAGTAATTCGCTAAGGCTCTTGAGAAAATGATGGCTCAACCCGGGCCTCACGGGTCACTTCCTCTGAATCTCAACTCGCAGCGCCAGCCCAAATCAGCCAATTTCAACCCGGTGCTGCAGGTTTGCGGCTTGCGGGTTGTCTGACGAAAACACTGGCGCCCACCTTCTCCCTAGTGCCCACTTTTAAGTAGAGCCCACTTCGTGCCCAACATGCAAGTGGTCCCTAGTGCCCACTTGTGGTGCCCACCTCCTCCCAGCCGGCCTCTGACCCAATGAAGCGCACGATGTTGATGTCAAAGCCTGTCGGGTGGGGCGTGTGCGTGCGAGGGGTGCGGCGCGTGGGCGCTCGGCGCTCGCGTACTCGCCACGACGACGGTGGTGGGGACGACGGTGGTGGTGATGGCGCACGCGTGTGTGTGCGTGTGTTTGTGCGTGTGCGTGTGTGTGTGTGTGTGTGTGTGTGTGCATAATACGTAGTAGTGTGAGCGGCGTGAGCGGCTGCACGTGCGCCCGCCTAGGGGCGGCTGCACGTGAGAACCCACCGTCAAATGTGTCCGTTGAGGCGTTCGGGCTACACTCCGTGAACCTGCGACCCGTGCAGGGTAGCCGGCGTCAGCAGGATGCCTGCTGTACCGTGCATGGCGTGTGGGCACACGTGCGGGGCGCAATACCCCGCATGCACCCCATGCATGCATGCGCATGGCGTGCAACAACGGGGGCGGCAACAGCGGGCGCACACACACGCCCACGCGTCCAAGGCGGCCTCCATCGCAGCACAGCTGCTGAAGTAGACCTACCCTGGGTTCTGCGCAGTGGCACACGCAGAGGGTTGTCAGGGGAGGTGTCAGGGACACACGTCGCCATGCATGGGGGGGGGGAACGTGTCCGAAGGACCTCCGCCGACCCAGCACGTGCAACCCAGAACGTGCAAGTGCGTCATCCATGCATGCGCTGATGCATGCATGCAGGCGGATGAGCACGCACCTGCACGAGACACACGGGATATATTACGCCCACGACGCCGCTCAATGCCAGCACCATCCCGACCAGGGCGGCTTGCACCACCATGCAAGACCCCATGGGTATCTAGCGGATGGCCAGAGACTTCTTGTAGACCAAGCACTTCTGTTGGTCGTTTGTCTGTAAGTCACTTGTCCGTTGGTTGCATTGCGCCATCGGGTGTCGTTCGCAACACAGTCAAAATAGGGCACGCGTATGGGTGCACGGGGTGAGAAGGACTTCTTCACAGATCCTCTGCCACACCCCCTGAGATCTCCCTCTCTTCCATGCGCGTGCAGACCAAAGGCACAACACATGGCGCGCCCAAGCCCTCGTGCAGTGACGTTGCTATTCGCGGCAGCTGCTGCCCTTGCATGCGCGCGCATGGCGGCGTGTGCATCACAGTCAGCACACACGGGCGGCGTGCCCACCCTCATCCAGGTGGGTCCAGCCCCATCATGGGGCATGGCATGCACATGGGCAGGCATTCATGGGGCTCAGATGCCTATTTGCACGACTCACCACAGCCAGCACACGCGCACCGCACCCGGCAACACACACACCAGCACTCGCCAGTGCCGGTCGGCACGCATGCATGCTGCGTGATCACACCGCTGCCTTGTGTGTCCTTGCAGGGTGGCGTGGTCGTCAACCACGACCAACAGTTCCATGCAGACGTGCTCATCGAGGACGGGCTCGTCTCCGTGGTGGACCCCAGCGGGCAGGTGCGTGCGCACGTGGGGGGGCTGTGGTCTGCGGTGGTTGTAAGATCTAGAGATCTGAGAGCCTTCACTACCCAGATCCATCACACGCAAGTGATAGTCACACACGCCCCGCCGTCTGCTGCTGCAGATCAAGGCCCCTGCGGGCGCCAAGGTCATCGACGCCACCGGCAAGCTCGTGATGCCTGGTGGCATCGACCCCCACACGCACCTCCACCTCCCGTTCATGGGCACCGTTGCGTGCGACGACTTCTTCAGCGGGCAGGCGGCCGCCGCCGCGGGCGGCATGACGATGCACATCGACTTTGCTCTGCCGGTCGACCACGACATCGAGGCCGGGTTTGAGGCGTCGCAGGCGCAGGCGCAGAAGTCGTGCATCGACTACTCCCTGCACTGCGCCATCACCAGGTGGAGCCCGCAGGTCAGCGAGACGATGGGGCGGCTCGTGGACCGGGGCGTCAACTCGTTCAAGTTCTACTTGGCGTACAAAGGAGATGGCTTGATGGTCAACGACGCGGACATGCTCGGCAGCTTCCAGCGCTGCCGGGAGCTGGGCGCGCTGCCGATGGTGCATGCGGAGAATGGCGACGCGGTCGCGTGCGGCCAGGAGGAGGTGTTTTGGCGCGGCATCACCGGGCCAGAGGGCCACGCGCTGTCGCGGCCGGCAGTGGTTGAGGGCGAGGCTACAGCGAGGGCCATCAAGCTGGCACGCTTCGTGGGTGCACCCCTGTATGTCGTGCACGTGATGAGTGCTGATGCGATGGAGGAGGTGGCCAAGGCACGCAAGGATGGACAGAGGGTCATCGGAGAGCCCATCATATCTGGCCTGGCGCTGAACGAGAGCATGATGTGGCATCCTGACTTCAAGATCGCTGCGCAGTACGTGATGAGCCCTCCCATTCGCAGTGCAGAGCACGGTGCTGCTCTGCGCAAGGCACTTGCTCAGGGCACGCTGCAGCTGGTGGGCACAGACCACGCTGTGTTTAACAGCACTCAAAAAGCTGCTGGGCGGGGAGACTTCCGAAAGATCCCCAATGGCGTCAACGGCATCGAGGAGCGCATGCACGTGGTCTGGGAGACCATGGTCAACAGCGGCATGATGACGCCCATGGACTACGTGCGCGTGACTAGCACGGCCGCTGCACAAATCTTTAACATGTACCCCCGCAAGGGGCGAATCGCCGCCGGCAGTGACGCCGACATGATTTTGTTTGACCCCGAGGAGGAGCACGTGCTGAGTGCATCTACGCACCACAGCCGAATGGACACCAACGTGTACGAGGGCATGAAGATCAAGGGGCGCGTGGTGGCGACAGTGAGCCGCGGGCGGCTGCTGTGGGAGGATGGCAAGCTGTATGCGCAGCCGGAGACCGGTCGCTTCATCCCGCTGCCCACGGGCGGGGCCCTGTTTCATGGCCTGGACAAGCATCACGAGTCTGAGTTTGTGCCAACGCGCTACGGGCCGACGCCAGTGGACCGGCCGCAGGACTCTGGCGCCAAGACGGAGCTGTGATGAGCGTCTGTTGCTGCCGCCGGGCAGGATTTGTTGGCCACTACGCTGCCGGAATTGACACATGCATGTGAGGGATTTGTTGCAAGGGAACTGCAGGTTGATGAGGCTATAGCGCCGTTTGTTGTGCGAGTGGGCAGGCTTGGATCGAGATGCACTCGCCAGTCTGCTCATGGCTCGTTCCTCAATGCCACATAGTTCATCAGCAATCCTGCACAACAAAGCCGAGGCTGTAGAGAGAGAGAGATGAAATGAGAGTGGTGTTGCCAGGTGTTGCCAGGCAGTTGCCAGGTGTTGCGCACGTTTTTTGTTTTTTAACGGCAGCTGCAGCGACCGACCGAACGATTGCGTGCCTTGATATAGCTTTATAGCTATATTGCGTGCCTTGGTATAGTTATACGGCCCGTTTGGTGATGCTCTACCCAAACCCTAATGGTTTCACAGTCTGCGACTTGAAGTCCGCGCCAAACGATCCACTACTCTGGATCGTGGCAAGACACGCCACCGTCACAACACAAGCATGGCGCGACTCGGAAGCGCAGCAGCTGCTTTGCTCCTTGCGGCAGCTGCTGCCCTTGCATGCGCGCGCATGGTGAGTGCATCACAGTCAGCACACACGGGCGGCGTGCCCATCCTCATCCAGGTAAGTCCAGCCCCATGCACATGGGCGGGCATTCATATGGCTCAAATGCCTACGTGCACGGCTCAAGACCACCAGCACACGCGTACCGCACCCGGCAGCACACACACCATGCACTCGGCACGCATGCATGCTGCGTGATCACACCGCTGCCTTGTTTGTCCTTGCAGGGTGGTGTGGTCGTCAACCACGACGAACAGTTTCGTGCAGACGTGTTCATTCAGGACGGGCTCATCTCCTTGGTCGACCCCAGCGGGCAGGTGCGTGCGCACGTGGGGGGGGGGGCTGCGGTTTGCGGTGGTGGTAAGATCTAGACATCTGAGAGCCTCTACAGCCCAGAGCCCCATCATGCGCAAGTGATAGTCACACATGCCCCGCCGCGTGCTGCTGGCGCAGATCAAGGCCCCTGCGGGCGCCAAGGTCATCGAAGCCTCCGGCAAGCTCGTGATGCCCGGTGGCATTGAGACGCACTCGCACCTGGAGATGCCATTCATGGGGACCACCTGCTGTGACGACTTCTTCAGCGGGCAGGCAGCCGCCGCCGCGGGCGGCACGACGATGCACATCGACTTTGCTCTGCCGGTCGACCACGACATCGACGCGGGATTTGAGCTTTGGAAGGTGGGGTGCCACGCACACGTGCAAGTCGTCCCCACAGCTGCACGCTGCATTCCGGTTGACTCTTTACTCTCACACGCCCTGATTTGGTGGCTGCAGGCCAACGCGCAAAAGTCATGCATTGACTACGGCTTCCACATGGCCGTCACGCGTTGGGACCAGGCCACATCAGACGCGATGGGGCGCCTCGTCGCAGCGGGAGTCAACTCGTTCAAGGTGAGATAGCACTGCGTTAGGCACACGTGCGTGTGTCCCTGCTGCACACGCGCTCGCTGCCTGCCACAAGTGGGCCGCTGTGGATTGACACGTTGCGCCCGCGCGTCCTCCCGCTCTCTTGGCAGTTCTTCATGGCATACAAGGGCGCGCTGATGGTCAACGACGCAGAGCTGATCGCTGGCTTCCAGCGCTGCAAGGAGCTGGGCGCGCTGCCGATGGTACACGCAGAGAATGGCGACGCGGTCGCGTGGGGCCAGGACGAGGTGTTTCGGCGCGGCATCACTGGGCCAGAGGGCCACGCGCTGTCGCGGCCAGCGGTGGTCGAGGGCGAGGCTACAGCGAGGGCCATCAAGCTGGCACGCTTCGTGGGTGCACCCCTGTATGTCGTGCACGTGATGAGTGCTGATGCGATGGAGGAGGTGGCCAAGGCACGCAAGGATGGACAGAGGGTCATCGGAGAGCCCATCATATCTGGCCTGGCGCTGAACGAGAGCATGATGTGGCATCCTGACTTCAAGATCGCTGCGCAGTACGTGATGAGCCCTCCCATTCGCAGTGCAGAGCACGGTGCTGCTCTGCGCAAGGCACTTGCTCAGGGCACGCTGCAGCTGGTGGGCACAGACCACGCTGTGTTTAACAGCACTCAAAAAGCTGCTGGGCGGGGAGACTTCCGAAAGATCCCCAACGGCGTCAACGGCATCGAGGAGCGCATGCACGTGGTCTGGGAGACCATGGTCAACAGCGGCATGATGACGCCCATGGACTACGTGCGCGTGACCAGCACGGCCGCTGCACAAATCTTTAACATGTACCCCCGCAAGGGGCGAATCGCCGCCGGCGGTGACGCCGACGTGATTGTGTTTGACCCCGAGGAGGAGCACGTGCTGAGTGCATCTATGCACCACAGCCGAATGGACACCAACGTGTACGAGGGCATGAAGATCAAAGGGCGCGTGGTGGCGACAGTGAGCCGCGGGCGGCTGCTGTGGGAGGATGGCAAGCTGCATGCGCAGCCGGGGACCGGTCGCTTCATCCCGCTGCCCACGGGTGGAGCCCTATTTCATGGCCTGGACAAGCACCACGAGTCTGAGTTTGTGCCAACGCGCTACGGGCCGACGCCAGTTGACCGGCCGCAGGACTCTGGCGCCATACACACCGAGCTGTGAGGTGGTGCTAGCTGCAACATCGCCATCATATGCATTGTTTTACTGGGAGGACTGCAGGTTTAGGGGGGCTGGCGAGGGTCAGGGGTAGAGAGAGGAACCGCCGCTGATCTATTACAGGTGGTCAAGATATCGGCCTCTCTGCGCACGATACTCGCAGGCTACTTGATTCGCAGCATTTTGCATGCTCACAGTCCTAAACTCCGTAGCCGAGCGCCCTGGCCGTTAGGCGCGGCGCCTCCAACCCTAGCTTCCCAGCAAGGGCACCGATCGCGTGTGCCGCTGATGCTGGCCCAACGCCTGCCGCGCCCAGCCGGCTACGCGGCCGACTGTCTCCAGCCTCGCCACCCGCCTCGCCATTCTCCTCGTCGTCAGGCTCGACCAGGTAGTTATCAGCGTCTTCATCGACGTCCGAGTGCGCGGGATTCTCCACCGCGTCTGTTACGTCGTCTGGCAGCGCCGACATCGTCTCCGAGCGCTGGTCATCGTTCAGGCCGTCATCCTCGATCGACAGCGGCAGGCGCAGCCGCTCTGACACAAACGCCGAAATCGGCGTAGGGCCGCCCTCTGGGGTCCGTCCTCCGTCGCCCTCGCCGCCGTTTTCGCTCCGGAGCGTCGGCTGCTGCTCCGGTTGCGGCACCGTCGCCAGCTTGGCCTTGAGGTTGGCCTCCAGCCCCGCGAGCCGTTCCTTCATGCCCGCCAGCATGCCCTCAAGCGTCTGCATGCGCACCGTCTTCACGTCGGGCGTGATCTTCACGGCGCGTAGGCCCGGCAGCGGCGCGAGCGAGCGCGCGCGCCGTTTCGCGCGCGCCGCGGCGGTGAGCTCCAGGTGGTGCTCGGGTGGCCGAAGGCCCTCGGCCTCGCCAACGAGCGGATGCGCGAGCGCGAAGCGCAGCGCGTTGACCGACGCCACCGCATCGACTGTGCGCCGCCCGGTGTGCATCGCGAGGTGCCGCGGGTCGAGCCCGAGCGCAAGCGCGAGCCGCTCGGTCGGGTCGTCGACGTCCTCCCACAGCTCGCGCACCGTCGCTTTCGGCTCAGCAGGCTCGGGCGGCGGCGGCGGAGCCGGCTCCTCCTCTGCCTTTTTCGTTCTCCGCCGCTTCTCCTCGAGCCCGATCCCCGTGAGGAACGTGCCGTCGGCCGCGGCGTCGCCTTCCTCACCCCCACTCTCCTCCTCCTCCTCCTCCTCGACCGTGTTGAGCTGCCATGCGTCGATCGCGCCGTCGACGCGCTCAAACGCGTTGGCGACCTGCTCACAGTCCGTGCCAGCCACGACAGCCTCGTTCGCGGCCTGCTTCGCGACTACGACTGGGTCGAGGTTGGCGGCCACCTGCGAAGGGAGCGAGGAGGATGGCAGGCGACAGGCTCAGCTCTGTAGCTAGCAACATGTGTGCATGCATGCATGATGACGTGTGTGCATGGGGGTGGACCACACGCGTGCGCGCGCGGCGATTCTGGCGTGTGCCCCACACGGGCCAGAGCCGCAGTGCACCACCGGCTCCGTGCCCGCGCCATATCTCGCACCTTGTAGCGGTGCTCCTTGAGCGCCGCCGCGACCGACGGCTTCGCCCCAAGCTCGTCGACGTGCGCATAGAGCACCTCGAGCCCGCCATGCGCCACGCGCATCTCGGTGATCAGCTGCTCCGCCTGCTCGCCCGACAGCCCGCGCTCCTCACGCTCCCGCTTGGCGTGCTGCGCTGCGACCGCGCACAGCGGGTTGCCCCCGAGAAGCAGAAGCCGCAATGCTGGGAGCTGGCGAACACACTCAATGTCACCCTCGTACCGCACGCGGTTGCTGCCAAGGTCGAGCACCTCGAGCGCGGCAAATGCGTCCGGTCCCGCGTCGAGCAGCTCGTCGACGTGCACGCCCGTGACCACGTTGGACGCCAGCACGAGCTCCGACAGCGACGGCAGCGCGCCGAGCGGCGCGAGGCAGCCGCCGCCGAGCCGGTTGTCACCCAAGCACAGGCGCGCGAGCGCATGGAAGCCGCCGAGCACGTCCGGAAGCGCGACGAGTGCGTTGCCTGAGAGGTCGAGGTCGGTGAGCGCCGGGAGGAATGCGAGCGGCGACGACACGCCGAGCACTTCCTCGACGCCCGTCGGCCGCGCGCCAAACGCGTTGTACGAGAGGTCCAGCACCTGGGCGGGGGCACGGGGCATGCGTGTTGTGTGGGGCATGGGGGGCAGAGTTTGGGAACGCGTGCGAGCAACGCTTCATGCTCTGATGTACACTGATTCGGCCGCCGACGCGCTCTGATGTGCTCTGACTTGGCCGCAAATCTGCTGTAATATGGTCGCTGTTGTATAGGCGTTTCATTTGTTTGCGAGGGGTGTGTGTGTGCATGGAAATTGCGGGGGTGGCTGGAGCGTGCGAGGGGCAGGGGGACATGCAGCCACAGCAGCAGCAGCAGCAGCACATGGCTGCAATGCGAGCATGGCCGCCCACCCACCTGCAGGTGCTGCAGCGCCGCTGTCGGGTCGAATGCGCCGAGCACCATCAGCCGATTGGACGCGAGGCACAGCTGGCGCAGGCCCAAAAGTGCCGCGAGGCACCCAAGCCCCGGCAGCCGGTTGTCTCCGAGGTCGAGCACGCGCAGCGAGGGGAAGTAGGCCATGTCAGCGGCCTGGGTCGCGGGCAGGGTAGGGGCACATGGGGTTATTTAGAGGGCTGTGGTCGCGGTGCGTAGGGTGTTAAGGGTGTAGAGGGAGAGAGCTTCTCATTGTCAGTTGGAGGACACTAAGGATGCCGATTCCGCGCACCTCGACTTGCGACACGTTGCGGCCAGCCAGCCGCGTGGCCGCCACCACCTCGGGCGTCTCCTCGCCCGAGGCGTCCAGCAGCAGGAAGCCGTCGAGCTTGACGCCCTCGGGCGTGGCCGGCCGCGGCAGCGGCCGCCGCACGTACGCTGGCGGCCCGTGTGCCATCGCCTCGGCTGCGGCCGCGCGCCGCCGCAGCCCCTCCTTGATGCGCGCGTGCGGGAGCGTGCCGCCACCCGTGTGCGCCGGCGGCCCAAACATCGAGCGGAAGTTGACGCGCGACGGCGCGGGCGCGTCGTGCGCACCGCCGCCGGCGCCGCCTGCGCTGCTCCCCGCCGTGCCGCCCCGCGCCGCGCGCCCGCCCGGCGCCACGGTGCTGACCTGCGCCACGTCGACGCCCTTGAGCCCGCGCACGTTGAACGCGCCGTTGAGCGCCGGCACGGGCGGCGCCGGAGGCGTCCCCCCAGGCTGCCCCTGCGCAGCCGCACCTGCAGCGCCTCCGCCGCCACCGCCGCCGCTCGGCCGCCCGGAGCCAAACGTGTGCTGCTGCGGCGGCGGGAGGGTGCCGCCGACGCCGCTGCCCCTGCTGCCGATGCCGTCGCGCTGCATGGACGACGCGCTGCGCTCGAGGCCGGCGCGTGGCGAGCCCGACGCCCCTGCGCCGCCGCCGTTGGCTGCGCCGCCGGCGACCAAAGGCTCCTGGTTGTCGCAGCCCCTGTGCGGCCCCCCCGTCGCGCGCCCCTTTGCCAGCGCCCCATCGCCGCCGCGGCTGCCAGCCGGCGGTGCCGCGCGCTGCACCGGCACCAGCATGTTGCGCTCCATGAACGGCATCACCCCGGGCGCGCCCGAGGGCGCGCCCGGCGGCCGCACCATGTGCGTCGGCAGCGTGTGCGCCGGGAGCACCGTGCCGCCGCCGTTGTCCTGCTGCTGCGATGTTGGTCCGCTGCTGCTGCGCCGTTGGCCCGCTGCTGCGCTGCGCACGACGCCCGCAACACCCGCGACGCCCGCGACGCCGGCGACGCTGCTGTCGGCTAGCCCGAGCAGGTGCATCGGCACGGAGAAGTCGTGCAGCGGCACGTCGGGCCCGGCGACGCTCGACGTGGCCGATAGGCTCGACGCCTGCGGCGACAGCGCGCGGCTCGGGGGCGCGGGCAGGCTGTCGCTCGACGCCTCTGCGTCGAATGCGCCATCCGGTGCGTCTGTCAGCACGACCTCTGAGTGCCGGAGCGGCGGCGCTCTCGAGCTCACCCGAGTGGCGAGCGGCCCCTTGGCCGCGGCCGCGCGCTGCGCCGCAGCAGGCAGGCCCCTGCTGCCCGTCCGCCCCAGCGCCGCGCCGCCGTCTGGCAGCCCGTTGTCGAGCGGCACGTCACCGCCGCTGTACTCCATGGCTCGCACGCCCATCTGGTGCCCGGATTTGCTGGGTCTCACCAGGTTCATGACAGATTCGCGCGAGGCTGGGATTGGCCGGTCATTATTTGGCACAGGCACAGGCGCTGACGTCGGCCGTGATTCTTCTCCCTCCTGGGGTGCTGTAGACCGTGATTCTGATCCTCCCTGGGGTGATGATTTGAGGGGTGCGCGCGCATGGCATGGGGCTTGCTCAGGCTGAGGGTTGTTTGTGCCAAAAGCTATGCACGTGCCGCATGCCATGCCATGCCATGCGCAAAACCCATGCATGGAGGCACCCACCATTGACACCGGTTGTCCCATGACTCACCTGATAACTGGCTGGGCCGGCACAGAACGACGGGCTCGCCTCCAGGCTCGCCGCCGAGCCAGTGGGCCATGGGGCCACGCCAGACTCCGGCCTAGTGGGCATGGCTGCAGGCCTGGGGCCTGCGGCATCAACACAAGCACATGCGTGCATTCATTAGCACACAGCACGCGCTGTCGGTGGAGACCTAGCACGATTGAGTGGCGTGCAACAACACCTATTATGTGTGTGAGCACGCAGACGCATACATCGAGCGCGCAACTGCACAGCTGCGCCCAAGCACTGAGCCTCACCTCACTCCAGAGAAGGGCGTGCTCTCCTCACGAGAGAGCGTGGTTCGGGGTGGCCATTACTGGGTTTAATCGTGCGTTGTGTGTGTTGCACGAGTTGTCACAGCGCAGGGGCAGTACTGACTGCAAGGCTGCGGGGAAAATGCGCTGTTTGCGCGTGTTTTTGGTGTGAACATGTGTGAACACCTTGCAATGTTGCGTGTTCATGCAACAGTTTGCAACACCACGCAGCTAAGAAGTGCTAAACCCAGTGTTGATGAACATGACATCCATGTCATGCTGCGGCTCTGACCCAGCGCCGGGGGAGGAGACACTTGGTGACATCAAGTGAAGTTACAGGGCGGCGCACGAGCGTATAAGCGTAGCCACCTAGGTGGTCGTGGCCCTTATTGTTATCAAGTATACACGCTGCCTACGGTGCAAGATGGTGCGTTGTAGACGTAGCACGGTGGAGGGTGTCGGGCGTCGACCCCAGACGTAAAAAGACGTTGGGTGACAGAAACGCGGGCGAGCAGAGAACCAACAGGGGTTAATACGGTTGCCTTGATTGATGTGTTCCAAGTAAAACAACGCGTGTCTTGCAATTTGTAAAGGGGCGTGCGCTTCCCAGCGCGCGAACAACAACGCAGGGGGGAAGCGCAGCCTGGCTGTGCTGTGCTGTGTGCGCACGTGGAATGCACGCGTTGCGTTTCGGCTCAGTCTGTGCCCGTCAATGCGACGGGGCGTGCCCTCAGCGCCCCAGCACCTGGGGAGGCTCTGGAGCCTCGCAGCTCGAGGCACCACCGCGGGGTGGCGGATTTGCACAGGCTCGATCGCCGGACGGCAATCGAGCTCGCGCGCGCGCGGTTACGGCGTCGTCGGGGGCTGGCTCCCGCTCCCGTTGCCGTTGGCGCTCGCGAAGCAGCCGCACGAGAGGTCGACCGCGTCGTGCGCGTGGTGCCCGTTGCTGGCGCCCCCCTGCGGCGGAGGCGACGCAGGCAGCTTGTGCGCGCCCGCGTCGGCGCACGCCGGGGGCGGTGGCGCGCCCTCGCACGCGCCCGCCCCGTCTGGCGGCGACGCCGGCAGCGAGAGCACGCCCACGTCGAGCATCTTTGCGTAGCGCGCGCCGTTGTCGGCGCAGTTCTGCAGCGCGAGGGCGGCGAGCGTCGGCGCGACGTGCGAGAGCGCCTGGAACGTGGGCTTGACGAAGAGGTCGCAGAACACCTGCGTGGGCGGGGGGGGGGGGGGGGCGTGTGAGTGTGAAGGCGTGGATAGGGGGGTGAGGAGGGGGGGAGGGAAAAGGGGAGGGAGAGGGGGGAGGGAGAGGGGAGGGTGAGAGGGGGCCAGAGGGAGAGGGGAAGAGAGGGGGGGAGAGAGGGGAAGGGAGAGGGGGAGAGGGGAAGAGGGGGGAAGAGAGGGGGAGAGAGGGGGAGCGAGGGAGAGAGGGAGAGAGGGAGAGAAGGAGGGAGGGAGGGAGAGGGAGAGTAGGAGGGAGGGAGAGGGAGAGAGAGCGACACTACACACGCCACGCACGCCCTGCTCACTCGTATCACGCCCGCCCGCCCGCCCATGCACCTTGCTGTTGGTCCTAGCCAGCCTCGTGTAGCACTGGTCTCTCAGCGGCCTACCCCATTGCTTATCTCTCCCTTGCCCCTCCCCTTTGCCCCTCTCGCCTGCTGGTTCTTGACCGCATGGCTCGTGTCGGGGTCATACAGCCCCCCCCCCCCTCTCCCCCTCCTTCCCCTCTCCCTTCCTTGCCCCTCTCCCTTCCTTGCCCCACTCCTCTGCCCCTCCTCTTTGCCCCTCTCGTCCGCCTCCTCCCCCTTGCCCCTCTCCCCTGCCCCTCCCCATTGCTCAGCTCTCCCTTGCCCTTCTCCCTAACTTGCCCCACCCCCCTGCCCCTCCGTTTTGCCCCTCTCGCCTGCCCCTCCCCTCTGCCTCTCTCCCCTCACCCCTCTCGCCTGCTGGTTCTTGACCGTATGGCTCGTGTCGGGGTCATACAGCCCCCCCCCCCCCCCCCCCCCATCTCTCCCTTGCCCCCTCTCCCTTCCTCCCCCCTCTCCCCTGCCCCTTTGCCCCTCTCGGCTGCTGATTCTTGACCGGGTGGCTCGTGTCGCGGTCGTACAGCGACCCGCCCCCTCCCCTGCCCCCTTGCTCATCTCCCCCTCACCCCTCTCTCCCATCCTTGCCCCTCTCCTCCCCCTTGCTCCTATCGCCTGCTGGTTCTTGACCGGGTGACGCGTGCGGCGGTCATACAGCCCCCCCCCCCCCCCCGCGCTCATCTCTCCCTTGCCCCCCTCTCCCTTCCTTGCCCCTCTCCTCCCCCTTGCCCCTGTCGTCTGCTGGTTCTTAGCCGGGTGGCTCGTGCCGCGGTCGTACAGCGCCCCCCCCCCTCCTCATCTCTCCCTTGCCCCCTCTCCCTTCCTCCCCCCTCTCCCCTGCCCCTTTGCCCCTCGCCTGCTGGTTCTTGACCGGGTGGCTCGTGTCGCGGTCGTACAGCGGTGACACGTGCATGCCGGCTTCGCGCTCGCGGTCGCCCTGTGTGTGTGCGCGTGTGTGTGTGTGTGAGTGTGTGCATGCGTGTGTGTGTGTGTATGCGTGTGTGTGTGTGTGTGTGCGTGTGTGTGTGTGTGCGTGTGTGTGCGTGTGTGTGCGTGTGTGTGTGCGTGTGTGTGAGGGATTTCCTTTGGGCTCTCGGTTTTCCTGGAGAGGGCCTCACGAACTCTCCGGGTTTCCGGAGAGCTCCCCGGATTTTCTCCAGGCTGGCATTTTCCCCCCGCTTTTTCTCCGGCTTTTCCAAACCCCCCTTACGCTCCCCATCGGTAAACCACCCTTCGGACGCTCTCCTCAACGGAATCCGATCGGCAAGGAAAACCCTGGTGTGTGTGTGTGTCACCCCAAACCAAGGATACTATCCACTCGATTCAGGCGCTGGTTGGTCACCCGCTTTTCGAAAGACATCCCAGTGCACAGGTCAGACCTCGTAGCAATTGCCGGGGTGTATTGCTGTTAGTAGTACAGGCATTGCCGGTGCATGCGAACGGCCTCGTGTAACACTTGGTTGGTTGGATGCTTGTGTGTGTGTGTGTGTGTGCATGCGTGTGTGTGTGTGTGTGTGTGTGTGTGCGAGTGCGGCAGACCAGCCCCCGCCCTCAGCCGCGCCCTCTGCACAGAAGCGGCACGACACCGGCTTTCCAGCAGAGACGGCCCTCTCGCACCTGGCAGAAGAACTCTGAAGTCACTGCGGCCACACACACACACACACACACACACACACACACCGCCCCCGCCTCTCTCAGCCCCACCGTCCGCACACTCGCACACACACACACACACTCTCACACACACACACACGCACCTGGCACAAGAACTCTGCGGTCACTAGGTTGGCCCAGCGCAGGCAGTTACAGTTACAGTTACATGGCATTCCAGCTAAGACAACACTAGTCCTAGTGCCACCGCCCTGTGAAGGACGATAGCCACCAGCCGGTTACCTGCCGTCTAGACTACCGCTCCCGCCGGCTAGTTTAGACCCAAACAAGTCCCTGAGGGACATGTCTGGCAAGGAGCGTATAGGAAAGGACCGTCCTCCTCCTGGCCTTTGAGGCCAACCACGCCGGCTGTGCCGACTGGCGGCGCTGAAGCAGAAAAGTCCCCGCCTGGCATGGTGCATGGTTGTCCAACTCCATGCATGGGGCTCTGCCTGCGCCCCATGCGTCATGCATGGCCAGGTCCCACCCTCCAGGGGGGCCTGGGCAAACAGAGTCGTCATGGCAGGCTGCCTGAAGACCAATGCCGACGCCAGTCACCGGCAGACGAGTGCCCCCGAGGGTGAGCGCGGTGACAAACGCTGCGATGGCGAAGCGGATAAACTCTGTTGTTGCCTCGGCGGTCACCACCGCTGAAGCCCTGATGGTAGCTCGCCCCCACGAGCAGCCATCTTGACCGATGTCCAGCATGCATTGACGGGCGCCAGCTCCTCCGCTCGTCGATCAACTCGTCGAGATCGGTGCCGCATGGCGTCCTGCATGGGAGGAGGATAAGGGCCGTCTCCCAGCACGGGTCGCGGCAGCGCCGCGGCTACTCGCCAAGCCATGACAGCGCCGGGCAAGCCGCTCCTGTAGTTTCCACCGAGGGACAGTCTAGCAGGAGCCAGGCCAGTCGTATTTTATCCCGCTCGTCAGCGGCACGGAGATCCTAGTCACCAGCAGCGCCGCATTGCTGGGTCCAGGGCTCGGCGACCAGAACGCGCCTCCGTTAATCGAGCCCCAGCGCAGGCACTGCTGCCAAACATCCCCCCCCCTTCCCCGCTCTCCACACACACACACACACACACACACATACACACACGCACACACACCTGGCAGAAGAACTGTGCAGTTTCTAGGTTGGCCTGGCGCAGGCACAGCGCCCCCCCCCCCCCCCCCGGCTCTCCACACACACACACACACACACACACACACACACATATACACACACCTGGCAGAAGAACTCTGCAGTCACTAGGTTGGCACTGCGGCCACACACACACACACCGCCCCCGCCTCCCTCAGTCAGCAAACTCGCATGCACACACACGCGCACACACACACACACACACACCTGGCAGAAGAACTCTGCGGTCACAAGGTTGGCCCAGCGCAGGCACTGCGGCCAAACATCCCCCCCCGCTCTCCACACACACACACACACACACACACACTCTCATACACACACACACGCACCTGGCAGAAGAACTCTGCGGTCACTAGGTTGGCCCAGCACAGGCACTGCGGCCAAACATCCCCCCCCTCGCTCTCCACACACACACACACACACACACGCACCTGGCAGAAGAACTCTGCGGTCACTAGGTTGGCCAAACACAGGCACTGCGGCCAAACACCCCCCCCCGCTCTCCACACACACACTCGCACACACACACACACTCTCTCTCACACACACACACACACACTCACACTCACACACACACACACACGCGCCTGGCAGAAGAACTCTGCGGTCACTAAGTTGGCCCAGCGCAGGCACTGCGGCCACGAGCGCGCCGGGTTAGAGATGTCGACCGTGTGCATGATGAACTTGAGGAGCAGCACGCGGTCCTCGTCCTTCCACCTACGCATGCGCATGTGGCCGATTTTACACTCCGTCGGGCGCCTTTGATGGCGCGTAAAGACTCGTGTGTGTGTGTGTGTATTTGCGCGTGTGTGTGTGCGTGTTGACCGTGTGTTGTGTGTGTGTGTGTGTCGACCGTGTGCATGATGAACTTTAGGAGCAGCACGCGGTCCTCATCCTTCCACCTACGCACGTGCATGTGGCCGATTTTACACTCCGTCGGGCGCCTTTGATGGCGCATAAGACTCGTGTGTGTGTGTGTGTGTTGGGCGTGTGTGTGTGTGTGTGTGTGTGTGTGTGTGTGTGTGTCGACCGTGTGTGTGATGAACTTAAGCAGGAGAACGCGGTCCTTGTCCTTCCACCCACGCACGCGTGTGTGCATGCGTGTGTGTGTGTGTATGTTGGTCGTGTGTGTGCGTCTGTGTGTGTGCTTGTGTGCAAGGCGTGTGTGTGTGTGCGTGTGTGAGAGACAGTGTGTGTGTGTGTGTGTTTGTGTGTGTGTGCGAGTGTGTGTGTGTTTCTACCTTGTGCATGGTGATAAGGCAGGAGCACCCGGTCCTCGTTATTTGACCCACCCACGCACACGTGTGTGTGTGTGTGTGTGCGCGCGAGTGTGTGTGCATGTGTGTGTGTATGCGTGTGTGCGAGTGTGTGTGTGTGTGCGAGTGTGTGTGTGAGTGAGTGCGTGCGTGCATGTCAAAACGTGTGCATGTGGCGGTGGTGGGATACGCAGGGAACGGGCATGGGGGGGGGGGCTGACGATAGTACGTGCATGTAGCACGTGGCGATGATGGCACGCGTGTGTGCGCAAAATTGGATTGCATTGTAACAAAGCCATTACGCTGTGGGTGTAGCGTGTATTGCCGGTAACAAGAGAGGGGGCAGCGGTAGCCGTGGTCCCTGGGAAAGATTTTAGGAATTAGTTTTTTGCCGGCTCCAGCAACTTTGACCGCTCATACCAGGCACAATACACAGCGGGTATTCATGCAACGCATGCCGTTGGGGTGCTCTCGGCACGAGCTTTCCAACGCACCGCTCCACGCCCTCTCCCACTAAGTGTGCAGTGGTTTTCTGGGAAATGGGAAATCCGGCTCGGAGCGGCAAACGGCTCGCAGGGGAATCACTGAGCGGTAGGGGCTGGCAATAGCTGGCTGGCGACAGCTGGCAATATCCAATGGCCAATGCGTGCCACCCACCCACCCTCACCGACCACCCCCGCCCCAGTGGTCTCCTTTTCGGGGTTTTGATTGTTTTTCTGGAGCCCTTCGGCTGATCATCCGACTCCAGGGCTCCAGACTCCAGCGCCAGCTGCCGAAAAGGAAACCACCGCCCCGTCCCCGCCACCCACGCAGTGATTTCCTTTTCGGCTGTCCACAGCCATTTGGCTGTATCCCAGGTGTACTTTGACCTTGAACACAGCTCAACCCATTGAGTGGATTGTGAGTCTGACAGGCGTGCCAGATAGCGATCGTCAAGCGCTTCCAGATTACCTAAATATTAGGACAAACGGTCAACAGGAGATCAATGGTCAACGAGGTCAAAGCAAAATCCGGCTGTGGAAGAATTAATAAAAAAAATCATGAACAGGAAAGCACTGCACCCAAACCAAAAAATCACGCCGCCACACCCACCGCGTGAGGTCGCTCCCCAGGATTGACGCCGACGTTGCAAACGTCGCGAGCAGGCCCTGGTGGCACGCCATGTCAGTTCCGAGCACCAGCTCGATGACGAGCCTGGGGGTGCACGGGGGCGGAGCGGGTGGGGGGCGCGTAGGGGCGTGTTTGCGTGGGGCGCGCGTGTGTCCCGCATGGGGTGCAGCAACGTGTGGCACTCGCGACGGCGTGGGTGCATGCATGGGGGCGCCCCATGCAGCCCATGCACCCCAGCGCATGCATGCATGCAAGCGCCATGCGCACCTGCGCACCACCCGGTAGTCCGCGTCCGTCATGCTGCACAGGAAGTTGTTCTCCGGCTTGTGGAGCAGCCGGAAGCCGAGCGAGATGTGCCCGTGCTCGTTGACCGACATGTCGTTGTAGAGCATGGCCTCCTCGGTGCCCTGCTGCACGAGGAACGAGTTGTTCACGCCCGGGTGGTTGACGTCGTGGATGAGCGCAGCGATGAGCATCGCCAGGATCTCGAGGTCGGTCAGCTGGCGCGCGGTGTTGTCAGAGGACAGCACTGCGAGGATGCCCTGTGTCACGTCTGCCACGTGCAAGTTGTTGTGATACTGGTTGCTGGCTGGATAGTGGGCCTCGACGTCCGCCAGGAACGACCGCAGCTTGTCCTCCGGCAGGTCGAGCTTCTCCACCAGGTTCATGTCCTTGAACGCGCGCAGGCCAATCGTCTGGAGCGGCCTGGGGGAGACATGGCGTATGGCGTGGCGGGGGGGAAGGGTGATGCCAGGAGGCGGGTGCATGCGGCAGCGGGTGTGCGCGCATGGCCCCGTTGCATGCGGCAGCGGGTGTGCGCGCATGGCCGTGGCATGCATGGCCATGGTGCTTGTCCGCTCCACCCACCTGCCCCCGCTCAGCTTTGACACGTCGAACACGTCAAATTCACTCCATCGCCCCACCACCTCCATGCGCTGAAGCAGCTCGCGCGACTCCTCGCCCAGGTCTCCATGCCGTGCCGCCGACGCGGCTGAGCGGTTCATGGCCTGGTGAGCGCGCACCGATCGGAGCACGCCAGAGAGGGCCTGCCCCCACTGCGCGGACACAGCTCCACCCTGTTGCTGGCCCCACCCAGCTGGCTGCCCCGCCCCCCTGTCGGTGGGCTTCGGCGCTGAGAAGGACCCCATGAACTGCGTGAACACTAGCTCGTCGTCGCTGTTCTCGGGCGAGCGGCTGGGGCCCGCGACAATCCCAGTGAGGAGTTGTGCAACCGTGGACAAGCAAATGCGCTCCTCGGGGCCCAGCGCACCAATCACGCGAAGGGCGCCGCCCGATGGATCGCTCAAGTACCGCAGCACCTCTGCGACGTAGTCAATGCCCCGAGAACCGGCGTCTGGAGGGCCTTCATGTGCACTCGCCATGACACTCAGATGAGCCCCAACCTGACCGGAAACCGGCAAGGATGGGGCGTGCGGGGACGGAGGATGGGGGCGCAGAGGTGGTTGCTCTATCACCCAGGTCTGGTGGTACACACAGTTCAGGCACGCACTCGCATCAAAACTCACACTTCCATTCGCATCCGAGCAGAGCAGTGATCGATCTGCACAGACCGGCTATCGCTGAACGGGGGCCTGGAAGGTCCACTCCAGAGAATGAGCCTCTCAACCCCTGGGTTTATTCGATTAAAATCAAACCCTAAACCACAACAACTCACAACTCGGCGCCCTCTCTCCCACTAGCACACTAGTGTCAACTAGCACACCACTAGCTGGGACTGAAGCTATTTCTTGGCGTTGACGAATGCGCAGGGGGTGCAGGGGGGCAGGGGTGTTGCGTGCCGCGTGTGTGTGTGCGTGTGTGTGTGCAGCTTTCTCACGGCCAGCGTGCGGCGGCCATGCGGCGGGCCCCTTGGCCTGAGTCAATCATTAACAGTTCCCGAGCCCACCACCACCAAAGCCACGAGTGCAACCCATCTCCTCTCTCCTATCGATCGGCAGATACCTGGCTGTGGCCTGCCTCGGTCGACCGCACACGTGTGGGGTGGTGCCACCGGTGCCCACCGCCGCCACCCACACCGCCACCACGGCCGCGCCGATCCGATCCAGCCACAGGCGCACAGCCACGCGTCCAATCGTCTTCCTACCTCAACTCTCCACCCAAGATTCATCGCTCCTCGACCTCTCTCAG
This sequence comes from Chlamydomonas sp. UWO 241, assembly GCA_016618255.1. Classification (NCBI taxonomy): domain Eukaryota; kingdom Viridiplantae; phylum Chlorophyta; class Chlorophyceae; order Chlamydomonadales; family Chlamydomonadaceae; genus Chlamydomonas; species Chlamydomonas priscui. The sequence goes on along the minus strand of VFSX01000031.1, from coordinate 340,430 downwards.
ATCTCTCTGGTATCCATGCCTCCCGCGTGGCAGCTCCCTCACGAGGGTGCGTGCTGTAAACTGCAACACTTCGATCTTTGTGGGTCAATGTGGTCACGCCCGCCGCCTGCGTTGGCCACACACCACCAGCACCGCGCTCGCGCCCACCGACGCGCGCCCACAGCCAACGCGTCAAAACAGTTCTTCCTACCCTCCAGCCACTCGGACCCTCGGTCCCATCTCATCCCACCACCGCCACGCTCTGAGTCTGTGTACGGGGCTACGTCTTCACGCCCGCTGCGGCCTCTGCCTGTGTCTGCCGCACACCACCAGCAGCACCGGTCTCCCGCCCATCGACGAGCGCCCATCAGCCACGTCCACCACCACGGCGTCGCTCCCGTACGACACCATTCCGCTGCCCCCCTCCGGCATTCACATTCACGCCTGCCTCGGCCTCAGTCGGGCCCACACCACTGACAACAACAACACGCACCGCGCTCGCGCCCACCGACGAGCGCCCACAGCCAACGCGTCAAAACAGTTCTTCCTACCCTCCAGCCACTCAAACCCTCGGTCCCATCTCATCCCACCACCGCCGCGCTCCGAGTCTGTCTACGGGGCTTTGTCTTCACGCCCGCTGCGGCCTCTGCCTGTGTCTGCCGCACACTGCCAGCAGCACCGCTCTCCCGGCCATAGACGAGCGCCCACCAGCCACGTCCACCACCATGGCGTCGCTCCCGTACGACACCATTCCGCCCCCCCCCCCCCCTGGGCATTCACATTCACGCCTGCCTCAGCCTCAGTCGGGCGCACACCACTGACAACAACAACACGCTCCGGATCCGGATCATCGACGAGCGCCCACAGCCAACGCGTTAACAATTCTGCCTACTCTCCAGCCACTCAGACCCTGGGCCCGATCTCATCCCACCACCGCCTCGCTCCGAGTCTGTCTCGGGGCTATGTCTTCACGCCTGCCGCGGCCTCTGCCCCTTCCTGTGCCGGCCGCACACCGCCAACAGCACCGCTCTCGCACCCATCGACGAGCGCCCACCAGCCACGTTCACCACCACGGCGTCGCTGCCACACCCCACCATGCCGCTGCCCCCCCCGACATTCACATTCACGCCCGCTGCGCAGCGGACTCTGCCTCGGCCTCAGTCCGCTGCACACCACCACCCAAAACACCATGCTCCGGCTCACCGGCGAGCGCCCACAGCCAACGCGTCAAAACAGTTATTCCTACCCTCCAGCCACTCAGACCCTCGGTCCCATCTCATCCCACCACCGCCTTGCTCCGAGTCTGTCTACGGGGCTATGTCTTCACGCCTGCCGCGGCCTCTGCCTCTTCCTGTGCCGGCCGCACACCGCCAGCAGCACCACTCTCCCGCCCATCGACGAGCGCCCACCAGCCACGTCCACCACCACGGCGTCGCTCCCGTACGACACCATTCCGCTGCCCCCCTCCGGCATTCACATTCACGCCTGCCTCGGCCTCAGTCGGGCGCACACCACTGACAACAACACGCTCTGGATCCGGACCATCGACGAGCGCCCACAGCCAACGCGTCAACAGTACATACCACTTCAGCCACTCAGACCCTCGGCCCATCTCACCCCACCACCGCCTCGCTCCGAGTCTGTCTACGGGGCGATGTCTTCACGCCTGTCGCGGCCTCTGCCTCTTCCTGTGGCGGCCGCACGCCGCCAGCTGCACCGCTCTCCCGCCCATCGACGAGCGCCCAAAGCCACGCGTCCACCACGGCGTCGCTCCCGTACCACACAGTGCCGCTGTCCTCGTCAAACGTGCCGACCTGACGCGATGGTTTGGGGTTTGGGGTTTAGGGTTTAATGGGTTGTAGGTTTTAGGTTTAGGGTTTAGGGTAATGGGTTTTAAGGTTTCGGGTTTTAAAATAGGGTTGTTCAGCCCTCAAGGGTTAAGGGGGGAAGTAGGTTTTTTGCAAGCGCAGTCATTTTGTTTAGGTCTCCTGGGAGCCACCGGGAGCCATTTCGCTATCCTGACAACGCAAGTCGCCAGGAGCCAGGAGGCAGACTCCCTTTTTTTTTCAAGGAAGCGTGTTGGGGGCGAGGTGGGGCAGTGTGAGGCTGCGGAGGAACCACCGCACGCGCGCAAGCCTAAGGATGAGTGCAAAAAAATCGCATTCTTCGCGATTTTTAACGTCAAATCGACTGAAAACGACGAAAAACGACCCCCGCGGACGTTTAAACATTCCCCCCCCCCCCCCCTGCAAAGGCTGACCGCGCGTACGATATATATTTGACGGTCAACGGTCAACGGTCAATGGCTCCCAGGAAATCACTAAAAAAACAGGGGGGGGGCAGAATGTTTTTTTTCAGACCCAACGTTGCATTATTTTCAGAACGGGCCTGGACCCCCCACCCACCCCGTACACCCAGACCTTATCTTCCGGAGCTGAAACTTGGTGGGCAGCTTTGTGACATCGTTCCCATTCCATCGCACGATTTGGGATGCTGTACAACCCAATCCTGTTCCTGAAATGGGCCTCGGAAGACGGCCACACGCCCCGGTGCAGCCCCACACACCAAGGTCCCTTGCACACCCTCCCAACGATGAACCACAGAATTGACCAAGGATTTGGCATCCCTGTCGTGAGACAAATCCATTGCTTCCTTCCCCATCCCAATCGGAGGTCTGCAGAACATTCTGGCTCCGAGGGGGTGTGAACCAGGGGTCCACACCAATCGCCCGGTGTGGACCCTCACACCCCCACACCACTGCACTACCTAATGGGTGTGTGGGGGATCTGAGGGTGGATTTGTACTCCTCTTGACAAGAGGAATCCAGCACACCAACTCTCGTGTCGAACGGATGTCAGAATAAAAACTTACATAAAAATTCTGAGAAACGGTCCAGACCCCCGCCCCCAAATTTCCCATTTTTTTAGAGTGGAATTCTCCCTCATCTAGGG
>VFSX01000031.1:317500-327500 GCA_016618255.1 Chlamydomonas sp. UWO 241 | reverse complement strand
CGCCCACCCCAAGTAAAAACACAAGGCCCAAACAGCAACAGTCAGCAAAGCTTTCACACACAGCCCCCCAGCACAGCCCCCCGTTGTGACAAACTGCCAAGAAAGACTACTCGCACGGTCTGAGAGTCAAAAGCGGGATACGAGCCGATGTCCACACTCGACACGCCCCTAACTCACTCCCACCACACCTCCCTCTCAAGGACCCCCATATATGACCCCCATATACGTGGTGCATATCTCTCTCTCTCTCTCTCTCTCTCTCTCGTAAGTCCGCACTTTCCTTTCCACACAAGTCACATGTACAAATCGCCCTCAGACGGCGCACTCGGACACGTCATTCTCTAGCACCACTGAGAGCTCCATAGCAGCGGTGCCGTTTTACGTCACGAGTGCGCGTCGCACTTTCTTCGCCACACAACGCATGGCGACATGTCGCCATGGGATGTGTGGCGAGGAGTGTTCATACAATGGGCACTTGAAATCTTGTTGAAACATGGCAGCACCATGGCCCTCCCAGGCCCTCAGAAGGCGATTAACTGGAGGGTGGCGTGCGCGGACGCCTTCGGCCGCGAGCACAACTCGGCGCATGAAACAAAGCTCGTGGCCTCTTGAAGGTTGGGTGACTGCGAGTCGCGCGTGCTGTCCTCATGAAAGGTTCGAATTCGGCTGCGATCGCCGACGCCAGCATGAGGCGTTGCCCGACGTAAAAGCTGGGTCCAACTGCGACATCCGAGGACGTTGACGAGGAGAGCTTCGCGAAGCTGATGGAGACGAAACAGGGTGAGAGAGAGTTGCGCTGCTCGATCGTGCCTGGGCGAGGCAGCCTGGGCCGCGACCTCCATGTGCTGCATGCATGCGTATGACAGCTGCCATGCTGCCCCTGCCCCCATGCGCAGGGCCCTGGTCTCTTGCCTGCGAAGTCCTTCAAGCATGGACCCAGGGGACCAGCTGGCCTGCAGGTGCGGGGACCACGAGTGCATGCAGTGCCGGGGGATCCTTGCATGGTGGCCATGTGCACCATTGTGACCATGCGCTGGGATTCCCCCCCGGGCCGGTGACCATGTGGAGTGGGCTGGACCCGCAGACCGGGTGTGTGTGTGCAGGTGTGGTGAAACGGATCCTTGCATGGATCCGTGCATGGGGACCATGCGCATCATGCATGTGCGTGCGGGGCGTGCTGCTCGTGCACACCACTGAACCTCCCCTTGGATACGCACGCTGCATGACTGACAGCTCCCATGCTGCCCCCTCCCCCCTCCCCACAGAACCTGGTGTCTCTGCAGGACTGCAATGTCAACAGCAGGGACCCGTTTTGACAAGGTGCGGGGACAGGGATGAGTGCATGCAGTGCACGGGTGACATGCATGCGGGGGTAGCCCACTGGTTGAGGCTGAGAGCACCGCAGATCGGGGGCGGTGTGTTTGTGTCTGCGTAGCGCGCGAGGCACCATGCACAATGCGCGGGACCTGAGCTCGTTATATGCTGCTCCCCTCAGGGCCCAAGGCTAACAAGAACCTTCGCTGGGTCGCGTCTGCTTTGCGGGAGCGTCGGACAAGGGCGAGGGGGGGGCGTCAACAGGCGCGCGAGACGTCACTACAGGCGCTGACGGCGTTGGCCGCTAAATGTTATACGGCTCGGAGTTGGGCGCGGGGGCGTTGACTTTCGACGAAATCTTGGGGATTCAGGATGCGTAGGATTTGAACAATGTAAATCCTGCTGGCGGTCGTCACAATCCTAAAACCCCTGAAAAACAGCATCCTGACGATCCTGGTCCAAATCTTGGAAATCTTGGCAATCCCATATCCTCCCAAGATATCGCCCAAGATGGCCAGGATTTGAGCTAGGATGGCTGGAATTGACCCCGGGCTTGCGCGACGCGTTTGCATAGTGGAGCCCCAGGCCCCAGACCCCGCCCCAGGCCCCAGACCCCGCCTCCCGCCCCCGCCCCAGACTCCAGACCCCAGACCTCAGGCCCCAGACCCAAGGCCCCAGACCTTGTCCCAGAGAGACCCCAAAGTTGTTGCGCCACCCGCTCCATGAGCCCCATGCATGCGCCCCATGCACATCACCACTACCCCCCCAAAGCTGCATGCAATCGACAGAGCTGGTCATCAGCTTAAAAATGCAAGCGTCCGATTCCGTGCTGTATTCGGGGAGTGATGTTGCCGTTTGTTGCGTGACGCCAAGGTGTAACCCCATTGGCTGTCTGAAGGACCTTGCGGCCCACGTTCCTCCATCCTATATCTCTTGCTTACTGCTACTGAGAATGTTTGCGACCCGTTGTGGCCCGGATCGCGTCGGCGTCAGCCGCAATCCACACACACACAAAAAAATCGTATATTGCAGAGCGTATACCGCCCGCTTTTGACATCCGTATGTACGGCCGTACATACAGATATACGGGATATGCGGTTGCCCACAACCCTATGTGTGTGTGTGTGCGGGGGGAGGGGTGCGCGGGGGGTGGGGGGTGGGGGTGCATGTGTGGGGGGGAAGGGGGGGGGGCGTGTGCATGCTTGTGTGTGTGTGTGTGTGTGTGTGTGTGTGTGTGTAGGGCGCGGCAGTATACTGTATACGTGGGCCCGTATACCGTATAATACCGTATAACGTATACCGTATACAAGGGTATACGTGTATACCCTTGATTCCTTGATCCGGCTGAGACAGGAACGGTGGATTCGGATGCCTGACATGATGGGCATCACAAATCCACTCTAACAAGCATACTTTGCTGTGTTTGGTTTAGAGGTAACACAAAACTAGAGTTTCCTCACTGCGCGGCAGTCGGAGCGTCCCTGCGTTCCATGCAACCACCATACTCTTCCCTCCACCCTATGCTGCATCCAAGCGTTGTTCTGGATAGCCCTTGTCATTAGCTGTCCAGCGCAAGTCGAATCATCAAAATCCATGCAGTTTCAAGGGAGTTGGAGCCATCATGCCTTTTACTTGTCTTCCAAAAAAATGCTGTGTACGGTACACATCCCGCCGTATACGGTATTTATACCGTCACGGTATACATACGGTATATACCGTATACGTATACCGTTCCGCGCCCTATGTGTGTGTGTGTGCATGTGTGATGTCTGCGGAGAGAGAGCGCAGTGTGGCAGAGAGCCACCGAGGGAGTGCGGCGAGCGGCGCCTCGACTGTGCGTGGGGGTGGGATGTGGTGTGCGTGTTTGCGTGTGTGTGTGTGTGTGTGTGTGTGTGTGTGTGTGTGTGTGAACGTGTGTGTGCGTGCGTGTGAACGTGTGTGTGCGGGTGCGTGCGTGTGTGTGCGCATGCGTCTGCACGCATGTGCGTGCGTGCGTGCACGTTTTTTTCTTTCTTTTTTCTGTTCGTGTGCATAGGGTCAAGGGTTTCGGACTTAGGGTTCAGGGTTTAGGGTGTGCCCCCCCCCCCCCACACACACACACCTGGATCTGCATCTGCATCTACGACAGCTGGGAACGCGTCGCCGCTTCCAAGGTATGCGCGCGCGAGCCAGCCTCCGGCCGAGTGGGCGACAAGGTCGACCTGAGGGTTAAGGGTTTTAGGGTTTAGGGTTTTAGGGTTTTAGGTTTTGGTGGTGGATTTTACAGTCTGCGTGACAACAGTAACGGTGTGTGAGACCTGCGTCGGCGCCAGCGCCCGACACATTAACTCAGTCTAAGTTAAGGGTTCCAGGGTTGAGGGTTTCAGGGTTGGGCGGGAGTCGGGCGGCAGTTGTGCGGCAGGTGTGCTGCCAAGGTACACGCGCGCGAGCCAGCCTCTGGCAGAGTGGGCGACGAGGTCGACCTGAGTGTTAAGGGTTTTAGGGTTTAGGGTTTAGGGTTTTAGGGTTTTAGGGTTAAGGGTTAAGGGTTAAGGGTAAAAGGGCTCGATTAACGGAGGCGCGTTCTCGTCGCCGAGCTCTGGACCCAGCAATGCGGCGCTGCTGGTGACGAGGATCTCCGTGCCGCTGACGAGCGGGGTAAAATACGACTGGCCCGGCTCCTGCTAGACTGCCCCTCGGTGGAACACTTCAGGAGCGGCTTGCTGGATATTGGTCAAGATGGCTGCCCGTGGAGGCGGGCTACCATCACGGCTTCAGCGGTGGCGACCGCCGAGGCAACACAGAGTAAATCCGCTTCACCAATCGCAGCGTTCGTCACCGCGCTCATCCTCGGGGTCGCTTGTCTGCCGGTGACTGGCGTTGGAAGGTCTTCAGGCAGCCTCCATGACAACTCTGTCGTCCATGCCGCCCTGGAGGGTGGGACCTGGCCATGCATGAGGCATGGGGCGCCGGCTGAGCCCCATGCAAACGAGAGCTGGACAGCCATGCACTGCCAGGCGGGGACCGTTCCAGTCAGCGCCAGTCGGCTCTGCCGGCTTGACTGGCCACAAGGCCACTACTGTGACCCTGAGGAAGGTGCTCTCCTATCTGCTCCTTGCCAGACATGTCTCTCAGAGACCGCTGTTTGGGGTAGTCTAGCCGGCGGGAGCGGTAGTCTATTGGCCGGGAGCCGGCGGTACTCTAGTACTTAAGTGTGCTGGAGTATCGGCGGGTGTCTCTAGTAGAAGAGTAGCCTGCTTAGCTGGAAACCCCGTGTTACTGTTACTGTAGGGTTAAGGGTTTTGGGGTCAAGGGTTTTAGGTTTTCAGGGTTTCGAGTTGGGCGGCAGTTGGGGTGCCGAGGAACGCGCGCGCAAGGCACAGCCGCTGGTCGAGTGAGCGACGAGGTCGACCCGAGGGGGCGGTCGTTGCGGCGGTTGTTGCGGCAGTTGTGCGGCGGTTGTGCCGACAAGGCAGTTGTATGCGGCAGTTGTGTGCGGCAGTTGGGCTGCCGAGATACGTGCTCTACCCATGTTAAGTTCATAAGCTCTTCGCCAGGGGCTCCCGTCCTGGCGCCGCTCGATGGCGGACAACCGGGACAACTGCGCTTGGTACTGGGCGGCTGAAAATCTGGAAATTTACCCTGAGCGGCTCTGACGCACAGCGCTACTGGTGAACTGTTCCTGATGGGGCGAGGCTATGTGGCAGATGGGGCAGCGGTACGATGGAGAGCACGATGCACGATGGCGAGAATTGCGGCGAGCATGCACCCCCTCTCACAACGATCAGAACTCAAGCAGATTGCGGCTCCTAATGGTTTACTGTGCCTGGATGGAAGAGAGAGACGGATGGCGAGAAATTGAGAAACATGGGAAGCGAGGCACATGCGGCTAGGCTTTGTGAGGAAATTGCGGCGCAGGGGTTCCCTGCCCCAAGGCGCAGATTATTAGATGGCGACGCGATCGATGCACCAGCCGTGCGGCATGGGGTGGGGCGAGGCCCCACCAGCGGGCGGGCACCATAATGGAGATGGCGGCTAAGAACGGGGAATGCGGCTACCGGGGATGAGGCTACGGGTTATGCATGCCAGGGGACGGCGGACAAGGCTAATGCGTCACGGCGCATGGGTAAAGAACGGGGAATGAGGCTACGGGAGCTGGCGGGCGCGGCGCGCGCACGGCGCGCGCGGCGCATGGGGGTTGCATGGCGGCGCTCTGCGCGTGCATGCATGGAGGAGATTGCTGGCGGGCATGGAGGAGCTTGCTTGAGGGCAAACAGGAGATTGCTCGCGGGCATGGAGGAGATTGCAGGCGGGCATGGAAGCGGATGACGAGGAATTGAGAAACATGGGAAGCGAGGCACATGCGGCTAGGCTTTGTGAGGAGGTTGTGGCGCAGGGGTCCCTGCCCCAAGGCGCAGATTATAGATGGCACAGCAATCAATACACTAGCCCTGCGGCATGGGGCGAGGCGAGGCCCCACCAGCGGGCGGGCACCATAATGGAGATGGCGGTTAAGAACGGGGAATGAGGCTACAGGGAGAGGATACGGGTTACAGATGCCAAAGGGGACGGCGGAACAAGGATCAGCCATAGGTGTCACGGGGAATGGCTAAAGAACGGGAATGAGGCGGGTGGTACGGGTGCTGGCGCGCATGGAGCGCGGCGCGGCGCATGGAGATCGCATGGCGGCGCCCATGCATGGACGAGATTGCTGGCAGGCATACAGGAGACTGATTGCGGGCACGGAGGAGATTGCTGGCGGGCATACAGGAGATTGCTGGCAGGCGTGGAGGAGATTGCTGGCGGGCATGGAGGAGATTGCTGGAGCCAATGGCGGCGGCGGGACTAGTAGTAGAACACAGGCGCACACCAACAATGCGTTGCTGTCACTACCTGGGTGGTATAGGGTGGATCTGGGGGCCCAGTGTCCTGTCTAGGTCCAGTGCGTGCGCGCGTGTGGGGGTTTACCCTCACCTCTACCAGGTAGCCAGCCAGTTTCCCACTGAAACTGAATTTAAGGTGTCGGGCGCTAGCGCCGACACCGGTCTTATACATCATTACTGGTGTCACACAGACTGTAATATCCATCATCACGAGCGGGATAAAATACGACTGGCCTGGCTCCTGCTAGACTGTCCCTCGGTGGAAACTACAGGAGCGGCTTGACCGGCGCTGTCATGGCTTGGCGAGTAGCCGCGGCGCTGCCGCGTCCCGTGCTGGGAGACGGCCCTTATCCTCCTCCCATGCAGGACGCCATGCGGCACCGATCTCGACGAGTTGATCGACGAGCGGAGGAGCTGGCGCCCGTCAATGCATGCTGGACATCGGTCAAGATGGCTGCTCGTGGGGGCGAGCTACCATCAGGGCTTCAGCGGTGGTGACCGCCGAGGCAACAACAGAGTTTATCCGCTTCACCATCGCAGCGTTTGTCACCGCGCTCACCCTCGGGGGCACTCGTCTGCCGGTGACTGGCGTCGGCATTGGTCTTCAGGCAGCCTGCCATGACGACTCTGTTTGCCCAGGCCCCCCTGGAGGGTGGGACCTGGCCATGCATGACGCATGGGGCGCAGGCAGAGCCCCATGCATGGAGTTGGACAACCATGCACCATGCCAGGCGGGGACTTTTCTGCTTCAGCGCCGCCAGTCGGCACAGCCGGCGTGGTTGGCCTCAAAGGCCAGGAGGAGGACGGTCCTTTCCTATACGCTCCTTGCCAGACATGTCCCTCAGGGACTTGTTTGGGTCTAAACTAGCCGGCGGGAGCGGTAGTCTAGACGCGACGCGACGCGTGCGCCGGGCATGGGAGGCCCAGGAGTACGACGCTATGATCAAACACATGCATGGCGCCCCCAGGAAATTCTGGCGCAAGGTTAAACCAGGGAGCCAGGGAGGGGGGCTGAGGGATGTAGAGGGGTGGACGACCTACTTTGAGGGCCTGGTTGGGGGCGAGCATGCCCATGGGGAGCTGCAGGAGGGAGGGAACCCGTTTTCGGATGCCTCCGAAGGAAATAAGCAGCGGGCACGAGTACTCAACGCTTGGCTCACCGAGGACGAGGTGAGCACAGCCCTCCTGGGCATGGCGGCGGGCAAAGCGCCGGGCGTGGACGGCGTACCGGTAGAATTCTATCAAAGGGCATGGACTGTGGAGGGGGAGATAGGGGGTGGGGGAGATGTGGAGGGGAGCGAGCCGCAACACGCGCTGCTTGAACCGATCACACATCTACTCAATCGGGTCTTCCGCGAGGGGTATCCCAAAGCATGGCACATGGGGGCAGTCACGCCGGTGCCGAAGAAAGGCAATCTGGACGAGCGGGACAACTACAGGGGCATCACGGTGGGTGGGGCGCTTGCTAAGCTCTATAGTCTGGTGCTACTCCGCAGACTAGACGACCTTGCTGAGAAGGGCGGCCATAGAGCCGCCGGGCAGGCAGGGTTCCGGAAGGGGCGGGGGACCCCTGACAATGCCTTCATCCTACAGCACATGATTGAGAGGCGCAGCCATGAGCGAAAACCGCTGTATACTGCCTTCATCGACTTTAGAAAGGCATACGACTGCGTGCATCGGCAGCTCATGTGGGAGTGCCTTAAGAGCCTGGGGGTGGGGGGGGCGTTTTTAGCAGCCCTGACATCACTGTACGATGGGGCTGGCATGTGCGTGCGCATAGACGGCACGGTGGGACCAGGCTTCACCACACGCCAGGGGGTCATGCAGGGCGACCCAATGTCGCCGCTTTTGTTTGGGCTGTTTATCGACTCACTAGAAGGGGAGCTTGACGCACAGATGCCAGAGGTCGGGGTCCCCCTAGGGACAGGAGCAAACAGGCGGCTCCTACGGTTACTCTTGTATGCAGATGACCTCGTGCTCATGGCAGAGACGCCGGAGGCGCTCCAGCGCTTGCTAGATGCACTTCACGTTTTTTGCAGGACGCACGCTCTCACTGTCAATGTCCGCAAATCTGAGGGGGGGGTGTTTAACGACCAGTACTGCCCGGTCACGAGCGCCAGGGGAAGGGTGACCCTGAAGTACGCTGGTATGGACCTGCCCATGAATCACGAGTTTAAATATCTGGGCATGCTTTTTGGGAGCCGTCGGGCAATAGGCGCGGGGCTGGAGCAGAGGCAGGGGGCGGGCCAGCGTGCACGCTTCGCCCTAGCGCGCAGATACGATGCCATGGGCCTCCACAACGTGGGAGTAAAGGCGCACCTGTTCAACGCACTGGTGCGACCTGTAATTAACTACGGGTGCGAGATCTGGGGCCCAGGGTTGATGGCGGGGGCGGGCATGGGGGTACAGGGGATCTTCTCGGGGGCAGCCGACAAGTGGGGGTTGGCTGGAGGGGACGGGGGCCCCTCCAAGGCGGCGCGCCGCAAGTGGCGCGCCATGGAAGCCCTGCACTTGCAATCTGTGCGCGAGGCCCTCCGTATTCGCAGGTGTGGGCAACAGCTATCGCTGCTGGCGACGGAGGTGGGCTGGCGACCGCTGTCGACCGACTGGCTGCGGCAGGCGGCGCGCTTCTGGGCGAAAGCGCTACGGCGGCCGGATGGCGATCTGCTGAAGGCGGCAATGCGGGAGAGCTGGGAGCTAGCGGCGGGTGGCGTGCGAGAGAGCTGGGTGGCACAGCTGAGCGAGTGCCTCAGCACAGTGGGGCACACGCTGGTGTGGGGCCAGGAGGCGGGGGGCATCGCCCGCCTGCTAGAGACAGCAGCGGCAGGTTGGCTGGCATCAGAGACCAGCACACCAGAGCTGCCAGAGGACGCCAACCAGCTCAGCGTCGTCCGCTCAGTGCCTGACTCATGGTCACACCGCTTCAAGATGCTTACTTACTTGCGGTGGATGGCAGACGACTGTGGCGGCGCACCAATGCTCTGGACGGGGCTGAACAGCGCCGCCCAGATCACGACACTCGCACGCTTTAGAATGGGGCTGCATGAACTGCAGATAGAGAAGGGGCGCCACACGGCGCAGGCAGAGCCACGCAGCCAGAGGCTCTGTCGCCTTTGTGGCATGCGGGAGGATGAGGCACACGTGATTTTTGAGTGTCCAGCGTATACGGAGACACGCGTACAGTTCCACACCCTTTTCCTGAGCGTCCCTGGGGACGATAAAGGCTTGGATGCGAAGATGCGGGCGTTTATGAACCCCAGCCCGGGGCTACTTTACCCTTGTTTTTGGCGTGACATGGCCAACTTTCTGGTCTCGTGCCTTGATATACGTAACACAAGCCTGGAGATGGTAGAGGATCGGGAGGAATAATTGACCTGAAGCGAACGATGTTTTGAATTAGGAGTCAATGAGGCAGCCACGATAGTGGCGGGGACCCAAGCGTGGGTTCCCGAGGAGCTGCGGTGGACTGTGCCGTTTGCAGTGCACCGCAGCTGGCGCACCTGAGAAATGCCCAGCGCTGGGTCTCACACGTATGAAAGCTTGCCTATTACCAAATCCCACAGTCACTACTGACGCCTTTTCCAGCCCCTTTTTAGGTAGTTAGGCTTAGGGATGTGCCCCTCACCGAGTCCTTCTGTGCCTCCCCCCTTCAGCAGGGGGGGGGCCTGCGACACGTCCAATGTCGTGCTCGGTGCAACAACAAGGGGTCAGCTTCTGCTCAGAGCCGGGTTAAGGGTGACAGGTTGAGAATCCTGTGAATGCTGGTTGAAATCCCAGTTAGAAAACCCCTTAACACGTCAGAGGTTGCGGCCCGGCTGGATTTC
>VFSX01000031.1:202500-312500 GCA_016618255.1 Chlamydomonas sp. UWO 241 | reverse complement strand
GGTGGAGGTGTGTTCCCCTTTCTTGGAGAACACAACTGACTGTCAAAAGCCAGTAGATTTTTGGAACACCTCCTTCATGCGTAACAACATACAGCAGGTTTCAGAAGGAGACGAGGAGTTGGGGAACGCGCTGAGGGAGGCAGCAGAGGAGGGTGACGTGGCCGCCATGCGCATGATGCTGGACCACCACCCGGCGGCGGCAGCGGCCATGCTTTCGGCGACAGAGTACCGTGGTAGGACCGCCCTCATGCTGGCTGCCAGGGGAGGCCATGTGGAGGCAGTCCGCATGCTGCTCAACCACCCGGCTGCTGACCACGGCAGCCATAATAGTGCGGGCAAGCGGTTGTGGTTGGACCGCCCTCATGTGCGCTGCCGAGAACGGCCACATGAATGCCATGCGTGTTCTACTCGACCACCCGTCCGCAGACCCGACGGCCATGCTTACGCACACAGACGTTGGTGGCTGGTGGACCGCCTTCACACTGGCTGCCAAGGGAGGCTATGTTGAGGCCGTGCGCCTGCTGCTCGACCACCCGGCTGCAGACCCGGAAGCCATTCTGATGCACCCAAACAACCATGGCTGGACCGCCCTTATGCTGGCTGCCGCTGAAGGCCGTTTGGAGGTCATGCGCCTGCTGCTCGACCACCCTGCATCAGACCCGGCAGCCATGCTGGCGTTTGCCGATGCTGCCAACTACTCTGCGCTCATCGCGGCTGCTGTTTCTGCAAGCCACTGTGGTTACGGCCCCGGTGCCGGCGGGGTTCCCAGGCGCCCCTTGCACCGCTCCTGCTGCTGCTGCTGCGCCGTGTCACAGTGGATCCATCACAGCCGAGCGATGCCCAGGTGGCGCACATGAGCAGGGTGATGGTGGAACTGTGCCGGGTGCCGGGACAGGATGAAGAGGGGCCGGAGGAGCACGTGGGCCTGTTCGACGATGACCAGCTGGACGACGCCCGCGACGAGTGCGTGCGCTTGCTGCTGGAGCTCGGTGCGCAGTGCGCCGTGTGCGCCGACACCCGTCGTGTCGCGCATCATTCGCGAGGTGTTTACGATGGCGCGCGTGCCGCAGCTGCTCAACGAGGCCGTCCTGGGCGTGGCGTTCGCGCGGCAGTAGGGCCAGCCATGATGGCGCACGATGCCCACCCCTGGTGCGGCCGTCGTGCACACACCAAAGCTGGACCGGCCTGGACATGCAGGGGAATCCCGGGGTGTACTTCTTGATGTGTTACAGCAGAGTCGGCACCAGAGTTGACGAGTGCTGGCCGTAGATCCACAGGGCGCGCGCGCGGCCACATACAATTCGTTCCAACTGCCACGCGTTATCCTGTTTTTACAGTTTTTACATGTACGCGCCCGGAGGACCCCGGGGCGTGAGTTAAGGCCTACACTACACGTCTAGGGGAGCTCTACTAGTAGAGCCCGCAAGGCCACGCAGCGCGCCAGCCTACCAGGGGCGTTATTCTGTTACCAGTCACTGAGTGCACCCGTTTCCTTCCTTCGCACCAGCGCACCGAAACCACATGCTCGCGCCATGCGGACACATCGTTAAAAAAAAAGTAAGACAAGACAGCCTGTCTCTGCCTGAGGTCATCTGCCTGAGGTCATCTGCCCGAGGTCATCTGTTTTACATGTCACTGCAGCGCCTGTGCACATTGCTCGAGAGCACCACACTTGAGCAGCTCAAGGTTGTGTTTTCGAGTTGACAAGAACCGAGCCACAGCCGACCATGGCGTTGCAGGCCCTGCTGGTTTACGAGCCACGCGGCTCGTAGACCGTGCACGTCCGCCGCCATTGCTGCCACTTCCACCGCGCAGGAATGCGTGGCGTACCGCGGCCGCTGCGCTCGGCCGCGCGCCTGGCTCCCACTCCAGCAGCGGCGTGAGGAAGTCCGGCAGCTCCCTCGCGTCGCCGGGGCAGCCCAATAGGCGACGTGCTGGGGCACGATGACAGTCGGTCGGATGGTAGTTGCATCACACGCCCGCGCTTGGAACGCGCGGCGTTGTGCTCGAGCGCGTCGCCGACTCGACCTGGCAGCCAAGCATTGGTCACGGGTGTGACTGCGGTGGTTTGCCAGCTGTGACAGCGCCGCCGCGCGTAGTCCGCGAGGCCGCAGTTCCGCGCACGGCCCAGCAGCTGCTGCGGCTGCTGCTGCTGCTGCTGCTGCTGTGCTGCCCCGGGCGCAACCGCCACCTCCCCCCCCCCCCCCCCCCGCGCGAGCGGCCGGTACATGCCAAAGTCACCGAGGCACCGCGTCGCGAGAGACAGGTCAGTGCTGCCGCCGCTCCCCTCTCTCTGGCTGTCGTCTCCACTCTCGCGGCCACCGTCGCTTTGACCCAGTCCACCTCCGCCGGTGCCCCCGGCCATTCGGCACCCGCCCCCCGCCCGTGTGCCAGGTTGCTATGGCAGTACACCGCTCGGAGCAGAATGTGAGCGGATTTTTTTTATTAATTGCTTTGTAGGCTATTCCGCTCTTCCGCTAGGGAAAAAAAATCAATTGTGCCGGAAAAAAAGCGGGAAAAACTAGTGGTGTCGGGAAAAAGCGGAATAACAATTCATTGCTAAGTCCTTCCCAAGGATCACTGTGTCCGGCTGCACGTCGCAGTGAGTGACAGGCCCGTGTGCAGCGTGTCGAGCGCGTGCCCCCCCCCCCCCTGCGGCCTCGGTATTGACAGAGCCTCGTCTGCAGGCGAGGCACACATGCACACACACACACACACGCCCCCCCACACACGCACACACACACAGACACACCACACACACACGCACTGGCGCAGCCGCTCTCTCTCTCTCTTCGGCGTCGCCCAAAGTGCCAAGTTGCCATGCACCGCCCCCCTCCCCTGTTGTCGACAGCGCTTCGTCTCCGGGTGCGGCACACACGCACACGCACTCCTGCCCCACACACACACCTGCGCGGCCACTCCCCTACACGCGGGCGGCGTCTGAGGCACCGGGCTGTCAAGCATCCCCCCCCCCTTGTTACCGACAGCGCTCAATCTCCGGGCGCGGACGAGCGCGCGGCCAGCTCGCTCGCGATTGCCGCGCACGCGTCGAGGGACGCCCAGTGATTTATTTTCAGGAGATTCATTAAATAATTCGGATTTTGCTTTGACCGCGTTGACCATTGACCTTCTGTTGACCGTACGTCCTCATATATACACAGGCCACTTGAAAGCTATTGATTTGGCTGGCCTAGCGCGGCGAGATGTGACAGGCCGCGCTAGGCCAGTCACAATTGACGAGCTCTATCTGGCCTGCAGGCTTGCCAGACTTCCAATTCACTGAATGGGTTTAGCTGTGTTCAAGGTCAAAGCAACGCCGGAACACAGCCGAATGGCTGTGCAGAGCCGAAAATAAAATCACTGGGGACGCCTCTGCACAATGCCGTGGACCGGGGGATGAGAAGGGTGCAGCGCTTGGGGTTTTGCGTCTAGGCTTGAGGTCATGTCATCTCGAGGCACGGCTGGCCTGCAGGGATGGCGTAGTGTGTGCGTGTGTGCGCGCGTGCATGTGTGTGTGTGTGTGTGTGTACGTTTGTGTGTGTCGTATGTGCGAGTGCTGTGTGTAGATGCGCGCGCGCGTCTAGAGACGCCCACCACCCACCGCCCGCCGCCTCACCTGCAAGTTAGAGCAGCGCTTTTCGGCGCAAGGGCGGCCCGCCGCTGGTGCTGGTGCTTGGGACAGGTGCCGTGGCGCGAGCGGCGGCGGCAGGCCCAACAGAGCGCCGCGGCGCACCCGCGCGTGCGCGCCCCCTGTTCGAGAATAGGCTCCTGGGGGGCACGCAGTGGTGTGAGGCGCAGGTGTGTGGGCTGTGGTTGCGGGTGATTTCTGTCTCAGCTGTCTTCATGGTGTTCAGTTTGTCTTAACAGTCACGCGTGACCACAGAGGTCACGGCTCGGGCAGAGTCTGGCCTTCACCGGCGGCAGACAGTGACCATGCCAAAACCGGCTTGTGATATCACTGCCCACGACCAATGTCAAGCGGCCGGACCCTGTTCTAGCTAGCACTCCAAAACTACTACAACTGAGAAGGGTGGGTGGGTGGCACGGCTTAGAGGGAAAACCTCCGAGCCACAAACGGATAGAGAGTTGGAGCGGTGCTGGCGACCCAAGCTGACGGAATGGAAGCTTAGGTGCCAAGCACCGCTCTTAGTTCTGTACAACGTCCGCACCTTTAGGGGGTGTTGAAAGTGGTTTTGTTTCAACACTGAATCCCTGTTGAAACGGGGGTGTTGTTTCAATTAGGTTTTCAATAGAGTTTCAACAGCGTTTCAACAACTGTTGATTCAACAGCATTTCAACAGTACAGGCATGCTGATTCAACAGCATTTCAACACCCAGGACCGTGTTGTTTCAACAGCATTTCAACTGGCGCTCGACAGGCCCTCAACACACGGATTCTGACTGGCTTCAGTAGCACGCGCTGGCAGGTAATGTTGTAGTGCGAGCCGGCATGGGAACATGTTACAGGAGAGGTCAGTGCCTGTGTGGGGAGACCTAGAGGTGTGCACCGAGGTCAACCTGGATGAAATCTCGCGGTCAACCTGCGACGAGCGAGCTGGGGCTCGGACGAATTGCTGCCCCGCTGCATGCCTTGTCTTCCTTGAGTGGCTGTCAACGCAAGGATCCACTGGGGACGCTGGGTGGGGGTGGGGGCCTCAACCATCCATACCCAGGCTAGCTGTCAGGCTCCCCTTCTGGATGGCACCCTCTGCAGATGTGAGACAGATATGGGCGTAGTGACCTGGAGTTAACTAGTAGTAATGCACCATCAACCACCAAGGCACTGCAGCCCGGGCCCGAGTGTGGCGCCGCCGCGAGGGTCACGGTCTCACGCGTTTCACTTCCTTGAACAGGTCCTGCTTCATTTGTCCGATGGATCCCCTGAAAGTGATTCTGACCTCCAGCATAGATTGTGGACAGCAGCATCAGAATCTTCATGACCAAGGCTCGCATACTACCGGGCGGGAGCGGGGGTGGGGGGCCGGGGGGGTGGGGGAAGCACCAGCTCGTGCCCCGCGCCATCAGGTGCCACCAGTGGTGGCATACTGCAACATATGCAGACCACCATTTGCGTCATCTGCCGCAGTTATGTGCATGTTGAAGGCCATGATGGGTGGTCATTTGCTGCGAGGAAACTGCCAATTGTCAGACCGGCGTGTGTTGGTGCCTTGGAGTCTCGAGCCCCCAAACACCACAAAAGTAACCTGTGCCATTTCGTCTCAAAATTCGTGCATAGCCTACTGTCAACCCCATAACGCCATCTACAAAATCTAGAGTTATAATTCGTCCATTGACAAGACAACACATCAACTCCCCCTGAAACACGTGGTGCGCGACGTGTAAAACCAGGTCCCCCGTGCACCCCACCAGCCCACCCACCCTGGGCACATATGCTTGCAGAGCACCCTCAGGAATCATTCCCGCATCATCGCGACCTCAGCAGGCCAGGAACGAGCGAGAAAATTGCCACACTAGTGTGGGGGTGTTGAAACAACAGCCCTGTTGAATCAACACAGCCACCCTGTTGAAACGCTGTTGAAACTATACCTTGTTGTTTCAACAACATTTCAACAGGGATCGCGTGTAATTTCAACACCCCCTAAAGGTACGGACGAAGTACAAGTTTGTCCACCCGTATTAATCTCAGCACAACAGAAACTTGCGTTATCTATCCATCTGTGATTCAAAAGAAAACTCCCAGTGCGCATAACAAAATGCGATCGTCCGCGCCTTGCTTCGCCTTGCTTTCCTTCTTCGGTGTGAAACCAAGTGTGAATCTCTCGCAGGCGTCCACACATGCCAGCACACGCGCACGCGCCCTGGGCCACTCACTGCAGTTGTGCAAGGCAGACACAGGCGATCGCGCGGTGTGATTCGCGGAGTGTGGAAGTGTGTTCCCCATGCAATTGCAAGCGCCTGGTGCAATCGTGTCCGATGTGTAGTACATCTTGCATGCATGCCAGCATGCAGGAGGATGCAGAAGGACACGAGGAGATGGAGCGCGCGCTGAGGGAGGTAAGGCAGCATCCAAAGGTGACGTGGCCGCCATGCGCATGGTGCTGGACCACTCGTCCGCCGACGTGGCGGCCATGCTTATGAGCACATCAGGATACGGTGGACAGAACCCCGTCATGTTGGCTGCCAAGGGAGGCCATGTGGAGGCCGTGCGCACGCTGCTCGACCACCCGGCTGCCGACGTGGCGGGCATGCTGTCGTCCACAGGCACGAGTCGCTTCACCGCCCTCATGCTGGCTGCCATGGGAGGCCATGTGGAGGCCATGCGCACGCTTCTCGACCACACGTCTGCCGACGCGGCGGCTATGATGGGCAACCCTCCAGGCACCGGTGGCTGGACCGCTCTCAAAAAGGCTGCCACAGGAGGCCATGTGGAGGCTATGCGCACGCTGCTCGACCACCCGTCTGCCGACGCGGCGGCCATGCTGTTGTTCGCAGGCAACGGTGCAGTGACCGCCCTCATGTTTGCTGCTAAGTACGGCCATATGGCCGCCATACGCCTGCTGCTCGACCACCCATCTGCCGACGTGGCGGCCATGCTTTCGGCGATAGACATCTACGAATTGACCGCCTTCATGCTGTCTGTTATGATGAGAGTTTTACAATCCACTTCTGGCGGTCACACGTGCGGTTCCAAAGCTCCAGTGGGACTTAGAGAAACAATGATGATGATGAGAGTTTTACAATCCACTTCTGGCGGTCACACGTACGGTTCCAAAGCTCCAGTGGGACTTAGAGAAACAAGGCTCAAGGCCCACAAAAGGTCAAGCTACAAGTAGCCCACGGTAACGCCATCCACACTTGGTGGCGGGCGCCAAGCAAGCAGCACCACTGTGCAGGCTGCACACCCAGCCCCTCAAATGGCCAGAGGGCGGACCCAAGGTATAAAACCATGAAGGGACCAAAAAGCCCTCCCCCAGACCACCGGAAGCGGGGCTAGTAGCACACCCGCCGCAGCACTCTACTCAGCGACCACACCGCACCCGCCACCGCACGCGTGTGGCGCCACCTCCCCTTCAAAAACACCCCCAGAGGGAATGCCATCTAGCAAGCAGGTGCAGGCACCCGCTCGCCGTCAACGACGAGGCGCGCGCGGTGGAACTGCGCCCGCTTCCCCGCAACCTTGGCGGCGAGGAAAGCGGGCCACAGCGCCTGGTGCTGCGCCTCCTCGCGGTCACTGAGGACGTCGAAGACTGCAGTCAAGTCCACGCAGCGGCGCAGCTCGTGGCGCCAGCGCACGACAGTGTCGGCCACGGCGTCAGACGCCACGGTGAAGAGCACACGCAGCACACCGCCCCCGAGTGGCTCCACGCCGATGCCCCCGACGGCAGGCTTGGCGTTGAGGAGCGACGCGGACACGACGCCACCATCAGCCGGCTCCCGCCGGCCGGTGCCGCCGTAGAGGAAGCGCGCGACATCCAGGGGGGCATGTGGAGGTGATGCGCACACTGCTCGACCACCCGGCTGCAGACACAGCGGCTATGCTGATGTCAACGGATCACGTCAGCAAGAGCGCCCTCATGCTTGCTGCTGCTGAAGGCCGTGTTGCCGCAATGCGCCTGCTGCTAATCACCCGTCATCAGATACAGCAGCCATGCTGCCGTTTCACAGTGCTGCCGAATACTCTGCGCTTGTCGCGGCTTCTGAGTATGCACGCTGCGGTGGTTACTACTGCGACGACCCCGAGCGCTCCTTCGCACCGCTCCTGCTGCTGCTGCGCCGTGTCGCAGTGGATCCACCACAGCTGAGCGGTGACCAGGTGGCGCACATGAGCAGGGTGATAGTGGAACTGTGCCTGGTACCGGAAGAGGATGAGGGGCAGGAGGAGGGGCGCGCGGGCCTGTTCGACGATGACCAGCCAGACGACGCCCGCGACGAGTGCGTGCGCCTGCTGCTCGAGCTTGGCGCGCAGTGCGGCGTGATCGCCGACACCCCTGTTGTGTCGCGCATCATTCGCGAGGTGTTTACGATGGCGCGCGTGCCGCAGCTGCTCAACGAGGCCGTCCTGGGCGTGGCGATCGCGCGGCAGTAGGGCCAGCCATGATGGCGCACGGTGCCCGCTCATCGTGGTGCGGCCGGCGTGCACCGAACAAAGCTGGCCGGACCTAGACATGCAGGGGAACCCCCGGGGGGGGACTGCTTGATGTCTTGCAGTAGAGTCGGCGCCAGAGTTGACGACTGCTGGCCGGTAGAGACAAAAGGGAGGGGACTCTCCAACCCTCCCCACCTCGTGTTTGCGCAGCCAGATGCAGTTGGTTGGTTGCAACTGCCACGCACTGTTCTGTAACCAGTGCGCCCGTTGTCTTCCGTCGCACCAGCGTAACCGAAACCACGTTCTCGCGCATGCGTGTCCTCCTGGCTCCACCACTTTCCGTCTGATTGCCTGTGTCTTGCCTGCCACAGGCCTGGTGAGAGGGACAATGGCACACACACACTCTGGTGCTGGTTGCAGCGGCGCATGCGTGCGTGCCAAGAGGACGCGCGGGGGACGGGCGGTGGCAAGTCGCGGCAGCGCACGCGCGTCACAACAGTCGAGATGGCAGATCGCCATCGTCGGCACCAACTTTATCAGTAGTGTCATCAGTGGTGTTCAAGTCTCTAGTGTACAAGTCCGGCCCTCCCCTCCCCTCCCCCCCAATCCCCACGCCAGCCCCGGCGCGGATCCAATCCCGCCCACGCACACACGACAGCTGCTCCACTGCCGTGCCCGCAGCTGCCCTCCTGCCGTGCCCGCGAGCCCCCACTCCCGGCAACGCGTGGCATGAGACAGCGCAGCACCATTTATTTTGCCGCGGCTCCATGTCATGCCACCGTCATCTCGCGGCGCGGCACATCCACAACCCAACAGAACCAGCGCGGCGGCGCGCGCGGCGGTGTGAGACACCCGCGGCTGTGGCTCAAATCAGCCTGGCACACGCCTGCGCCTGCCGCGCTCACAACCGCTCACTGGCGCGGGCGCTGCAGCGCGGCGTATGGGTTGACGTAGCCCCCCTGCTGCCCCTGCTGCTGCCCCTGCTGGTGGCCTTGCCCGCCCCCGCCGCCCCCGCCGCCGCGCATGTTGTCGAAGAAGCTCCCCCCGCCTCTCCCGCCGCCGGCCACCGGGCGCATCGCGCCCGGCGGCGGCGCGCCGCCGCCGCCGTACGCTCCACCCGGCTGCCCGCCGCCGTACCCTCCTCCGCCGGGCGGCATCGCCCCTCCGTACCCTCCGCCGTGGCCCCCGCCGCCGCGGCCGCCGGGCGCGACCACCACGGGGTAGCCTCCCTGCTGGTAGCCGCCGCCGCCGCCCCCGCCGCGGGGGTCGCGCGCGCCCTGTTGCGCCCCGCCGCCATACCCGCCGGGCGCGCCGCCCCCGTATCCCCCGCCCTGCTGCTGCTGGTACCCTCCCTGGTAGCCCTGGTTCCCGCTCGCGTAGCCGCCACCGCCCTGCTGGCCCTGCTGGTACCCGCCAGCCGCGGCGGCGCCGCCGTACCCGCCGCCGCCGCGCCCCCCGCCCCCTCCGCCCGCGTACCCGCCCCGGGTCTGGCCCCCGCCAAAGCCGCCGCCGCCGCCCTGGCCCCCGCCGTAGCCCCCGCCGCCGCCGTTGTTGCTCCCGCCGTAGCCCCCTCCTCCGTTGCCGCCGCCGCCCAGGCCGTAGCCTCCTCCGCCCTGGCCCTGGCCCCCGCCCCCGCCGCCCATGGCGCCGTAGCCCCCCTGCTGGTAGCCCCCGCCCCCGCCGTACCCCCCCTGTTGGTAGCCGCCCCCGCCGCCGCCGCCGCGGCCGCCCATCGCGTGGCTGATTGTGCGCTGCGCCGCGTCGCCCATGTGCATGCCGTTGTGGCGGCCGGCGCCGCGGCCGCCGCCGTAGCCGCCGCGGCCGCCGCCACCGCCGCCCTGCTTCTCGTGCCACAGGGGCTCCTCCTGG
This sequence comes from Chlamydomonas sp. UWO 241, assembly GCA_016618255.1. Lineage (NCBI taxonomy): Eukaryota > Viridiplantae > Chlorophyta > Chlorophyceae > Chlamydomonadales > Chlamydomonadaceae > Chlamydomonas > Chlamydomonas priscui. Next base: position 302,584 of record VFSX01000031.1, on the reverse strand, counting down.
AGTGTGTGGGTGGTGTGTGTGTGTGTGTGTGTGTGTGCATGTGTGTGGTGGGGGTACTGCCCTGCTTCACAGGGGCTCCTCCTGTCAGTGGGTGAGGGCGGGTGGGTGGTGTGTGTGGGGGGGGAGGTGTGTGTGTGTGTGTGTGTGTGTGCATTTGCGTGTGTGTGTATGTGCGTTTGTGTGTGGTGTTTGTGGGGCGCTGCCCTGCTTCTCGTGCCACAGAGGCACCTCCTGTGGGGTGGTGGGTGTAGTGGGTGTTGTGGGTGGGTGCATGTGTGTGGGGTGGGGGTGCCGCCCTGCTTCTCATGCCACAGGGGCTCCTCCGGTGAGGGTTTTTGGGTGGGTGGGGTGGGTGTGTGGGGGGGGGAGGGGAGTGTGTGTGTGCGTTTGCGCGCGTGTGCGTTTGCGTGTGTGTGTGCGCTTGCGTGCGCGTGTGTTGGGGTGCTGCTGCCCTGCTTCTCGTGCCACAGGGGCTCAGGTGTGTGTGTGTGGGGGGGTGTTGTGTGTGTGTGTGTATGTGTGTGTGTGCTTGTGTATGAGTTTTGCGTGCATTTGTGTGTGGCGTGTGTGGGGGTGCTGCTGCCCTGCTTCTCGCGCCACAGGGGGGCAGCAACGTCTCTCTCAGGTCCCAGTGTGTGTCGTGTGTGTGTGCATGTGCGTGTGTGTGCAGTCGTGTGTGCGTGCATTCGTGTGTGTGTGTGTGTGCGCACCTGGGGCGTGTCCGCCGCCTGTCAGCACCGGCTCTCGGCAATTGTGTGTGCGCGTGTGTGTGCGCGCGCGTGTGTGCGTGTTTGCGTGTGTGCATGCACTCGTGTGTGTGTGCGCACCTGGGGCGTGTCCGCGTCAGCACCAGCGCACCCAGACCAGCATGTGTGTGTGTGTGTGTGTGTGCATGTAAGCGTATGTGGTCGATCGTTCAGTCTGTCGGATGCCCAAGTTGGCGTATTAGACCTGTGCTTCCGCACCCCGAAGCTGAGTGAGGCACGCAGACAACACCCCAGTGATTTCCTTTTCGACGATTGGAGCCGGAGCCGGCTTCAGGAGCCACGGAGCCGGATGTTCAGTCAAATGGCTCCAGAAAATGAACAAATAATCATGAGGAGGAGATCACTGCGACGCTCGCACCAGCGGACTGTGCCCATCCGCCACTGCGTGTGTGTGCGTGTGCGCACCTGGGGCGTGTCCGCGTCAGTCAGCACCGGCGCCCCCAGCTCCGTCCCTGGCATGATCATCGGCTGGTGCGGCAGGGACGGAGGCAGCCGGTAGCAGCCGCACATGACCTTGTTGTCTGCGAGTGTGTGTGTGTGCGTGTGTGTGCGTGTGCAAGGCCATCGGCTGGTGCGGCGGGACGTACGTGGCAGAAACAGCTGGTAGCAGCACACAAGGCCTTGTTGTCTGAGCGGTGTGTGTGTGCGTGTGTGTGTATGTGCGTGTGTGTGCGTGTGTGTGCATGGTCATCGGCTGGTGAGGCAGGGACGGAGGCAGTCGGTAGCAGCCGCACATGACCTTGTTGTCTGCGCGGTGTGTGTGTGTGTGTGTATGTGCATGTGCGTGTGTGCATGACCATCGGCTGGTGCGGCAGGGACGGAGGCAGCCGGTGGCAGCCGCACATGACCTTGTTGCATGCGCGGTGTGAGTGTGTGTGGGGGTGGGGTGGGGTGTGGGGGTCGATTTACAGTCTGTCGGACGCCTATGTCCTGTCGGACGCCTAGGACTACGGCTTCAGTCCAGGAGGGGGGGCCGGGGGAGCGGCAATGCAATGCAACAGGGATGAGCTCCCAAACAGCAGAGCGTGCTAATTTGCCCCGCGTCCTGCTATGCGAGGTTTAGGGTTAAGGGTTTTAGGGTTAAGCTAGAAAAGAGGCCGGCAGCTGTGAAAATAAATTCCCTAGCTGCCGGTGCGTGTGTGTGTGCGCGGTGTGTGTGCGCGGTGCGGCTTCTGTGCTGACTCACGCACACGCGCGCGCACCGGTGACGTTATGCCCAAGCACAGCACGACAGCGCCGCCAGCACACAACACACACACACACACACGCCTACGTAGGCGCAAGAACGCACACCCACACCGGTGCCGTCTCCGAGCCCAAACGGCACCGGCATCACCGCACACACACACACGTGACTGCAAAACACACAAGCACCCACCCACACTCGCGCCCACCCACCCACCTCTGACGTTCTCTCCGAGACCAAACGGCGCCGGCATGACCGAGGGGCACGCCACGCCGCCGGCGAGCAGCAGGGTGCCGTGCATGTGGTTGGAGGCCTCTGGGTCCATAACGATGCACGACTTGTCGCCCTGCGTGTGTGTGTGTGTGTGTTGGTAGGTGGCTGGTGGATAGAGCAGCAGAGTGCCGTGCATGTGGTTGGAGGCGTCTGGGTCGAGGGGTGTGCACGACTTGTCGCCCTGCGTGTGTGTGTGTGCGTGCATGTGTGTGTAGGTGTGTGTGTGTGTGTAGGTGGCTGGTGGGTAGAGCAGCAGGGTGCCGTGCATGTGGTTGGAGGCGTCTGGGTCGGGGGGGGGTGCACGACTCGTCGCCCTGCGTGTGTGTGTGTGCGTGCATGTGTGTGTAGGTGTGTGTGTAGGTGGCTGGTGGATAAGAGCAGCAGGGTGCCGTGCATGTGGTTGGAGGTGTCTGGGTCGAGGGGGGTACACGACTTGTCGCCCTGCGTGTGTGTGTCTGTGTGCATGTGTGTGTAGGTGTGTGTGTGTAGGTGTGTAGGTGGCTGGTGGGTAGAGCAGCAGGGTGCCGTGCATGTGGTTGGAGGCATCTGGGTTTGAGGGGGGGGTGCACGACTCGTCGCCCTGCGTGTGTGTGTGCGCGTGCATGTGTGTGTAGGTGTGGGTGTGTGTGTGTGTGTGTGTGTGTGTAGGTGGCTGGTGGGTAGAGCAGCAGGGTGCCGTGCATGTGGTGGGAGGCGTCTGGATTTGAGGGGGGTGCACGACTTGTCGCCCTGCGTGTGTGCGTGTGTGCGTGCGTGTGTGTGTTGGTAGGTGGCTGGTGATCCTCCTCCTGCCAGATGCTCCTCCTCCTAGGTGCCCCCCCACTTGTACTCGGAGCTCAGAGATGACTACTGAGCAGCGGTGGCACTTATGTAAGTCGCCATAATCGCTGCAAATGGGTTCGAGACATGTGCATTATGGCACGGCTGGTTGGTTGCACGTTTGCGCGCTCCTCCTCGGACAGGTGCCCCCACTTGTACTCTCGTTTAGAGGTGACTGACCACAGTGGTGACACCAATAAGCTCGCTGCTGAGTATGCGAAGTAACTATGCCTGGCAAGGCTGGCTGTCAGCTGGTGGGTCTCACCTTTGCGCGCTCCTCCTCGGAAAGGTGCCCCCACTTGTACTCGAGCTCAGAGATGACCGGCGCGAGCGTGTGCGAGCTGTGCACGTAGAGCAGCTCCATGCGCTGGCCGTTCCTGCGTGTGTGAGTGTGTGTGTTTGTGCGCGCGTGTGTGTGTGAGCTGTGCACGTAGAGCAGCTCCGTGCGCTGGCGTTCTTGCGTGTGAGTGTGTGTGTGTGTTTGTGCGCGCGCGCGTGTGTGTGTGTGTGTGCGAGCTTTACACGTAGAGCAGCTCCATGCGCTGGCAGTTCCTGCTTGTGAGTGTGTGTGTGTGTGTGTGTGTGCGCGAGCTGTACACGCCATGCGCTGGCCTTTCCTGCTTGTGTGAGTGTGTGTGTGTGTGCGAGGTGCTGATGTGCGTGTGTGTGTGCGTGTGTGTGTGTGTGTGTGTGCTCGCAGTAGAGGCCCCCACGAGAGGCCCTCCTCACTGTGCCCTTTGCCACGTTTAGTGCAGCAGAGGGCAGTCCCGACTCAAAGGCTACTCAATGCCTCCTGTTAACACATAGGATACCTCCTAGACAGGCAGGCAGGCAGACAGGCAGGCAGACAGACACGCACACACACACACGCACACACACACGCACAGACAGAGAGAGACAGACACAAACACACACGCACACGCACGCACACACAGAGAGAGAGACAGACACGCACCTCCGCTTCTCCTCGTTGGTCAGCTTTGGCAGCACGTCGTTGGTCGCTGCCATGAGGCGCGCCTCGTCGATCCATGGAAGCAGCACGACGCCCTGCCATGCGAAGCGCTTGCCTGCAAAGCACATGCACAAGAGAGGGTGTGTGGGAGAGGGAGAGGGAGAGGGAGAGGGAGAGGGGGCCTTGTTCATGACGGGCACACACATGAAACGCAAAGCGCCTGCACCAGGAGGGGGGGGGGGGGAGTTCGACGCAGCTCCGGCGCGCGGAAGCGTGCCCCCCCCCCCCCGTCCATGCACACGTGCGCTCCACAAATATCACCCATACCCACCGTTCATGTCGACCGCAAACTCTGTCGGGTAGAAGTCAAGGATGGGCGACTTGGGGGAGGTGAACAGCCAGCGGAAGGGCTCGGGCAGAGCGGCCTTGGTTGGGTGTGTGGAGAGAGGGGGTTGGGGAGGAGAGAGGGGGGTGCAGGGGTGCAGGGGGGGAGGTGGGAGAGGTGAGCAGCCGACGGAGGGGCTCGGGCAGCGCTGCCTGTGTGTGTGTGTGTGTGTGTGGAGAAAAACCTGAAGAGGTGGGAGACGTGAACACCCAGCGGGGAGGGCTTGGGCAGGGCGGCCTGGGTGGGTGGGTGGGTGGAGCGGGGGTCGATTCAACGCATTGTTGCATGAGCGTGAACCGCATGCGTGCACACACATACACACGTACACACACGCACGCACCTGGGACGCCGCCGGCAGCACGCCCATGAGCTGGTTGAACGGCGAGAACGGCTGGCCCGGCTCAAACGTGATGCGGATGTCGGTGAGGTTGACCAGGTCGGACGCAAACGGCGCGTAGTGGTAGGGGAAGAACCAGCGCCACGACGCGACGCCATCGTAGTAGTATCGCATGACCCAGCAAAGGCCCTCGACGTACGCCTGCACGATGCCGCGGACCAGCCCCGCCTGCTCCTCCTCGGGGACGCCCAGTTTCTCCTGGTAGTAGCTGCGGGGGGGCATGCATGCATGCATGTGTGTGTGTGTGTGAAAGAGAGAGAGAGAGGACGCGAGTGAGGGCGAGGGTGTGTGTGTGTGTGTGTGTGTGACCCCCCCCCCCTTTCCACACACACCCTCCCCACACACTTACCGCGCCTTCCACCCCTCCTCGTCCAGCCGGATCTCCGCCTCTCTCTCCCACTCCCTCTCTCTCTCCCTGACATCGTTTCAAAGCAGCTGCCCACACACACACACTCACCGCTCCTCCCACCCCTCCTCGTCCAGCCGGATCTTTGCATCCCTCTCTCCCTCTCTCTATCTTTTCCCAGCATCGTTTCAAAGCAGCTGCCCCCCCCCCCCTCCCCACACTCTCACTACCCCTTCCACCCCTCCTCGTCCAGCCGGATCCCCGCCTCTCTCTCCCACTCTCTCTCTCTCTCTCTCTCTCTCTCTCTCTCTCTCTCTCCCCGGCATCGTATCAAAGCAGCTGCCCCCCCCCCCTTCCCCACACTCTCCCCGCGCCTTCCATCCCTCCTCGTCCAGCCGGATCTCCGCCTCTCTCTCACTCCCTCTCTCTCTCTCCCGGCATCGTTTCAAAGCAGCTGCCCCCCCCCCTCTCCCCACACACTCACCGCGCCTTCAACCCCTACTCTTCCAGCCGGATCTTCGCCTCCCTCTCTCCCTCTCTGTCCAGCATCGTTTCAAAACAGCTGCCCCCCCCTCCCCACACACTCACCGCGCCTTCCACCCCTCCTCGTCCAGCCGGATCTTCGCCTCGCTCGCGAACCCCAGGTCAAAGCAGTCGGCCTTCTCCTTCATCATCTCGTCCAGGGTCTCCTTGAGCTCAGCGGCAGCCTTCAGGGGGGAGGTGTGTGTGTGTGTGTGCGTGTGTGTGCATGGGATTAGGGTCTTGGGGGGTTACCGGAGGGGCTGTCGATCCTCTCCTCCCGGGTCTCCTTGAGCTCAGCGGCAGCCTTCAGGGGGGAGGCGTGTGTGTGTGTGTGCGTGTGTGTGTGCATGGGACTAGGGTCTTGGGGGGTTACCGGAGGGGCTGTCGATCCTCTCCTCCCGGGTCTCCTTGAGCTCAGCGGCAGCCTTCAGGGGGGAGGTGTGTGCGTGCGTGTGTGTGTGCATGGGACTAGGGTCTTGGGGGTTACTGGAGGGGCTGTCGATTCTCCTCCCGGGTCTCCTTGATACCAGCGGCAGCCTTCAGGGGGGGGGTGCGTGGTTCTAGGGTCTAAGGGGTATACTGAGGAGAGGGGCTGCCGGTCTCCTTCAAGGTCTGTTTAGGAGCTCAACAGCAGCCTGGGGAATGGGGGGGAGCATGGATGTTGAGGCTCATGAGGGGTCTACATGATGGTGGACATGCCTGGGCGGGGGGACTGGGCGAGGGCATGGATGGGCCTGGGCTTTCAAGAAATTTCAGGGTGGAGTAGGTGGGGGGGCTACTACCCACTAACATTTGGAGCACCATCAGAGCACCCTCAGATCCCACCACAGCACCATCAGAGCATCATCAGAGCACCATCAGAGCATCATCAGAGCACCATGACAGCGACACACAATCCCAGCGCATTCCGAGCACCATCCCAGCACCACCATACACCCCCACCACAGTCGAGAGCACCACCACAGCGCCACCATCCGACTAACGCCACAGCGCCATCAGATAACCGTCAGCACCATCAGACCCCCCCTCTCTGCGCACCCTAAACCCTAAACCCTTTGCGTTCATGGCCGCCTGCTCGGGCGAGATCTCATCGTCGTCGTCGCCAGCAGCGTCCACCAGAGCCCCACCACAGCCACACCAGAGCCCCACCACAGCCACACCAGGGCCCCATCAGAGCGCCATCCGAGCACCACCACAGCCCCATCAGACCCCCCCCCCTCTCTGCGCACCTTTGCGTTCATGGTCATCCGCTCTAACGAGATCTCGTCGCCCTCGTCGCCGGCAGCGTCCACCACAGCCTCACTACAGCCACACCAGAGCGCCACCAGAGCGCCACCACAGCCCCACCACAGCCCCGCCAGAGCCCCATCAGAGCGCCATCAGAGCGCCACCATAGCACCACCACAGCACCACCGCAGCATCATGAGACCCCCCCCCCTCTCTGCACACCTTTGCGTTCATGGCCATCTGCTCTGGCGAGATCTCGTCGTCGACGCCGGCAGCGTCCACCACAGCCCCACCACAGCCCCACCACAGCCCCATCAGAGCGCCATCAGAGCGGCACCATAGCCCCACCACAGCCTCATCAGAACCCCCCTTCTCTGCGCACCTTAACGTTCATGGCCGCCTGCTTGGGCGAGGTGGCATTGTCATCGTCGCCAGCAGCGACCACCACAGCCCCACTACAGCCCCACCACAGCCACGTCAGAGCGCCATCAGAGCGCCACCATAGCACCACCACAGCCCCCCCCCCCTCTACGCACCTTTGCGTTCATGGCCATCTGCTCTGGCGAGATCTCGTCGTCGTCGTCGTTGTCACAGCAGCGTCCACCACAGCCCCACAACAGCCACACCACAGCCGCACCAGAGCGCCATCAGAGCCCAATCAGAGCACCACCATAGCACCACCAGAGCCTCATCACATCCCTGCGCACCTTTGCGTTCATGGCCATCTGCTCTGGCGAGATCTCGTCGTCGTCGTCGTTGTCACAGCAGCGTCCACCATAGCCCCACAACAGCCACACCACAGCCGCACCAGAGCGCCATCAGAGCCCAATCAGAGCACCACCATAGCACCACCAGAGCCTCATCACATCCCATCCCTGCGCACCTTAACGTTCATGGCCATCTGCTCTGGCGAGATCTCGTCGTCCTCGTCGCCAGCAGCGTCCATTGTCGTGTCCCTGCCTGCCGCTGCGGCAGCAGCGTCGTCGTCGTCAGCCGGCGCACCCTCCATGTTGGTGTCGCCGTCGCCGTCACCACCTAGGCGAGTAAGTGAAAGGAAGGTTGGAGGCAAGGTCGGAGGCAAGGTCGGAGGAATTGTGTGCGTCGCAGCAGCAGCAGCGGCGGCGGCGTCGGCCGGCGCACCCTCCATGTGGGTGCCGCCGTCGCCACAACCTAAGCAGGGGTTTGATGGTGGACCCATCACGTCACCCCCCCCCCCCACACACACACACCTCACCCGCGTCAGCGTCAGCAGCAGCGGCGTCCGCAGGCGCCGCGTCGGCCACGTCGGCCTCGCCCTCCCCGCGCGCCTTCTCCGGCTCGCCATGGTGGCTTACTACCCGTATCACAGTGCCCTGTCCTTTGCCTTTTATAAACCTTTCAAATGGTCAAGTCAACTTGTTGTTTCAGGGCCCTCACCGGCAGCGTCAGCAGCAGCGGCGTCAGCAAGCGCAGCGTCGGCCACGTCGACCTCACCCTCCCCGCGCGCCTTCTTCGGCGCGGGCTCCAGGCCCTCAACGCCCTCCATGCCCTCCTGCGTGCACGAGGTGCATTGTGGGTACGGGTGTGTTTCGCGGCTGTCAGAATAAACAACAGAATCGACACCAGTCACACGTGGCGCTGGCAGCGGCGGGGGCCACGTCCCCTCCACGCCCTCACTGCCCTCCTGTGTGCGCAAGCACGGCGGTGCGGGCTGCGTGTTGTGTGGCAGTCAGTACAAACACCAGAGTCCAGACCAGAATCCACACCAGTCACTTGTGGTACGTGGTACTGGGCCTTGCTGTCCACACCCGCCGGCGCGGAAAGGCACAGCCCCCCACCCGCCCACCCGCTGAACACACACACACAGACACACACACACACACACACCTTGTGCTTGCCAACGGGGCCCGCGCGCAGCCGCGCTGCCGCGGCCTTGTTGTCAATCGCCGCCTGCGTGGCACCCCCCCCCCAGCACACGAACACACACACACACGCACACCTTGTGCTTGCCAACGGGGCCCGCGCGCAGCCACGGCCTTGTTGTCAATCGCCGCCTGCGTGGCACCCCCCCCAACACACGAACACACACACACACACACACACACACGCACGCACGCACACCTTATGCTTGCCAACGAGGCCTGCGCGCAGCCGCGCGGCTGCGGCCTTGTTGTCGATCGCCGCCTGCGTGGCACCGCCGCCATCTGCTGACGGGGCGGTCGGGCCCAGCGCGGGCGGCCCCCCGGGCGGGGCGACCGGCCCTGGGATGGATGAGAAGTTCATCGCGTTGCGCGCGGAGTCCTTGACGGGGCGGATTTCGCCGGCGTTCGCCTGCGTGTGTGTTGTGCGTGTGTGTGTTATGTGTGTGTGTGTTTGACGCACAATCATTGACCGGGCCGTGTGTGCGTGTGTGCAGAGGCCTTGGCAGAGCGGATTTTCGCCTGTGCGGTTAACCCTTACACTGAACCCTAAAACCGCAAGCTTTTTTTACTTCAACTCTAACCCCCCAGACACCCAAATTGGCGCACCTGCTGCCACGTCGCGCTCGGCACCGCGTTGGACGCGACCATCGAGCCCCTCTCCCCGCGCCTTAACCTCCTACACTGAACCCTAACACCGCAAGCTTTTTTAACTCCAACTTCAACCCCCCAGGCACCCAAATCGGCGCACCTGTTGCCACGTCGCGCTCGGCGCCGCGTTCGACGCGACCATGGAGCCCCTCTGCGCTCGCCTTAAAGCCCTAGCACGAAAACCTAAAACCGTCAACCCCTAAACCCCCTTAGACCTCTTAGTAGACCCCAAGCGCACCTGCTGCCACGCCGCGCTCGGCGCCGCGTTCGACGCGACCATCGAGTCCCTCTGCGACTTGCGCTGCTTGTCGCGCAGCTTGTCGGCCTTCTGGCGGCCGACGCGGTCCTGCGGACACGGATACAGAAAGGGCAGGGCGTTTAGGGCGGGGAGTCGGTTAGTAGTTGGGTGGTTGGCCATACAAAATGGGCGGTGGGATGCGTGGGTGGGTGGTGGTTTGTCGCGTAGCTTATTCGCCTTCTAGCGGCCCACGCGGTCCTGCAAGTACACAGGTGGGTTGGTAGGATGCCGGTTGTTGAATGCGGGCGGTACGAACAAATATCGTCACACGCACCACCTGCCTCTTGAGGTCGCACGTGCGCTTCTGGGGGATGGTGTCCTCGAGCGCCCTTTCGATAGATCAAAGCCAGAAACCAGAGAGAGAGAGAAGAGAGAGAGAGAGACAGGCAGAGGCAAGCACACGCACGCACGCACGCAGCTTCTGCCTCCGCGCATGCGTTTCTGGAAGGACCGCGTCCTCAACCCACATTACTTTGGTTGGCAAAGCCAGCCCACTGAACACAAGAGAAACAGAGACACAGAGACAAGCACGCACGCACGCACCTTCTGCCTCTTGAGGTTGCGCATGCGCTTCTAAAAGGTCAAGAACTCACGCCCCTTTGCAACAGCAAAGTCAGCCCACTCAACGAAAGAGAGACAGAGACAGACAGAGACAGAGACAAGCACGCACACACGCACCTTCTGCCTCTTGAGGTCGCGCATGCGCTTCCAAAAGATCATGTCCTCACGCCCCTTTGATACAGCAAAGTCAGCCCACTCAACGAAAGAGAGACAAAGACAGACAGAGACAGAGACACACACGCACCTTCTGCCGCTTGAGGTCGCGCATGCGCTTCTGGAAGATCGTGTCCTCGAGCGCCCCGATCGTCTGGATGAACTTCTCGACGCGCTCCAGGTTGAGCGTCGAGCCGTGCGCCATGTAGCCGCCGAGCTCAGGGAGCATGGTCTGTGCGTGTGTGCATGTGTGTGTGTGTGTGTGTGTGATAGAGAAAGGGGCGATGCGCCTCGCGCTCATGCAACGCTTCGATGGATGGATGGAGGGGGGGGGGGGAGCGTCGCGCCGTGTGCCATGCAGCGGCCGAGCTCGGGAAGCATGGTCTGTGTGTGTGTGTGTGTGTGTGTGTGTGCGTGAGAGAGGGGTCATGCGGGTCGCGCTCATGCAACACTTTGATGGATGGATGGAGGGGGAGGGGGGGGGGGCGTCGAGCCGTGCGCGCCATGTAGCCGCCGAGCTCCGGGAGCGTGGTCTGTGTGTGCGTGTGCGTGTGTGTGTGTGTGTGTGTGTGCGTGTGTCACAATGCGGGGGTGCGTGTCGAGCCGTGCGCCATGCAGCCGCCGAGCTAGTGGAGCATGGTCTGTTTGTGTGTGTGTGCGCGCACTCACAAACTCCACACTTCCACACAATTGCACTTCCTCCCACACCTTGTACATGCGCATCATGTGCTGGATTGCGCCCTCGTGGATGTCGAGCATCGGCATGCATGTGCTGGCAGCAGCTCCCCTCTCGGTGACTCCACACACACACATGCACACACACACATTCCACACTTTCACACAAGTGTGATCCCCACACCTTGTACGTGCGCATCATGAGCTCAATCGCGCCCTCGCGGATGTCGAGCGTCGGCATGTGCGGCAGGAAGTCGTTTCCGACGAAGAAGCACCTGCGTGCGTGTGTGTGCATGTGTGTGTGAGGTCGTGTGTGTGTGTGCGTGTGTGTGTGTGTGTGCGGTTGTGTGCGGTTGTGTGTGTGCGTCGCATGTGCAAGTCTTTGCCGACGAGGAAGTTGTTGCCGACGAGGAAGCACCTGCGCGCGTGCGTGTGTGTGTGTGTGTGTGTGCGTGTGTGTGTGCGTCGGCATGTGCGGCAGGAAGTCGCTCCTGACGAAGAAGCACCTGCGCATTCGTGCGGTCACGCGCGAGCGTCAAACAAACCTCACATCATGAAGCGATCGAGGTAGAAGCACCTGCAGCGTCGGCGCCGCATGGTAAAGTCGCATGAGTACCCCCCCCCCCCCCCCCCTGATTTCTCTGCCGCTCCTATTCTTTCTCTCCTCACACCTCTCCCTTTCACTCCTCTGCCCCTTCCCTTTCTCTTTTCTGCCCTTTCCCTTTCTCTCCCCCTCCCCCTGCCTCTCCCCTCTCCATTTCTCTCCGTATCCCCTTCCTCTCCCATCCTTCTCTCCCCTCTCCGTTTCTCCACCTCTCCCGCCCCCCTCCTTCTCTCCCCCCCTCCTCACATGAACAAAACGTCCCTCCTCTCTGCTCTCCTCTCCCTTCTATTCCCCTCTCCATTTCTCCTCCTCCCCTCTCCCCTCTCCTAATTATCTCTCCCCTTCCTCACATGAACACAAAGTCGTCAATAACGCGCTCGAGGTCGAACGGGAACGGCAGGTTGGGCACGCGCATCTCGAGGGCGAGGTACTCGCGCAGGATGTTGACCTGGTGTGCACGTGTGTGTGTTGATGGGGGTGGTGCCCGGGGGGGGGGGAGGCACGCACAGTCCCCGGCCGTCGGGCGAAGCACGCATGCACACGCGAGAAGCGCGCGCGCGCGGGGGGCGCATGCACGCGCGGGGCGCACGCACGGGGCAACCTCGCACACGGGGCGCATGCATGTGCAGCACGCAGGGCACGCACGCACGCACGGGGCGCACGCATGCGCGGGTGCGCACGCACGTGCGGGGTGCGCATGCACACGCAGGGCATGCGCACGCGCACACCTGGAGCATCTGGTACGGCTTGCGCGCGATCTCCGGCTTCTGCGAGTGCACGCACGCAGGGCGTGGGCGGGGTGCGTCAGTCGGTGTGCCGGGCAGAGTCAGGCAGAGTGGTTACTGTCAAGAGTTAACAGGTGTTGCACGCACGCTCCCAGTTGCCTGCATAGGGCCCGAGATTCGCTTAGCAGGGTCTGAGGTTCCATGTGTAGGCCCCGAGGCGTGGATGAAGGGACTCCTAGGGCCAGCGCCCGCCCGCCGTGTCGGGCTCGGTGCGTCAGGCGGAGTGAGGCAGGCGGAGAGTGGCTGGTTGTATGTTTCAGGTGTTGCACGTACGCTCCGGTTCGGGGATCAAGGGACTCCTATGGCAAGCGCCTACCCAACCCCGTGTCGGGCTCGGTGCGTCAGGCGGAGTGGGGCACGCGGGGAGTGGCGGGCGGAGCGTGGCAGGCGGTGTGTGTCGAGCGCGTGGCGAGGTGCTGCGACTACTGCGTGTGTGGGTGTGATGGGCACACACACACACACACGCACACACACATGCACGCACGCAAACACGCGTGTCTCTCAGCCTAGTAGGGTGTAATATGCCATCACAGGCGTCCGTCAACGTGCACATTCGACGACACACACGCACGCACACGCACGCACACGCACCTGCTCGATCTCGACCGGCTTTCATGGTTCAAACACACACACACACACATACACACAAGCGCGCGTGCACACACGAATATAATACGAGGGCGTCCGTCAAACTGCAAATTCAACGAGACACACACGCACGCACACGCACCTGCTCGATCTCGACCGGCTTGGACGGGTCGTCGCGCGAGTAGAACTGTGCGCGGACCTGGGACTTGGGGTCGTTGTTCTGCGTCGGGAAGACGACCTGAAAGGGACACAGGGAGAGAGGAGTGGGGTGAGGGAGGGAGGGAGGGAGAGGGTAAGAGGGGGGGGAGGGAGGGAGGGATGAGGGAGGGAGGAGGGAGGAGGGAGGGAGGGAGGGAAGGAGGGAGGGAGGGAGGGAGAGGGAGGAGGGAGGGAGGGAGGGAGGGAGGGAGGGAGCGAGGGAGGGAGGGAGCGAGGGAGGGAGAGGCGGCGGTTGGGTGGTTGAGGGAGGGGGGATGAGAGAGGGGAGGGAAAGAGAGCATGAAACCCTCAATAAACCCTCAACCCATTACATCACGCAGCGCACGCACCTCTCGCAGGATCGTGAATTGCAGCTCATGCGTCGCGAGCGAAAGCATGATGGGGTGTATCTGTATGCATGCATGCATGGTGCGTGCAACACCAGGACAACAATGCCATACCCTAAGACCCTAAAGCCACGCACGCGCGCACCTCGCGCAGGATCGTTCAGTGCGGCACGTGTGTCGCGCGAGCATGAAACCCTTAACCCCTAAAATAACACAGCGCACACACCTCGCGCAGGATCGTGAAATGCGGCTCGTGCGTCGCGAGCGAAAGCATGATGAGGTCAGCGTCGAGCCCGTACACCACGTGCTTCGTGTTTGGGTTCCACCCCGGGCGGCCGCGCATCTGGCGCACGTACGACATCGCCTTGTGCTCGCCCTCGCCGGGCGTGTTGGAGTCGGAGAGGATGACCTGGCGGTCGGTTGGTTGTGGGTTGTTGGGTGTGGGTTGTTGGGTGTTGAGTGGGTTGTCTGGGTTGCAAGTGGCGCACGTACGACACCGGCGTGTGCTCGCCCTCACCGGGCGTCGGAAAGGATGGCCTGTGGGGTGGGATGGTCGATGTAACAGTCTGCCGGACGCTAACGTTGGCGCACTAAACCATGTAGCCAGCCAGTTCCATCCTGAAACCGAGTTTTAGGTGTCGGGCGCTGGCGGCGACACAGGTCTACTACATCGTCACTGGCGCCACACACAGACTGTAAAATCCATCATCATCATCCCCAAAATCATCACACCTTGCTAGACCCCACCCATTGAGTGGATGGGTGTGTCGTGCGCCCCACTAGCCCACTGCCCACTAGCGCATGGCAGACAAAGACCACCGCCGTGCACAGCTCCGCCTCGCTCCCTCCGCCTCTCCCCTCTATCCCCTTGCACCCTGAGTAGGTGTTGAGACACTAGCTAGCGTGTGGCACACAAAACCGCCGCCATGACCCCTCCCTCCCGTTCGCATCTCACCTCGACCCCCTTCCACCCCGGGTCGGTGTCAAGCTCCCCATGCTCCCCCCCTCCCCCCCCTCCCCTCCCTCCCTCCCGCATTTAACCCCTCCCGTCTGCATTCTGCATCTCACCTCCACCCCTTCCAGCCCAGGTCGGTGTTGAGCCGCTTGTGCATGGCACACAGACCACCGCCATGTCCTGTCCCTCCCTCCCTCCCTCCCTGAACCCCTCCCGTCTGCATCTCACCTCCACCCCCTTCCAGCCCGGATCGGTGTTGAGCCGCTTCTGCATGGCACACACCACCACCATCACCACCACCACCACCACCACCACCACCACCGCACAGCTCCCCATGCCCTGTCCCTCCCTCCCGTCCGCATCTCACCTCGACCCCCTTCCACCCCGGGTCGGTGTTGAGCCGCTTGTGCACGTAGTACTGCAGCGCGGTCGCGAGGCGGTCCATGAACGGAGTGCCGGGCGTGATTGTGTTGGAGTCAAACGTCTCGCTCTTCTCCCTGGGGTTGGATGGGGGGGGGGGCGTGAGTATTTGGTGACTGTGTCTGCATTATAATTCTTGGTGGCTGTGCCGCGCGTGATCGTGTTTGAGTCGAGCGGCTCGCTCGTCTCGCTGGGGTGGGCGTGGGGGGGGGGGGAGGGGGCGCGAGTGTTCGGTGGCTGTGCCGGGCGTGATGATGTTGGGAGTCAAACGTCTCGCTCTTCTCCCTGGGGTGCGCGTGGCATGCGGAGTTGGGGCGTGGTCGATTTTACAGTCCGTCGGACGTCCTTTGGTGGCGCATTAACAGTAACACGGGGTTTCCAGCTAAGCAGGCTACTCTTCTACTAGAGACACCCGCCGATACTCCAGCACACTTAAGTACTAGAGTACCGTCGACTCCCGGCCGATAGACTACCGCTCCCGCCGGCTAGACTACCCCAAACAGCGGTCTCTGAGAGACATGTCTGGCGCATTACACCCTAGGAAAGAGGCCGGCAGCTGTCAAAATCATACCCCTGGCATGCCATCTGCCATCATGATTGCTGTGCACGCGGTGCGTGTCTCAAACCAGGCGACAAAGGGCGTGAGTGTTTGGTGGCTGTGCTGGGCGCAAAGTCCCTACCACAGCCCCCTATAGTGTTACCCCGGGGTTACACTCTACAACCGCGCGGCCGACGCAGCTGTGCAGAGAGACAGGGAGAAGTGGATCAGCCAGCAGGTGGCGGAGGCGCAAGACATGCTACGCAAGAAGAATCTGCGCCAGTTTGCGCGCGCGTGCGACAGGCTGGCGGGCCGCAGCCGCAGCCATCAGATCCCACCTGACATGCGGGACGTCTCGGGCGCACTGCACAGCGGTCCAGACGGGGTGCTGAAGGCCACGACAGAGTCATTCGACAAGCTATATTGCGGGGAGACCAAGCTCAGCGACGAGACCCTGAACCAGCTGGAGAACGATGTAGCGGCGTTGGAGCTCACATGCGCCACAGAGGTGGACGAGGCGCACAGGCGCCCCCCTGACTTGGCTGAAACGGAGGCGTGTGTCCGTGCGTTGCGCTCGGCCGCCGCTCCGGGCGGTGACCAGCTGGACGCCATGCTGTTGCGGTGCCCACCTGCCATCGCATGGCTCCACCGGATCATCATCGCCGTATGGCGGTCGGGGAGAGCCCCGAGGGAATGGAAAACTGCTATTATCACACCGTTATATAAGGGGAAGGATCCGCGTGACTCCCCTGGTAACTACCGCGGTATAAGCCTTCTCTCTATTGCCGGGAAAGTGTACGCTGCCATACTTCTGCACCGCGTCTCCACGCAGGTTGATGGTCAGTTGCATGAGGCTCAGTGTGGTTTCAGAAAAAGCAGAGGCACTGTTGATGCAATTTTTACTCTGCGCTCGCTGAGCGCGGCACATGCCGAGTACAAACAATGCATGGCTGTGGCATTTGTCGACTATTCTAAAGCTTACGATTGCATAAACCGTGCGGCACTGTGGAGAGTCCTTAGATTATATAGTGTTCATCCGCACATTATTGATCTGTTGGAGGATCTTCACACCAACACCGCAGCTGCCGTGCGGCTGGCTGGGAAAATCGGGCACGAATTCCCCGTGTCGTCTGGTGTGCGACAGGGGTGCGTCATTGCTCCTGTGTTGTTCAATGTTTTTATTGACCACATAGTGAAAAAGGCGCTAGACATGATGCCAGAGGGGGCTGGCGTGTCAGTCGTGACCCGAGCCGGCGGCTCTGTGTTGTCGTCGTCGGTTGAGCGTATAGTAATGCTGATGTATGCCGACGATTTATGTTTGTTCTCGCATGACCCAGCTCAGTTGGCGCTTATGCTGAAAATCCTTGACAAAGTGTCCTCTAGCTTTGGCATGCAAATCAACGCCGCCAAGACAGAAGTGATGATTTTGCCAGCAGATTTTGACGCGGATCTGCCCACGTTTGCGCTGACTGGTGGTGAAGTGAAGACCGTCTCTGCATTTAAGTATCTAGGGAGTTGGATAACCCAGAGTGGTGGTGTGGAAAAGGAGATCGGTGTGCGTGTCGGTCGCGCGCTGGGCGTGTTTGCGTCTTTTGATAAGATTTGGGCCAGCAAGAAGATGCAAGTGCAGTCTAAGATGCGGGTTTACAACACTTTCGTGCTGCCCCACTTTCTGTACGGCTGCGAAACATGGGCCCCTACTAAAACACAACTGACTCGATTGGAGGTTGCCCACTCTAACTGCCTTCGTCGCATTCTGGGTGTGCGCCTGGTCGACCGGCACAGATTAACTTATATTCGGCAGGCGTGCGACACTGAGCCAATTGAGAGCCTTGTGGCAAAGCGATCAATGCAGTGGCTAGGCCATGTGATGCGCATGCCGGCTTCTCGTCTTCCTCGTACGACTTTTGACTGCACAATGGATGTGGCTCGGCAGCAAGGCCGGCCTCCAGCCTCCTCCCGACACTATTTTCTTAAGCTACTGATTCAGCAGCTAGGCGAAACTAGTGGCACTCGTTATGATTGGAAGACTTTTTCGGACACGGCGTTTGAGCGTGCTCAGGATAGGGTCGGGTGGAGAGCCGTGGTGTACGGTCCGGCTGCCCCTCAGGCGCCGGCCCCTCCACCACGGCGGTCAAGTAGATTGGCAAGCGCCACTTGACCCCCTATCCCCTAGAAGCAGTTAGGACCTATTTTGGAGGCGTCGCACAATAGCTCTCCTCTTTGCTCTGGGACTACACGTTGGCAGGCAGCCGGCTGGTGGCTACCGCCCCTCACAAGTAATTGTTAGGGCCAGAACTGGACTTGGGTGTAGGCGGTGGTACTAGGACTAGAGGTAGTCTTTGCTGGAAAGCCGATGTAACTGTAACTGTGGTAGGGAGTACGACCAAACCACTGGTCCCAAACCCAAACAAACACAGACAAAGACTCAGACCCAGATCCAATCCCAACCCTTGGCTTGGAAGCCACTGCTCCCAAACCACGGTTCCCACGTCTGTACCCACTTCTTCGGGATCGTGATGCCCTGCTTCGCATACTCCTCCATCTTCTTTGCATACTCATCTCCCCCGCCTTCTACAACCCTCAACCCTAAACCGTACCCACCTCCTTGTATGTTACCCTAAACCCTAAACCCTTAACCCTAAACCGTGCCCACTTCTTTGGGATCTTGATGCCCTGCTTCACAAACTCCTCCATGCGCACCGTCTCCGCCGCTTTCCATCGAACCAAAAACCCTTAACCCTTAACCGTACCACCTCCTTCTATCACCCTAAACCGTACCCATTTCTTTGGGATATTGATGCCCTGCTTCGCAAACTCCTCCATGCGCACCGTCTCTGCCGTTTTCCATCGAACCCAAAACCCTAAACCCTTAACCGTACCACCTCCTTCTATCACCCTAAACCGTACCCACTTCTTTGGGATCTTGATGCCCTGCTTCGCAAACTCCTCCATGCGCACCGTCTGCGCCGTTTTCCATCGAACCAAAAACCCTAAACCCTAAACCGTACCACCTCCTTCTATAACCCTAAACCGTACCCACTTCTTCGGGATCTTGATGCCCTGCTTCGCAAACTCCTCCATCAGGCGCGCCGTCTCCACCTCCTTCTCGTCGTTGTCCTGCGCCGCGCGGAAGCGGCGCGAGCGCTGCTGGTTCATCTTGGCGCGCGGGGCGACACCTGTTGTTGTTGTTGTTGTTGCAGAGGCGGACGGGGCCGTGAGGGGCGTGTGAGGCAAGGGGAGTCAGCGCGTGCTCGCCCGCGCGCGCTTGCACACGCACGGAGAGTCTTGTTGCGCGTGCACTTGGACACTGGCGGCCCCAGACACACGCCCCCCTCCCCCCCCTCTCCCCACCCCGCGCACACAACACGCACACACACACACACGCGCGTGAGCGTACACACACACTCACACACACACAGAGAGAGAGAGAGAGAGAGAGAGAGAGAAAGAGATTGTTGCAGAGAACTCGGACGGCGGACCTAGATAGATACACGCAGCATCTGTCAAACGCACGCACCGTCAATCGCCATGTAGAGCAGCTTGCGCGGGCGGATGATCGCAAACAGGCGGTCGATGTAGTCGAAGATGTTGAGGAAAACCTCGGCCTCGGTCGTGGGCGCCGGGCGGTCCTCAGGGTGGAAGCACGGGTGGATGATTCCGTTCATGTCCTGTGTTGCGTGTGCGTGTGTGAGGGGAAGGGGGGGGCGATGGGTGAGTGGGCAGAGCAGGTGGTGTGTGGGGGGGGGGGGGGCACGATGCCCATCCACCCATCCATGTACCGTGCGATCGGCCATGCGCGGGTGTGCATGCGTTGCATGCATGCATGCGGCAGTCTTGGTCCATGTCCCGTGTGTGCCGGGACTGGGCTTTCACCCACCGCTTCAGGCATATGTGCGCCGCAGCGGCCCCATGCAGCGAGGGATCCATTCTATGCACAGAGAAACGCACCAGGTACAGGTTGTCAAACTCGATGTTGTTGGGGTTGGGGTCCGCGCTGTTCACCGGGATCTCCGTGCCGTTCACCATCTCCGGCAGCTCCTCGATCACGTCCTTGACGACCTTGGGGTACCTGTGGAGGGGAGGCGCGGTGCGAGCAGAGCGGCGGCGTAACGTGCAGTGCATGGGAACCCATGGAGCAGACGATGCAACCACCCCGCCACGACGCGCGATTCGAAGCTGCGACAACCCCATGCGGCCATCCCACGCGGCCAGCGCTGGCATGGCCCATGCGTTACATGCACAAGGATCTCACTTTTGGCTCAGCCATCGGTAGAATGCTGGTACTCCCATGCTGGCTGCAGAGGCCCGTCAGGAGAGAGCTCTCCTGATTGCTCTGCACAGTGCAGAGTGTGCTGGGGGGGGGCACCGAGCGTGACATGAGTGAGTGTGGGGGTTATAAAACACCGTGGCACTGCTGGTGGCACACAGGGAAGCAGTCGTGGATACAACTTGCATGCGCGCGGACACGAAGCTCCCATGGGCCGAAACGCGAGGATTGGATACGCCAATGATGATGGCAGGGAGCGCCATCAAACACCCCAGGCTGCGAGCTATGCCCAGAAAGGGAGGGCAGGGCGACTGCTACGCTCGACAGGTGAGGAGCCCCTGCGATGATGCATGCTGAGTCTGCATGCAGTCTGCATGCTGCGCACACACACACACACGCACACGCACGCACACGCACACACACACATACACTCACGCACGCACGCACACACACGCACTCACACACCGCACACACACACACGCACACACACACACGCACACACACACACGCCGATGCTCTGCCACCACTGCCTCGCCCAGCCCGCCAGCGCGGCGTGACGCTCGGCGACGTGCTGTCCGACGGCCGCTACCGGCTCACATCTTTGCTCGGCTTCTCGCCCATCAGCTCGGTGTGGCTGGCGAAGGACAAGGGTGCCGCGGGCGCGCGGCGGAGTGTGGCGCTCAAGGTGGCTGGGCTGTTGTGTGTGAGAGAAAGAGCGGGGGACGGAGAGAGAGAGAGGGCGGGTGGGCTTGGTGCTGGAGGTGGGCGGGCGGGCGATGGACAGGCGGGCGGGCGATGTGGTGGGTGAGCTTAGGCCGGGGAGCTGCAGGCGTGTGTGTGGGGGGGGGGGGCTCGCGACTGGCAGCGCTCACATTTGCCATTGCACACGCACAGGTGGTGCCGCTGTCGTCGCCCAGCCACGCGGCCGTCGCCGCCAACGAGCACGCGGCGCTCACGTCACTGCGCGACCACCTCTCGGCTGAGGCCCCTCCCCCGTCCACTGCTGCTCCTGCTGCTGCTGCTGCTGCTGCTCCTGCGGGCGGGGCGCACCTCGCAGCGGCAGGGCCGCCGGCGCCAGACGGGCGCGGAGGGGGCGACGCAGGCGGCGGGCGCGACGGCCCAGATCGCCGCAGCGGTGGCGGGTCGCGTGAGGGTGGCGCCAGCAGCAGCGGGCGGGGTGGCTCGGGCCGCGGCAGCGGCGGCTGCTGCTGCTGCGCGCGCCCGGCCGACCACTTTGCCCCGCTGCTCGACCACTTTGAGCACGTCGGGTCGGGCGGGCGCCGCCTGCTCGTGATGTCGATGCCGTGCCTGGGGCGCAGCCTGGCGCAGCTGCTGCGGACGCCACCTGGGCCGTTGCCGCCATCAGGTGTGCGTTGCCGGGGTCTGGGGATTATGGCGCGTGTGCGGGGAGTGTGGGTGTGGGTGCGTGCGCCCTCGACCTGCGTATCTGATCGGTGTTCTAACTTGCGACAATGTCAAGCTCACGACCGCACAGCTCACGATGCCACCATCCCCGATCGCCACCACCAGGCATCACGTCGCGGCCGCAGCGGCAGGAGCAGCACCCAGCAGCGGCCCACACGTTGGGCCTGCCCCTCCCCGCAGTGCGCACGCTGGCACGCCACCTGCTGCACGCGCTCGACACGCTGCACACCGGCCTGTCGCTCGCGCACTGTGACGTGAAGCCAGGCAACGTGCTGGTGCGCGGGTGGGTGGCGGGCGCCGGGTGGGCGGGGGCGCAGGCGGGCGGCGGTGGTGTGGGACGAGGCGGCGGTGGCCGCAGGAGCGGAGACGACGGCCAGAGAGAAGGGAGTGGCGGCAGCGCTGACCTGTCACGCGCGACGTGGTGCCTCGTTGACTTTGGCATGTGCCGGCCGCTCGTGCGGGGGGAGGAGGCGACGGCTGCGCCGGGGGCAGCGCAGCAGCGCCACCAGCACCAGCACCACTACCAGCACCAGCATCAGCACCAGCACCAGCACCAGCAGCTGGCGACGCAACATCCAGCGCAGCAACAGCTGCCGCCGTACCGCACGCTTGCGTACGTCTCGCCCGAGGCGCTGCTCGACTGCGCCCCCGGCCGCAAGGGCGGTGCCGACGGGGCGTACGGTGCACCAGGCGACGTGTGGGCCGCGGCGTGCGTCGCGTACGAGGCGGCAGCCGGGCAGAAGCTGTTTGACGTGGTGGCCGAGGCGGCGCGCGCGCGCAACAGGGCGGGTATCGGGGGCGGCGGGGGCCTGCTGTCGGTGGTGCCGCACAGCAGCAGCTCTGATGGTGATGGCGACGAGGACGACGAGCGCGCTCTCATGCGCCTGATGGTGCACGCGCTCGGGCCGCCGCCGCCGTCGCTGCTTGGCCGCGCGCAGGATCGCGGCCTCGCAGACTTCGCGGCGGCGCTATCGCAGCAGGCGAACAAGCACACCCACGACCGTGACCACACGCAACCCAATGCTTGGCTGCCAGGCTGGCTCGGCGACGCGCTCGAGCGCAACGCCGCGCGTTCCAAGCGCGAGCGCGTGACGCAACTTCTGTCCGACCGCCTGTCGTCGTGCCCTAGCGCGTCGCCCAACGGGCTACGCGATTGCCGTGGCGCTGCGAGGGAGCTGGCAGAGTTCCTCACGCCACTGCTCGAGTGGGAGCCAGGCGCGCGGCCGAGCGCGGCAGCCGCGGCACGCCACGCGTTCCTGCGCGGTGGAAGCGGCAGCGATGGCAGGGTAGGTGGCTCGTAGACCAGCAGGGGGGCCTGGTGCTGCCGCACCATGGTGGGCAGTGGCTGAGTTTGTGTAAACTCCCAAAACACAACCTTGAGTTGCTCCAGTGTGGTGCTCTACCCTCTACCGCAACAGAACAAGCAGTGTGCGAGGAAGCCCCTGGCGGTGGAGTGACTTGTGAAACAGAAGACCTGTCTCACGTTGTTCTTGAAGCGACATGCGCGCCGCACAGCGCGACGACATGTTTTGGTGGCGCTGGTGGGAAGGAAGGAAACGGGCGCACTGGTTACAGGATAAGGTTTGGCCGCACAGTTGTAACTAACTGCATCTGGCCGCACAAACAGGAGGTGAGGAGGGTTGGAGAGTCCCCTCCCTTTTGTCTCTACGGGCCAGCACTTGTCAACTCTGGCGCCGACTCTACTGCAAGACATCAAGCAGGACACCCCTGGGGGTTCCCCTGCATGTCCAGGTCCGGCCAGCTTTGGTCGGTGCACGCCGGCCGCACCAGGGGTAGGCATCGCGCGCCATCATGGCTGGCCCTACTGCCGCGCGAACGCCACGCCCAGGACGGCCTCGTTGAGCAGCTGCGGCACGCGATCCATCGTGAACACCTCGCGAATGATGCGCGACACGACAGGGGTGTCGGCACACACGCCGCACTGCGCACCGAGCTCCAGCAGCAGGCGCACGCACTCGTCACGGGCGTCGTCCGGCTGGTCAGCGCCGAACAGGCCCGCGCGCTCCTCCTCCTCGTCGTCCTCCTCATCCTCTTCCGGTACCAGGCACAGTTCCACCATCACCCTGCTCATGTGCGCCACCTGGTCATCGCTCAGCTGCGGTGGACCAACTGCAGCAGCAGCAGCAGCAGCAGGAGCGGTACAAATGGGCGCTCGGGAGCTCCGTCGTCGCCGGGGCCACAGTAGATTGCGTACTCAGCGGCCGCAACTAGCGCAGAGAATTCGGCGACACTGTGAAACGCCAGCATGGCTGCCGGGTCTGCGGATGGGTGGTCGAGCAGCAGGCGCATGGCGGCCACATGGCCTTCAGCAGCAGCGAGCATGAGGGCGCTCTTGTCTTGCTGATTCGTTGGCATCAGGAGAGCCGCTGCGTCTGCAGCCGGGTGGTCGAGCAGTGTGCGCATCACCTCCACATCCCCTTCAGAAGCAGCCTGCATGAAGGCGGCCGAAAGCATGGCCGGCACGTCTGCAGCCGGGTGGTCGAGCAGCGTGCGCATGGCCCACACATGGCCTTCAGAAGCACACAGCACGAAGGCGGTCCATCCACCGGCGCATGTGCTCATTAGCAGGGCCGCCGCGTCTGCAGCCGGGTGGTCGAGCAGCGCGCGCAAGGCCTCCACATGGCCTCCCTGAGTAGCCCACAGGAAGGCGGTCCAGCCACGGTGGCGTATGTGCGTCAGCATGGCTTCCGCGTCTGCAGCCGGGTGGTCAAGCAGCGTGCGCATGGCCTCCCATGGCAGCCCGCATGAAGGCGTTCCAGCCACCGTTTCCTGATGTGCTCATCAGCATGGCCGCCACGTCGGCGGACGGGTGGTCCAGCACCATGCCCATGGCGGCCACGTCACCTTTGGATGCTGCCTTACTCAGCGCGCGCTCAATCTCCTCGTGTCCTGCTGCATCCTCCTGCATGCTTGGTATGCATGTAAGAGGAATGTATCCAAGCACTCATGCATGATGAGCTCGCAGTTCACTCATCCCTTCCCACACTGACATCACTCCTTCTGAGTGCCCACGGTGACCACCAGGTCCCCCCTACGCCCTTTCTGGCTGATGGAGCAATCCGAGGGGTGCATCGATCATAGTGCGACCATCAGTTGAGAACGACGCCACCCGGTCAGCCTAGGCTTCGCTCGCTCCACTCCAGGGCCAAGATTAGCACCACCTTTCTGGGCGCTGTGCATGGGCGCTGTTGCCACGCTGTTGCCACGTCGCATGCAACCCATGCATGGGCCCATGCCAGCCCAAGCTGAACAGTCCTTCTGTTCCTGTGTTCCCGCACATTCACGTTCACAGTGTGAACGCTGGCCTTCCTGGGCCCTCCTAGGAGGATCACGGACGCTCGAGCACGAGTTCATAAGGTGAGGGCGCCGTGCGGACATCCACAAGCAAGGAGAGAGGGGGAAGGGGTGTGTGGGGGTGCTGGCATCTGCAAGCAAGAAGGGGGAATGCGTGTGCACTGCTGCGCCCGCATTCATGCCCTCCCATGCATGCATGCATGCATGCCCATGCAGGCCCTCCTTTGCCATGGCGGCCACGACCGCCGTAGATGACACGGCAATGATCCCACCATCGGTTCACGAAGTTCTGGCCAAGATTGCAGCAGGCGTGAGCTGGAAGCAGCTGCTCGACTCGCATGCCCACGCGAACGTGTTGCTTCCTTTTTGTTAATGTATTACATCAAAGCAACACACTATGCCGACGCCTAGGCTACAGCAACACGGGGACCAAGGAACAAGGAAACTGGTATTGGTATTTTGGGTAAACCGGAAACCAGAAACCGGTGAGGGACCCAGGAAGTTGCGTTCTGCGTGACTGGGTCGGAGAACAGTGTGCGGGAACTGCTGCTGCTGCTGGACACGGATCGCGTCTATGCAGACTGCCGGGAAGGAGAGGCGCTGGTGCTCGCGGCCTTGCGCGGCAATGAGGATGTCTGCCGCCTGCTGCTCGAGTGGCCTGAGCATGCGCCGCGTGCTTCCGTGCAAGATGGGCGGGCGTGGGTGTTGGCCGCCTCCCGCGGCCACGAAGCCGTCTTGCGGCTGCAGCTCAAGTCGCAACATGCTCCCCGTGACGCCGCCTTCATAAGCCGGGCACTGGAGGTGGCTGCCTCAGGCGGCCACCTGCCCGTCGCGCTGCTGCTACTGCACAAGCTGCTGCTGGTCACGGGGGGTGCCGGCGGAGATCCCCGTCCGTGCATGCATGCGGTCAGTGCGGCTGCGAGTGGTGCTTGGAGTGCTGGCCACGCACTTTTAGCCACAAAGCTGGACATGGGGCTTACCAAGGTAAGCACAGCTAGAGTGCCTTGCTGGGCTGGGGGGGGGGGCTCAAGCACACTTGAGCTTGGGGGCCTACCGCAGGCGTGCATCGACTCCCTGCTTCTGTAGGGGTCCAACGTCCCCCTCGGCTGCCAGTGCCATCACGCCATGACCCCTGACACCGCCACCGCTGCGTGTCGGCACGTGCATGCCCGGGTCGAGTGTTTGCCCGGATGATCTCAGCAATGCCTGGGATCACTTCACACTGAGTACGCGTTCCCGCCGTGCTGCCGCTCCGCAGTATGAACTTAAGGTGAGCTTCAATCAAGGCCGACGTGACGGCGACCGCGGCAGAGGAGGGAGACCGCGGCGGGAGAACAGCGCTGCGTGTGCGCATGTGCATGTGTGTGTGTGCGCGTGTGCGTGCCGTGCGGAACTCGATGTGCTCGCTGGCGAGTCCCTTTGCACACAGGCACCGGCTCTCCCCCCCCCTCCCCCCCGGCATGCGCACCCGCCCCACGCATCCATGCCCGCGTGCCCCTGCGCCCCCCATGCTGCTTACTGCCTGCCCCCTCATCTGCCACCCAAGCGCAGTGGCTTGAAGGCATGGGTCTTGCAGACAAGGTGGCACGCGCGGATGCGGTCGCGGCTGAGCTGCTGGTAGAAGAGGACGCAGCCAAGGCCACGGCCGCTGCCAAGAAGGGCAAGAAGGGCAAGAAGGGCAAGTCGGGCAAGGGAGTGGCGACCAGCGGGGCAGCGGAGGCGCCTGCTGGTGGCGTGGGCGCGCATGGCGCGGAGGCCTCCACTCCTGCCGTGGAGCCTGCCTCTGCCGGTGCTGCGCAGGCGATCGCAGCCGTCCCTGCTGCCTCCTCTGCCACTGCTGCGCTGTCGACCAGTGCACAGGCCACTGCTGCTGCCGCCGCCATCGTCGCAGCTGTGGTCCCTGCTGCCTCGCCTGTCACCGCTGCACAGTCTGCTGCTGCCGCCGCCGTCGCGACTGGCCCGTCTTCTGCTGGTGCACAGGCGACCGCGCCCACACGTCCGCTGGCCATCCCTGCTGCCTCGTATGCCTCTGGTGCACAGGTGACCGCTATGCAGCCCACTGCTGCAGCCGCCGCCGCTGCTGGCCCGTCTGTCACGAGAGCGCAGCGCACTGCTGGCGCTGAAATCGCCGCTGGTTTGTCTTCTGCTGGTGCGCCGGCGACCGCTGTCGCAGCCGTCCCTGCTGCCTCGCCAGTCACTGCTGCGCTGGCGACCGCTGCGCGGGCCTCTACCGCTGCCGCAATCGCAGCTGGTCGGTCTTCTGCTCCTGCGCAGGCAACGGCTCCCGCAGCCGTCCCTGTTGCCTCGTCTGCAACTGCTGCGCTGGCGACCGCTGCACAGGCCACTGCTGCCGCCGCCGTCGCCGCTGTCCAGGCTGCTGCTGGTGCACAGGCGGCCGCGCCCACACGTCCGCCAGCCGTGCCTGCTGCCTCGTATGCCTCTGCTGTGCAGGCGACCGCTGCGCGTGTTGCTGCTACAGTCGCCGCTGGCCCGTCTGCCACTGCTGCTCAGGCAACTGCTGCCGTCGGAGCTGTTTTGTCTGCTGCTTCGCAGCCCACTGGTGCTGGCGCTGGGCCGTCTGCCGCCGTTGCGCAGATCACCGCCCCAGCGGCCAGCGCATCAGGTGCACGCAGGTATTTGCCGCTGGGCCCGCCAGTTCCTGCTGGCGACTGGCCAGCTGCAACTGCTATGCCTACGCTGATGCTGCAGCAGCTGCAGGTGCAACTACAGCGGAAGCAGCGGGAGGAGCACTTGCAGCTGTGACAGAAGTTTGGGGAGGAGCAGCTGCAGCAGCAGAGGCAGCAGCAGGAGGAGTAGCAGCAGCAGCAACAGAAGCACGACCTAGAGCAGCACCTGCTGCAGCTGCTCAGTGGCAGTGCGCAGCAGCCGCGCCAGATGCTCGCTCCGTCGCACGCGCTGCGCAGCCACCCGGTGCTAGGGGCCGCGCTGCGTGTCGCTCGCGCGCCAATGGTGGCAGTGGCGCCGGCCGTGCTTACGATCGTACCGACTGTCGCACCGACCGCCACCGCCGCCGCTGCCGTAGCCGGAGCAGCGGCAGCGGCTGCGTCGGCCCTGCCTCCGACGTTTAAAGACGTCCTGCAGAGTCTCGGGTGGCGGCGGCAGCAGCAGCAGCAGCAGCAGCAACATTCCGCAGCGGGCACGTCGGCAGCAGCGGCGGTGGCGGCAGCACCGCAGCGGCAGCAGAGGCCCTGCCGCGACGAAGAGTCGTTGTGCGTGGTATGCTTTGAAGAGGAGCGGTGTGTGACGCTGATGCCGTGCGAACATCGTGTACTGTGCCGCGGCTGCGCCGCCAACGTGCGTGCAAAAAATGACGAGGTGCGCGAGTTGGGGGAGAGCGGGAAGGGGCGTGCGTGCATGGTGGGGAGCGTGGGGCAGGTGGTGGCGTTTTCTTTTACAGTTTTTACATGTACGCGCCCGGAGGACCCCGGGACGTGAGTTAAGGCCTAGACTACACATCTAGGGGAGCTCTACTAGTAGAGCCCGCAAGGCCACGCAGCACGCCAGCCTACCAGACCAGAGGCGGTGGGGTGGGGAGAGCGGAGAGGGGCGTGCGGGCATGGTGGGATGGCAGCGTGGCTCGTTGTGCTGCTTGTAGGGGGCGGTTGAGCGCCACCCTTGACAACCCCCCGTGCAACCCGCGCGCGCCACCTGTAACAGCCACGCATGTCAAGTAAGGAGTTAGCACGAAGGGTGCGTATGTCAAACCAGCGAGTGGTTTGACATCTCGATATCCGACCCTTTTGGAGCGGGAACCCACACCCGGCTCTCCGACAGCAAGGCCCAGTGGCTGAGGTTTTATGTGACAGGCCATGCTAGGCCAGTCACACCACCGACAACTGCCCCCCCCCCCTCCCCGCCCTACCTACCGCAGTGCCCCATGTGCCGCACGCCCATCAAGTATGCCGTTCCGTGAGCGGGTAGCGTGCTGCGCCAAGCCAGTGGGCTAGCTCCACTGATGGCTGGCTAGGTGCACCGTGCGACGGCGGCGGCGGGGAGGCCAGGAGGGGGGGCATACGCGCAAGGCCCCTCTTTGGGAGTGAGATACATAGCAGTGACAGACAAGCCCCGGGAGTGCCATGCTTAGGCGTGTGTGAATGTCACCTGTATCGCTCTCATCTGCAGCCAAGCAACTAGTAGGGCGGCGGTCGCACACGCGTTGGTTGACACACGCAAGTCGGCTGCTTATGCAACCGGAGGAGGCGGCGTGTAGACCAGTGGGGAGTCCTGATGCTGCCACGCCACAGTCGGCAGTGGCTCAGCTTGTGTCAACTCGAAGACACAACCTTGAGCTGCTTAAGTGTGGTGCTCTACCCTCTACCGCGACAGATCAAGCAGTGTGCGAGGAAGCCCCTGGCGGTGTAGTGGCTTGTAAAACAGAAGACCTGTTTCACTCGGTTTTTTGGAACGACGTGTGTGCGCATAGCGTGAGCATGTGGTTTCGGTTATGCTGGTGCGACGGAAGGCAACGGGCGCACTGGTTACAGGACAGCACGCGGCAGTTGCAACCAACCCACTGCATCTGGCCGCGCTAACAGGAGGTGGGCAGGGTTAGAGAGTCCCCTCCCTTTTGTCTCTGCGGGCCAGCACTTGTCAACTCTGGCGCTGACTCTCCTGCAAGACATCAAGCAGGACATCCCCGGGGATTCCCCTGCATGTCCAGGTCCGGCCAGCTTTGGTCGGTGCATGCCGTCCGCACCACGATGAGCGGGCACCGTGCGCCATCATGGCTGGCCCTACTGCCGCGCGATCGCCACGCCCAGGACGGCCTCGTTGAGCAGCTGCGGCACGCGCGACATCGTGAACACCTCGCGAATGATGCGCGACACGACAGGGGTGTCAGCGCACACGCCGCACTGTGCACCGAGCTCCAGCAGCGGGCGCACGCACTCGTCGCGGGCGTCGTCCGGCTAGTCATCACCAAACAGGCCCGCGCGCTCCTCCTCCTCCTCCTCCTCCCAGAACTCGTCTTGCGGTACCCGGCACAATTCTTCCATCACCCTGCTCATGTGCGCCACCTGGTCATTGCTCGGCTGTGGTGGATGCGCTGCGACACGGCGCAACAGCAGCAGGAGCGGTGCGAAGGGGCGGCCGGGGGGCCCGTCGTCGCCGCGGCCACAGTAGTGTGCGGACTCAGCGGCGGCAACTAGCGCAGAGTACTCGGCAGAACTTTCAAAAGCCAGCATGGTGGCCGGGTCTGATGATGGGTGGTCCAACAGCAGGCGCATGGCGGCCTCACGGCCTTCAGCGGCAGCCAGTTTGAGGGCGCCCCTGTTAAGCTGATCCGTTGACATCAACATAGCCGCCACATTGGCAGCCGGGTGGTCGAGCAGCATACGCATTCCCTCCACACAGCCTCGAGAAGCAGCCAGCAGGAAGGCGTTCCGCTCACAGTCGTCTGTCGCCAAAAGCATGGCTGCTGGGTCTGCAGCCGGGTAGTCGAGCATCAGGCGCATGGACTCCACATGGCCTCCAGAAGCACACAGCAGGAAGGCGTTCCGCTTACAGTCGTCTGTCGTCAAAAGCATGGCCGCTGGGTCTGCAGCCGGGTGGCCGAGCAGCATGCGCATGGCCTCCACACGACCTCCAGAAGCACACAGCAGGAAGGCGGTCGGCTCACTGATGTCTGTCGCCGAAAGCATGGCTCCTGGATCTGCAGCCGGGTGGTCGAGCATCAGGCGCATGGACTCCACATGGCCTCCAGAAGCACACAGCATGAGGGTGGTCCAGCCACAGAAGTCTTTCGCCGAAAGCATGGCCGCCATATCTGCAGCCGGGTGGTCGAGCAGCATGCGCGTGGCTTCTACATGGCCTCCCCCAGCAGCCAGCATGAAGGCGGTGCAGCCACGGCGTCTGCGCGTCAGCATGGATGATGCCGCGTCGGCCGCCGGGTGGTCCAGCAGCGTGCGCATGGCCTCCAAATACCCTCCCATGGCAGCCAGCATCAGGGCGGTCCATCCACGGGCGTCTGTCGCTGAAAGCATGGCCGCTGCGGATGGGTGGCCCAGCTGCATGCGCGCATGCATGCGCATGCATGCGCGCATGGCGGCCACGTCACCCTTGGATGCTGCCTCCCTCAGCGCGCGCCCCATGTCCTCTTGGCCGTTCTGCATCCTCCTGCATGCCGGTGTGCATGAGAGGAGTACTATGTTGACATGAATGTGGGGCATCACACTTCCACGCTTCCATTTTTACACGACGAGCGGTCGACTGGCCAGAACCACATGGGCGCTCACGCATTGTATGACTGGCGAAGTGGCGACGGAAAAAGTGTGAATTGCGCTTACCTATGCCACATATCTATCTAGAGCCGAGCACATAAGGTGGCGTGGCTTGGCAGTGGTAAAAGGAGAAATAGGCTGTCCTGCAGGACGGGCACAACGGCGTCAAGGTGCCACAGGTGCTTGCAGACACACCCAAGACACACACGCCCTGGACGCACCCCTCTCAGTCTTGTCTGTGCACCAACGGCAAACAGATGGGCGTGAGCACACAACGGCTGTGGGCACCCAAAGATGGCAAGGCACCGGCGCGGGCAGTGTGCCGAGGTAGGCACGCACACGCGTGCGAGCGTACCACCATGCCAGCACACGCGCGCGCGCCCTGGGCCACTCACTGCGCACCCACCCGCACCCACAGCCCGCACACCTCGCGCCTCACACCACTGCGTGCCCCCAGGAGGCTATTCTCACAGCGGGCGCGCACGAGCGGGCGCGCCGCGGCGCTGTGTTGGGCCCGCCGCCGCCACTCGCGCCACGGCACCTGTCCCAGGCACCAGCGGCAGCGACCCCTCGCCGCCCTCGCGCCGCAAGGCGCTGCTCTACTTGGCAGGTGAGGCGGCGGGCGGTGGGCGGTGGGCGTGTGCGCATCGACAAACTGCACACGTGGACACACCACACAAATTGTGCATGCTCATGTGTGCGTCGTGAGGGATGTTGGGGTGTGCTTGGGTCCTGACCGCATGCACACACACACACAAACACACACACACACACACTCTCACACTCACGTGCACGCACTCACAGCAGCAAACACAAACCCTCCCTTACGGAGGCATTTCTTGATATGTGCGTGGCGGTCGCGTGCGTGACACACACACCTACACACACACACACACACACACAGCATGCCCCCACACACGCACAAGCACACACAATGCCTCCCCTGCAGAGGCATCCCTCGACGCTTGCGCTGCGGTCACGTGCGTGGCGGTCGCGTGCGCGACACACACACACACACACACACACGCGTACACACACAAAACACACACACACCTGTGGATGCACACTCACTGGCAGTTGGGCACCCACCGCGGGAGTGCACGCGTGCACAAACACGCACACACACACAACGCCTCCCCTGCAGAGGCGTTCCTCGACGCCTGCGCTGCCGTCGCGTGCAAGCTACCGACGTGCGCGTCATACTCACACACACACACACACACAACGCCTCCCCTGCAAATGCACCACTCGATGCAAGCGCGGCTGCCGCGTGCGAGCTGCGCATACGCACACACACACACATACACGCACAATCACAATCACGCACACACACACGCATGCACACATGCACCCACACACTCACCCCCTCCTTCTACGGAGGCGTCCCTTGACGCGTGCGCAGCTGTCGCATGTGAGCCACACAAACACACACACACACACGCATGCACACACGCACCCACACACTCACCCTCCTCTCCTACGGAGGCGTCCCTCGACGCGGCGCAGCTGTCGCATGTGAGCCACAGACACACACACACACACACGCATGCCCACACACATGCACCCACACATTCAACCCCCCCCTCCTACAGAGGCGTCCCTTGACACGTGTGCAGCTGTTGCGTGTGAGCCACACACACACGAACACAATCACACACACACATGCACACACGCATGCATACCCGCACACACACACGCACACTCAACCCCCCCCTCCAGAGGCATCCCTCGACGCATGTGCAGCTGTTGCTTGCGAGCCACACACACACACACACAATCTCACGCATGCACCCACACACGTACCCCCCCCCTACAGAAGCGTCCCTCGACACGTGCGCAGCTGTCGCGTGCGAGCCCCCCCCCACACACACACACATGCACTCACGCATGCCCACACACACGCACCCACAAACACTCACCCCCCCTCCTACAGAGGCGTCCCTCGACGCGTGCACAGCTGTCGCGTGTGAGCCGCACACACACACACACACACACACACACACACTCATGCATGCCCACACACACGCACCTACACACTCACCCCCCCCCCTACAGAAACGTCCCTCGACGTGTGCGCAGCTGTCGCTTGCCAGCCAGCCACACACACACACACACACACAATCTCACGCATGCACCCACACACGCACCCCCCCCTACAGAGGCGTCCCTCGACGCGTGTGCAGCTGTCGCGTGCGAGCCACACACACACACACACACATGCACTCACGCATGCCCACACACGCGCACCCACACACTCAACCCCCCTCCTACAGAGGCGTCCCTCGACACGTGCGCAGCTGTCGCGTGTGAGCTGCACACACACACACGCACAATCACACACATGCACGCACACACGCACCCACACACTCAACCCCCCCTCCTACAGAGGCGTCCCTCGACGCGTGCGCAGCTGCCGCGTGCAAGCCACACACACACACACGCGCACAATCACACACACGCATGCACGCACGCACACACACACACACACACGTACGGATCCTCCCCTCCAGAGGCGTCCCTCGACGTGTGCGCAGCTGTCGCTTGCGAGCCACACACACACACACACACCGTGTGTGCATGTGTGACACACGCACACACACACAATCTCACGCATGCCCACACTCACGCACCCGCACACCCAAACCCTCCCCTCCAGAGGCGTCCCTCGACGCGTGCACAGCGGTCGCGTGCAAGCCACACACACACACACACACACATCACAACACGCAACACAAAATACATCCCACAACGCACCCACACACACACTCACCCCCCATTACAGAGGCGTCCCTCGACGTGTGCGCAGCTGTCGCATGTGAGCTGCGTGCCCGGCCAGCCGCGCCCGGCGACGATGCGCTGTCAATACCGGGTGGGATCCTTGGCAGCCTGGCGCCGCAGGCGACGCCTACGCGAGAGAGAGTGGCCGCGCAGGTGCGTGTGTGTGCGTGTGTGTGTGTGTGTGTGTGCGTGTGTGTGTGTGTGTGTGTGTGTGTGTGTGTGTGTGTGTGTGCCACGCCCGGCGACGATGCGCTGTCGATACCGGGGGGATACTTTGCAGCCTGGCGCCGCAGGCGACGCCCACGCGAGAGAGAGTGGCCGCACAGGTGTGTGTCTGTATGTGTGTGTGTGTGTGTGTGTGTGTGTGTGTGCCGCGCCCGGCGACGACGCGCTGTCGATACCGGGGGGGATACTTGGCAGCCTGGCGCCGCAGGCGACGCCCACGCGAGAGAGAGTGGCCGCGCAGGTGTGGGTCTGTATGTGTGTGTGTGTGTGTGTGTGTGCCGCGCCCGGCGACGACGCGCTGTCGACACCTGGGGGCATACTATGCAGCCTGGCGCCGCAGGCGACGCCCGTGCGAGAGAGAGTGGCCGCGCAGGTGCGTGTGTGTGTGTGTGTGTGTGTGTGTGTGTGTGTGTGCCACGCCCGGCGACGACGCGCTGTCGACACCTGGGGGAATACTTGGCAGCCTGGCGCCGCAGGCGACGCCCGTGCGAGAGAGAGTGGCCGCGCAGGTGCGTGTGTGTGCGTGTGTGTGTGTGTGTGTGTGTATGTGTGTGTGTGTGTGTGTTTGCCACGCTCGGCGACGACGCGCTTTCGATACCGGGGGGGGTACTTGGCAGCCTAGCGCCGCAAGCGATGCCCACGTGAGAGAGAGTGGCCGCACAGGTGCGTGTGCGTGTGCGTGTGTGTGTGTGTGTGTGTGTGTGTGTGCCACGCCTGGCGACGACGCGCTGTCGATACCGGGGGGATACTTGGCAGCCTGGCGCCGCAGGCGCCACCCACGCGAGAGAGAGTGGCCGCGCAGGTGTGGGTCTGTATGTGTGTGTGTGTGTGTGTGTGTGTGTGCCACGCCCGGCGACGACGCGCTGTCGACACCTGGGGGAATACTTGGCAGCCTGGCGCCGCAGGCGACGCCCGTGCGAGAGAGAGTGGCCGCGCAGGTGCGTGTGTGTGCGTGTGTGTGTGTGTGTGTGTGTGTGTGCCACGCTCGGCGACGACGCGCTGTCGACACCTGGGGGGATACTTGGCAGCCTGGTGCCGCAGGCGACGCCCGTGTTAGAGAGAGTGGCCGTGCAGGTGCGTGTGTGTGTGTGCGTGTGTGTGTGTGTGTGTGTGCAGACGCGTTTGGAGAATATTTCCGTGTCCTCCACACTCCACTCCGCTCGGAAGTCGACGAAGCCACCCTCGCCTCCCACCTCATCTTCACACCCACCACCCCCGCACCGCACCGCCCCCGTCTCCCTCCCCCTCCTCCTCACTACCCCCGCTCCGCCTCCGTCCCCCTCCCCCTCCCTCCCCT
This sequence comes from Chlamydomonas sp. UWO 241, assembly GCA_016618255.1. Classification (NCBI taxonomy): domain Eukaryota; kingdom Viridiplantae; phylum Chlorophyta; class Chlorophyceae; order Chlamydomonadales; family Chlamydomonadaceae; genus Chlamydomonas; species Chlamydomonas priscui. Next base: position 267,490 of record VFSX01000031.1, on the reverse strand, counting down.
CCCCTCCCCCCTCCCTCCCCTCCCCGTCCCTCCCTCCCCCCCTTCCCTCCCTCCTCCTCCTCCACTTTCGCCCCCCTCCCCCTTCCCCCCATCCTCCTCCCCCCCTTGCCTCCCCTCCCTCTCTGAGCGAGGTGGTCTCCGCGATCAAATCCCTCAGGAACTCTGCCCCCGGCTCTGACGACATCACCTCCCCCCTCCTCAAACACGGCGGCACCGCAACCGCAACCGCCCTCCACCAGATCATCCTTACCTGTTGGAACACCACCTCCATCCCCGCCGCGTGGAACCAAGCAGACATCTGCCCCCTCTACAAGGGCGCATCCTCGGGCCCACCCACGCGCAGCAAGTCCTACCGCGGCATCTCCCTCCTGCCCGTCGCTGGCAAGGTCTACACTCACATCCTCCTCAACCGCCTCAAGCTCCAGCTGGAGCCCACCCTCCACACTTCCCAGTTTGGCTTCCGTCCGGGCCGTGGCACCTCCGATGCCATCTTCACCCTACGACGCCTCCAAGAGGAGTCACACCGCGCCCACGCCCCCCTCCATGTGGCTTACGTCGACCTGTCCAAGGCGTTCGACAGTGTCAACCACGCCGCCCTTTGGAAAACCCTCCTCCACCGCGGCGCGCACCCTGCCCTCCTTGCACGCATCGAAAGCCTCTACTCTGGTGCCACCGCCAGAGCCCGAGTCAACGGTGCATACTCCGCCCCTTTCCCTCTCAAAGCTGGCGTCAAGCAAGGCTGCCCCCTCTCCCCCCTCCTCTTCAATGTCTACATCGACACAGTTGTCCGGTCCCTGATTGCCCAGCTCCCCAACGCTGGCATTCAAATTGGCTACATGATCGACGGAAAACTGTACACCCCTGAGTCCCGCAAGGACTTTTTGACCACCATCCTCCCCCTCCTTCTCTACGCCGACGACATCGCCCTGCTCGCCCCCTCCGAGGAAGACCTCCGCACCATGCTCACCCTCCTCGACCGCATCTGTTCAGACCTGGCCCTTGCGATCAACTACGACAAAACCGTGGCACAATCCCTCGGCCACCCTTCTGCCCACACCGTCCCCTCCGCCCCTATCACCATCCCCTCCAACTCCTCATCTACCCCCCACCTGGTCCACTCCACCTCCAAGTTCAAATACCTGGGAAGTATTCTGTCCTCCCCCGCCGCCCCTTCTGATGACGCTCCCAACACGTCTGATTCCGACATCCTCGACTCAGAGATCTCACGCCGGATCGGAAGTGCCTGGTACGCCTTCAACCGTCTCACTCCCCGGTTCTGGAACTCCAACTCAATCTCTCCCACTACCAAGATCCACCTCTACAACGCCTTTGTGATCTCTGCCCTACTGTATGGCTGCCAGACATGGACGTTGAACAAGGCCCACATCCACCGACTTGAAGTAACCCACAACCGCTTCCTCCGCCTCATCAAGGGCATCCCTCCTCACACCACAGAGCACACCTCCACCGCCACGATGCATGCCTCCCCCCCTTGTACGTTCCCCATCATCGACACGATCAACAAGCACCGTGCTACGTTCATCGGCTCCCTCATCCGCCGCCTCCCACCTCCCCCGTCCCCCCGCCCCTCCATCTCCACACACCCGCCCGTCCCTTCTCCCCCCCCACTCCCTCCCGACATCATATACCCCCCCACTGCCGCCCTTTTCGCGTACCGCCGACCGGACATGACTTCGCTCTATGCCGGCGGCGCCATCACATCCTACCGGCTCAGCGCCGGCGACTTTTTCGCCCACTCCGTCAAGTTCCGTTCCTCCGCAAACACCCACTTTTCCAACTTCAAACGCGACATCTCCAAGCACCCCGAGTTCATGGACCTCTTGTCCAAGCGAGTCACACCCGAGTGGATCCTCTTAGCGAGATTTCCACAACTGTGGAGGTCAATCTGCCGAGACCTAGTTTAAACTCAGTCGAAGCGGAGTGACGAACACAGCCGTCAGTGACCCGCATTTGCCCCTTTCCGCCACTGCTTTTTGAATGAGGTTATTCACCCTCTTGTTGGCGCACGGTTGGTCACCCGCCTCCAAATGGAATCTCCTTAATGATGACCAGAAACAGCCTATCTAGGTCTGCCGTGCAGAGTTCTCTGTAACGATGTCTCTCTCTCTCTCTGTGTGTGTGTGTGTGTGTGTGTGTGTGTGTGTGTCTGCCACGCCCGGCGACGACGCGCTTTCGATACCGGGGGGGGTACTTGGCAGCCTGGCGCCGCAGGCGACGCCCACGCGAGAGAGAGTGGCCACACAGGTGCGTGTGTGTGTGTGTGTGTGTGTGTGCCATGCCCGGCGACGACGCGCTGTCGATAACGGGGGGGATCCTTGGCAGCCTGGCGCCGCAGGCGACGCCTGCGTGAGAGAGAGTGGCCGCGCAGGTGCGTGTGTGTGTGTGTGTGTGTGTGTGCGTGTGTGTGTGTGTGTGTGTGCCTCGCCCGGCGACGACGCGCTGTCGATACCGCGGGGGGATCCTTGGCAGCCTGGCGCCACTGGCGACGCCTGCGTGAGAGAGAGTGGCCGCGCAGGTGTGTGTGTGTGTGCGTGTGTTTTTGTGTGTGTCTGTGTGTGTGCGTGCGTGTGTGCCGCGCCCGGCGACGACTCGCTGTCAACACCGGGCGGGGTACTTGGCAGCCTGGCGCCGCAGGCGACGCCCATGCGAGAGAGAGTGGCCGCGCAGGTGTGTGTGTGTGTGTGTGTGTGTCTGCCACGCCCGGCGACGACGCGCTGTTGATACCGGGCGGGTACTTGGCAGCATAGCGCCGCAGGCGACGCCCACGCGAGAGAGAGTGGCCGCGCAGGTGCGTGTCTGTGTGTGTGTGTGTGCGTGTGTGTGTGTTCAAGTGTGTGTGTGTGTGTGTGTGTGTGTTCAAGAGTGTGTGTGTGTGTGTGTGTGTGTTTTCAATAGTGTGTGTGTGTGTGTGTGCCGCGCCCGACGATGACGCGCCGTCATCACCGGGGGGGGGGGGGGGTATTCGCGAGCCCTGTCCACAGGTGACGCCTGCGGGTGCGCGCGCGTGTGTTTGGTGTGCGTCTGGTGGGTGTGGGTGTGGGTATGGGTGTGGGTGTGGGTGGTGGGTGGGTGAGCGCATTTGTGTGGCGTAGCAACTGATCAAAAGAGACCCCTAGGAGGACGCGGGGCGAATTCGCCTCCTACCGTTGCTGGCGTGGTGGGCGCTCTGGAGTCTGCACGGTCGGCCGCTCAGGGCTCTGCGCGGTGGCGGCCTAGCCGTTGGCGCCCAAATCCTGAGCTTTAAATCCTGCTGAACCCTAAACCACAAAGCCTTAACCCTGACGGCCGCCCCGCAGTCTGCATTGTTGGCCACTCAGGGCTCTGGGCGGTGGCCGCCTCAGGCTGTGGCACCCAAACCCTGAACCCTGAACCCTTGCCCCTAAACGCTAAACCCTAAACCTCAAATCCCAAACCCTTAAAAAAACTGCAGGCCGCCACGGAGCCTGCGCGGTCGGCCGCTCAAGGCTCTCGGCGGTGGCAGCCTAGCCTTAACCCTGAACGCTCAACCCTTGTCCCTAAACCCTAAACCCGCCGCTCAAGGCTCTCGGCGGTGGCAGCCTAGCCGTTGGAGCCTTAACCCTGAACGTTCAACCCTTGTCCCTAAACCCTAAACCCTACACCCCAAATTCAAGACCCTACACAAATACTGCAGGCCACCCCGGAGTCTGCATTTTCGGCCGCTCAGGGCTCTGGGCGGTGGCGGCCTAGCCGTTGGCGCCTTTACCCTGAACACTGAACCCTTATCCATAAACGCTAAACCCTAAACCCCAACTTCAAAACCCTTGAAAGAAAACTGCAGGCCACCCCGGAGTCTGCATTTTCGGCCGCTCAGGGCTCTGGGCGGTGGCGGCCTAGCCGTTGGCGCCGTTACCCCGAACCCTGAACCCTTATCCATAAACGCTTAACCCTAAACCCCAACTTCAAAGCCCTTGAAAGAAAACTGCAGGCCACCCCGGAGTCTGCATTGTCGGCCGCTCAGGGCTCTGGGCGGTGGCGGCCTAGCCGTTGGCGCCTTTACCCTGAACCCTGAACCCTTATCCATAAACGCTAAACCCTAAACCCCAACTTCAAAGCCCTTGAAAGAAAACTGCAGGCCACCCCGGAGTCTGCATTGTCGGCCGCTCAGGGCTCTGGGCGGTGGCGGCCTAGCCGTTGGCGCCTTTACCCTGAACCCTGAACCCTTATCCATAAACGCTAAACCCTAAACCCCAAATTCAAAACCCTTGAAAGAAAACTGCAGGCCACCCCGGAGTCTGCATTGTCGGCCGCTCAGGGCTCTGGGCGGTGGCGGCCTAGCCGTTGGCGCCTTTACCCTGAACCCTGAACCCTTATCCATAAACGCTTAACCCTAAACCCCAACTTCAAAACCCTTGAAAGAAAACTGCAGGCCACCCCGGAGTCTGCATTGTCGGCCGCTCAGGGCTCTGGGCGGTGGCGGCTTAGCCGTTGGCTCCCAAACCCTAAAGTTTAACCCTGCTTAACCTTAAACCACAAACCCTGAACACTGTAGGCTGCCTTGGAGTCTGCGCAGGCAGCCGCTCAGGGCGGGCGGTGGCGGGAGGCGGCCGACGGTTACACACGCGTGCTGGAGCTGGCGCCGCGTCAAGTGAGAGAGGGAGAGGGAGAGGGAGAGGGAGAGGGAGAGGGAGGAGAGGGAGAGGGAGAGGGGAGGGAGAGGAGAGGGAGAGGGAGAGGGAGAGGGAGGGGAGAGGAGAGGGAAGGGAGAGAGGGGGGGAGGAGGAGAGGAGGGAGCGGGAGGGAGGGGGAGAAAGGGAAAGAGAGACAGAGAGGGAGGAGAGAGGAGGGCGGGGGGAGAGGGAGGGAGAGGGAGGGAGAGAGGAGGGAGAGGGAGGGAGAGGGGGGGAGAGGAGGGAGAGGGGGGGAGAGGGAGGGAGAGGGAGGGAGGGGGAGAAAGGGGAAGAGAGAGAAAGAGAGGGACGGAGGGAAGAAGAGAGGAAGAAAGGGGGGGAAGAGAGAGGGATAGAGTGAGAGACACAGGGGGGGAAAAAGAGAGGGAGAGCTAGGGAGAAAGCAAGAGGGAAGCGTTTCCGGGCAGGCCGTCATCCCTAGGCCATGTTGGGCCATGTTGGGCCATGTTGGGCCATGTTGGCGCCCTGCCGCGCCAGATGAGCCTGCCTTTCCGTGGTGGCGGGGCGTGCTGGGTACCGTATGCCCGTCCTTGACCAACCTACCCTACACACGGCACGTCGTGACGTACGTCGGCAATGGCCCAATCAGCACACACAAAGGCACACAGGTGCATGTATACAGTTACAGTTACATCGGCTTTCCAGAAACGACTACCTCTAGTCCTAGTACCACCGCCTAGACCCAAGTCCAGTTCTGGCCCTAACAATTACTTGTGAGGGGCGGTAGTCACCAGCTGGCTGCCTGCCAACGTGTAGTCCCAGAGCAAAAAGGAGAGCTATTGTGCGACGCCTCCAAAATAGGTCCTAACTGCTTCTAGGGGATAGGGGGTCAAGTGGCGCTTGCCAATCTACTTGACCGCCGTGGTGATGTATGCACACACAAAACCAACCAAGCAACCAAGCGTTGCATGAGGCCGTCCGCATGCACCGGCAATGCTTGTACTACTACCAGCAGTACCCCCGGCAATTGTTACAAAGCCTGACCCGTGCACTGGGGTGTCTTTCGAAACGCGGGTGGCCAACCAGCGCCTGAATCGTGTGGATAGTATCCTTGGTTGGGGGGGTGGGGGTGGGGATGCCACTCGGGCCAACTAAATTCAACTTCAACTTTCAACTTCATTCGACTGCAATCACGCCGTATCATCTCTCCGTGGTCCGATTCATTCCATGGGGCGGAAGTCGGGGGTAGGCAGGCCTAGAAGACACACACACACACACACACACGCACACGCACACGCACACGCACACGCACACGCACACGCACACGCACACGCACACGCACACGCACACGCACACGCACACGCACACACACACGCACACACACACACACACACACGCACACACAAACACACGCAAACACGCACACACGCACACATGCACACATGCACACATGCACACACACACACGCACACACGCACACACACACACATGCACACACACACACACACACTCTGCACACATTCCACGCCACTTTGCACAGTGGAAGCTGATCAACGCGGCGCGACTCGGACGAGCAAAGGCGTGGGCAGCGCTGGGGGAGGGCAACCTGGCAAACGCCGACTCGGTTGCACAGGTGTGGTCGTTGTGCCGAGCCGTGGTTTGGTGTGCTGTGCTGTGCTGTGCTGTGCTGTGCTGTGCTGTGCTGTGCTGTGCTGTGCTGTGCTGTGCTGTGCTGTGCTGTGCTGTGCTGTGCTGTGCTGTGCTGTACTGTACTGCGCTGTGCTGCGCTGCGCAGCGCTGCGCTGCACCACGCTGTGCTGTGCTGCCCGACCGGCCGGTACGCTGTGCTGTGCTGCGCTGCGCCGTGCTGCGCTGTGCCCGGCATGCGCAGCGGTGCGTGCAGACTTGAGTAAGGATTCAGACGCTGATTTGGATTCTGGGCGTGGAGCATCCACCCATGCACAGAGGGGGGCGCAGCAGGGGACAGCAAGGACAAAGGGCGAGCGTGCCCCCCCCCCCTGCCCATCCCTCCCCCTCTACCCCTCCCACTCCTCCCACTCTCTCACGCACACACACACACACACACAACACCCGGTTGCTGCCCGCAGTGGTTCCACGGTCGGGGCGTGCGATGGCCGTTCCACTACGCCATCATCTACGCGCTGCTCCGCGCGGGCGTGGTGGAGCTCGCGAGCGCAGGCGGCACGGCCGGTGCCCCTGGCGGCGCCTTTAGGTCTGGCACGCGCGCCACTGGTGCTGCTGGGGCGTTGGGAGGCGGGCGCTCTGCGCGTCCGGCAGGCCAGTGGAACGCCGCCGTGCGAGTGCGCGGTGCTAGTGCTGACGGTGGTAGTAGTCGCGTGCGCTCCGGCAGCGGCGCAGAAGGTGGCAGGGCCACGCGCGGGTCGCCTCCGCTGCTGGCTGGCTTCTACGCCGAGGGCGCGCTCATCGTGGCGTGCGTCGCGGCGTACAACTACCTGCTGCTGACCTACGGTCTCGACTACTGAGCAGAGTGTACGCTGAACCTGATGCCGCAGCGTCAGATCCCTGGTAGGCTGGCGCACTGCGTGGCCTTGCGCCCGTGGGCTCTCTTGGTACACCTCCCCTAGCTAGACGTGCAGTCTAGGCCTTAACCCACGCCCAGGGGTCCTCCGGGCGCGCACGTGTAAACCCCGTAAAACCAGCGTCAGAGGATGAGCACGTCCGCCCTGACGGGGGTGGGGACGACGGTGGTGCTTGGGGCGGCTGCACGCCCGACACTGGGCATCCTAGGCCGACCTGAGCGCCTCTCGCCTCGATCGCTGGATGTGGTTGAATGGACGCCTTGTTACCGACCGGCGATCGTTGATCCCGGTTGCATCCCTGTACTGTTCTCTCCCTCTCCCTCTCTCCGGCATGACACCGCACAGCACCTGGAGCTTCTGTGATATGTATCCATACAGGCATCCGAGTGGTACAGTGTCTCTGTAACACAAGCATGCGTGCAACACAAGGAAGCACCTGCCAAAGTGGAGTTGGCGGATTCCTGCTTGCACGGCAGCTTGAGGGAGAAGACGATCGGGATTCGATGGAGCAGCTGCTGCAGCAGTATGGAACGGGGGAGGAAGGAGTCACACAATTGTTTGCGTGGTGGAAGCGTTTGTGTTCTGACTCAGAATCGGATGGAAGCGCGGTGCGCGCGATGATCGCATGCACAAGTGGTCGCCGCGGCGGTAGATGGAGGAGTGGGGCCAGGCAGAGTGGGGCCAGGCGGAGTGGGGCCAGGCGGCCAGGCGGCCAGGCTAGAAGCGCAGCTGGGCAAGTCGGCCTCCAGAGGCCTGATGCCTTATGCTGCCTGGAGGGTGAGTGAAGTGGCAGTAGGAGGTCCTGGGGGTGGGGCACCCTTGTGTCCGGCAGTGGACAACCCAAAACAGATCGCCAGACACAGCTGGCGAGTGGCACGCAGCTCCAGCGATGTTCTCCCACTGAACAAAACAACGGACAACGAGCTTGACCCCCGGAATAAAGTGGCGACACTCGGCGCACAGACAACCATCGCGTGCACCCTGGGGCAAAACACCTGTCGGAGTAACTGAGAGAGCAACTGGCAGGGAAGGCCCACCTTTTGTTGTAGGGGGGCGCGGGGTGCAAAATTACCCATGTTCTTTAGGGATTGCTGCCGACGGAGCGTCTCTTCGTTTTACAACCTGCCCTCGCATGTAGGGGTTCCCCCAACTGTGATATATCATCCTACGAAGTGTCCTTGTGAGATTCAAATCAAGGAGGCTGTACTGTACAAGTAAGGCACTGGGTACTGCCTCAGTCCAAAATGGCCTCCGGGGTGCAAAATTCCCCAAGTCAGATCCAGTGCCACTGAAGTTGCTGATGGACTGGGCCTGGTATTTCGTGGCCTTCATATTGTTCTTGCATACCTTGGGCCTGTCTGGGCCAAGCCGGGGATCGCCAGGTGCCCTTGGGCAGCCTCAGGTGTGCATGGCGTGCTGCGCGCATGGGCGCATGGGGCGGCGCCATGCAACAACACCATGCCTATGAGACAGGCCATGGTTTTGGGGCCGTCTTCTGGTCCAGTGGCTGTGGGCCAGCTTCACTACAATTTCATGAATGTGCATGCCACGTGCAAACGAGCCCCATGCAAACGAGAGCTGGACAGCCGTGCACTGCCAGGCGGGGACCGTTCCAGTCAGCGCCAGTCGGCTCTGCCGGCTTGACTGGCCACAAGGCCACTACTGTGACCCTGAGGAAGGTCCTCTCCTATATGCTCCTTGCCAGACATGTCTCTCAGAGACCGCTGTTTGGGGTAGTCTAGCCGGCGGGAGCGGTAGTCTATCGGCCGGGAGCCGGCGGTACTCTAGTACTTAAGTGTGCTGGAGTATCAGCGGGTGTCTCTAGTAGAAGAGTAGCCTGCTTAGCTGGAAACCCCGTGTTACTGTTACTGCATGCCATGTGGGGGCCCTGGGGGGGCCTTGCTACCCCTGCAGGAGTCGATTAGGTGATCGATGGGGGTCCGATGCGTCGATGGTGAGCCGCACACCAGCATCGCGTGTGCATCGGGACAGCAGCCGTCGCACGTCGCAAAGGCAGAAAAAGGTCGAAGTAATGCCTAGTTCACATTTCGCTCGATCGCGGGTTACCGGAGGCTCGATTCGCGACGCCACGGACATCCCTAACTGTTGCATGGGGATGGTGGGCTTAGGCCCTGTCGCAACACCCACACATCAGCTGCACTATGGCCCACAGCAGCCCCCCCCACTTCTGGAAGCCTTTATATATGTTTGATGCATGTCTCCACCGAAGAGGAGGTGGGGGGAGAGCCCCTAGAAGCGCCTAGAGCTAAGGAACTGACAGTGGGTAATTTTGCACCCCTGGTAATTTTGCACCCCGCTCCCCCCTAGTCACACAGGAACGCATGCGGGCAGTCAGGAAGAAACATTGGGGAGGCTTCGACGTGTAAGCGGTCCTCGCTTCAGGCTGCGTCACGGCGCAACGCGCATGGCAAGCACACGGCTATGCAACCAGCCCTCTAGTCGCTGTGGCCGCATGCCGTTTCTCAGCAGGGGGAGCTCTGATGGCCCAGAGGCAAGCGACTGGACCAGAGTACTCTAGTGGAGAAGGCCCGGAGATGTGCGTGCGAGGACACGCCCTTACGTGCCACCCGGCTGCAGAGCCGCTACCGCGCCTACTACAACTGGTTTTACAGGTTTTCCACATACGCGCCCGGAGGACCCCTGGGCCAGAGTAAAGGCCTAGACAACACATCTAGGGGAGCTCTACTAGGAAAGCCCACAAGGCCACGCAGCGCGCCAGCCTACCAGTTACTACAACTGAGACCAAACCCCTTAATAAGACTGAAAAGCCTCCGTCGCTTTGGCATGCTCTTGCTGGAACACTTCCTGGGTCAATACGCCCTGATCGAACGCCGCTTTCAGATCGCACAGGAAGGCAAGGACTTCAGCCTTCCTGTGGAAACCGCCGGGAAGTCCCGCTGCCGCCAGCGTCAGCGGCATTGGCTGCGGCGCCTGAGGCAGTGGCAGGTGCGGCGGCGACGATCCCTCCCCCGACTCGACTGCTGGCCGCACCTGTGCCTTCACCGCTGCCTCCTCCATCTGAAGCCCGATGGACGACTCGTCGCGTGCTGCCTCCTCCTGCTGCTGCTGCAGCTGTTGCTGCTCGATGGACGACTCCTCGCGTACTGCCTCCTCCTGCTGCTGCTGCTGCTGCTGCTGCGGCGGCGGCGGTGGTAGTGGCTGTGATGCCGGAGGCAGCCCAGGTGCAGCCGAGCCCTGCCGCGTGCCTGCGGCCTGGTCGTGCCCGCAAGGCCCTTCGCCGCCACATGGCGGTACGCGCGTGCGTGCACGCGGCGCCACGGCCAGAGCAGCGGTGCGAGGGCGCAAGAGAACGGCCGGGACCGCGCTGTCACTGTCACTTCCGCTGCCGCTGCCAGACTAGCCCGCTGACGCGCCCTCCACCCCGCCCTCTGCCCCGCCCTTAGCCCCACCCTCCGCCCCGCCTTCTGCCCCGCCCTCTGCACCGCTCTCCGCCCCACCCTCAACAGCCATGATTGCCGCAAGCTTGTTGCGCACCAGCGTGTGCTTGGCCTGCTTGATCCATGGCAGTGCAGCGTCCACCGGCAGCAGCGTCCCATCTGCATCGAGGTACGCACTCTTGGGGAAGTTGGTGAACGCCTCCTCGCCGCGCAGGGACAGCGCCGCATAGTCGTACACGCGCGCGGCGTCCTCCTCGGTGGCATATGTACCCAGGTTGATCTCGCTGCTTGAACAGGGAGGGCCGGGAGTTGAGCGAGTATGCATGTGGCCAGGGTTTTGGGGGTCGGGGGTAAGCCAAAGCATGTGTGTGAGCAGCGGCTTGCGCGCGTTTGTGCGCTGTTGGATCATGTGCTCTATACAGCAGGCAGAGCAGGCCAATGTACACACCTTCTGTTGTATCTGAGGCGCGTCTGGCTCCGCCCGGACTTTATCCGAGTCACACCTGAGTGCACGGATTGGGGATATGGCGTGGCGTCAGTGGTGTGTAAGATTAGAGCTTACGCGTGGGCGTGCACATGCGCCTGTGCCACAATGCAGCCGCATGCGTGTATTCATGTATGCACCCACCGCGGCGTCTGGCCGGCGGTGCGAGAAGCTGCTGCTGCGGCGGCGGCGGCGGCGGTGCAGGCGGCGGCCGAGATGCGTGCGAGACCTGCCGCGCTGCGCCGAATGCCTGGCCATGCCCGCCCGGCTTGTTGCCACCAGATGCGGGCGACTGCGCGTCCAGAGCAGTGCCAGGGGGGCGTGCGCCGGCGCACGCGCGCTGCCACTCACGCATTCATGCGGTCGACCCGGCGCTGCCACTCGCCGTCGCTGCCGTCGTCGCTGCTGCTCCCAGCGTCGCTGCTGCAGCTGCCGTCGCTGCCGCTCGCTCTGATGCTACTGCCGCCGTCACTCTCGCTGTCACTGTATTCGCCACTGTCACCGCTGCCACTGACGGTCTCGTCCTCCTCTTCCACGTCTTGCGCGCTGGGCGACCCAGCCGCGATCGCGTCGCGCACCAGCGTGTGCTTGGCCTACCCAAGTCCTGGCAGTGCAGCATCGACCGGCAGCAGCTCTCCATCGGCACCGAGGTACGCACCCTTGGGGAAGTTGGTGAACGCCCCCTCGCCGCGCAGGGACAGCGCCGCATAGTCGCACACGCGCGCGGCGTCCTCCTCGATGGCATGTGTGCCGAGGTTGATCTCGCTGCTTGAACAGGGAGGGCTGGGAGTTGAGCCAAAGCATGCATGTGGGAACCGTTCGTGCGCTGATGGATCTATCAGGTGCTCCAGATCAGGCAGACAGAGCAGGCCAATAATGTTGCACACCTGCCGTTCACTGTGATGCGCGCCAGCCACCGAGAGCTCCTGCCAGATACGCCTGCGCTGGCACACAGTGTGGGTTGCCACGTGGGTCAGCGGTGTGCATGCCCAGAGTTGTGCACCGACAGCGGGGTGCATGCGTGTGCAGGCCAGAGCAATCACAACGGTACAGGCACGGTGTCGTGCCCACCCGCGTGCGCTACCCACTGCAGTATTCGATTGTGAACTTGGTCATTTTTCACGCACACAGCAACACCACCTGCGCGCCCTGCAGCACCTGGATGCCATGCAACAGGTCCCGGCCCTCACACCTGAAACAAACAAACCCCTGTAAGCTGCTGCATTAATTGGATGAAAACCCACTGCGGTAATCGCTCGTGAACTTGGTCATTTCCGACGGCTGCTCGTCGAATGCTTTGCGCTTCAGCACAACCTTGGCTGCTGGCTGACCGGGCAGCTGGCTCTGCGCACCGCCATCGCTGCTGTTGTCAGTGTCAACCTCCATGTCCAGGCGCGAGTCCGCGAAGGTGGCGGCCGTGGTGGCTGCAGCAGTGGCGTCGCGCACCAGCATGTGCTTGGCCTGCCCAAGTCCTGGCAGGGCAGCATCGACCGGCAGCACCTCTCCGTCGGCACCGAGGTACGCACCCTTGTCAAGGTTGGTGAATGTCCCCTCACCGACCCCGCGCAGGGACAGCGCCGCATAGTCGCACACGCGCGCGGCGTCCTCCTCGATGGCGCATGTGCCCAGTCGTATGTGACCAGTCAGCTCCTCCTCCCGCCCCTGTGACTCGCTCCTGCCCTTCTTCACTGGTGGAGAACCGAGGTCGGCGTTGTCGGCAACGCAACGCTTGTGAGTGTGTGGCCCTTGCACCTTGCAACCGCCGTGACCACCGGACGAGCCGGGTGCACTGTCATCATCGCAGCCAGCGGTCGGGCGCTCGCCAGCAGCCGGGCGCTCGCTCGACTGCTGCGCGCTGCGAGCCTCCGCCTGCCGCGCGGCGCGGGCGTGCGCCGCCCTGATCTTGGCGTACACACTCGTCGGGCATTCGCCGTTCATTAGGCTCTGGGCCCCCCGCGAGACGGCTCTCCAAAGCTCGCCCGCGGGCCCGGGCTCAGCCGCAGTGCACTGCTCAGTTGCCTCCACCACGCTCCCAACCGCGTTGAGAAACGCCATCGGCGCTTTGCGGCGCAGGGCATCGGCGCGGCCGGACAGCAGCTCCGCTGCCTCATCGGAGCTGGGCGGCCCGTTGCTGCCGTCCTCAACACTGCCGCCGCCAGCATCCGCACTCGCTGCCGCTGCTGCGCCGTACGCTCAGGCCCTGGCGGCCAGCAGCCCGCCATCGCCAGGCGCTCTGGGGGCGCCACGGTGCGCACGCTCGCCGCCGTCGCCAGAGGAGCCAGGCTGGGGCAGCCCCTCATCCGGTTCGCGCTTGATCGGTGCGACACTGTTGAATCGAGGCTGCTGCAGCCCCTCATCCAGCTCGCGCTTGATAAACGCAAAACTGGTGACTTCAGGCAGGCCCTCATCGGGCTCGGGCTTCGTCGGCGCGCCGCTGTCCTGCCCAAAGGGAACTCCGGCGGAGGCAGGCGCGGGCGCAGAGACTGGTGCTGGCCCGGGTGCAGCAGGTGCAGACGTCGACGCGTCAGCGGCCCTCTCCGCCAGCAGCAGGATGAGCTCTGGCTGCGCCGCGGTGCTGGTTGGCGCGAACATCATTGTCTCGTAACTGTGAGAATTTATGAGCGATCTCATCGGCTCCATGAAGGTCATCGCCAGCTTGCCAGCTTTGGGGCGCGACAAGAGGACCTGCGCTTGTGGTGTGTGTACGTCTCAATACGTACACGCACATGTCACGCGCACAGGCACACGCGCACACGCGCACATGCGCACACGCGCAATTGCGCACATGCGCACGCTCACTCACACGCGCATATGCGCACACGCGCGCACCCACACACGCATGGTTTGTCTGCGAGTGCGCGTGTAACAGTTGCTTGCATGCAGCCTCACAGAGAGCGCATGCACGGCTCATACGAGAGTACGTAGACTGTAGTGGGTGGGGATGTTGCGAGGGCATGCAGTTTGTTTTCTTTTCTCACGATCTGCGAGCCTGGCGTCATTTTGCCATTGAAGGCACACCGTAAACCTATCACGACCGGCCGGCTGTTTGCGCTGTCGAACAGCTCGTCGATGAGCTTTGCGCTATGGAAGTCGCTTGTACAAATGCGCGACTGTCCCCATTCCTGTGCATGCACCTCTGCCATGCCACCGACGTAGATAATGTAGAATGTAGAATGACCGGACTGAGTAAATGGCAACTTTGTGAGTGGCGGACGCAGCGTGGCGCACGAACGCACGTTACTCGCACTCAAGTTCACACTTTCCCTCGTGTATTCCTGCACATTCCTCCGTTCCTTGCGTGACGTTATTCACCGACGGAAGGACGGTGAGGAGTTCGGGGCGATCTTCTCCAGTCAGAGTGTGAGCGCCTCCCCAACTTCCTGGCCTCCTGGTGGGGAAAATGAGCACTGGTGCGCCACTTTGCAGTTAGGGAGGCCACTGTGTACCACGACCGCGTGCGTGGGAGGAGCTCCTCCGCCTCGAGGTGAGTGTGGGAGGAGGCGTGTGTGTACATGTGTGTGCGTGCCAATGACCCCTACCGCATGCCCAACGCCTGAGCCGCCGACTCAGGCGCCACCCCCAACTGTCCTAGGTGCCCCTACCGCATTCCCAACGTTTCAGGTGCCACCCCCGACCGCCTAAGGCGAATGAACCGCGCTGATCTGCGCAGGTCAGGCGTCGGGATCGTGGTAGGGTTTAGAGCCGAGCTGCCTGACCGCCAGCTGCAGCCTGGGGCGCGACACCGTCCCTGGTAGGCTGGCGCGCTGCGTGGCCTCGCGGGCTCTCCTGATAATGATGGATGTTACAGTCTGTGTGTGACACCAGTAACGCTGTATTAGACCTGTGTCGGCGCTAGCGCCCGACACCTAAAACTCAGTTTCAGGATGAAACTGGCTGGCTACCTGGTAGGGGCGAGAGTAGAGCCCCCCCTAGGCTTTTAGACGTGTAGTCTAGGCCTTAGCCCCGGGGTCCTCCGGGCGCGTACGTGTAAAACCTGCAACACCTCGACACCGTCGCCATCGTCGTCATCAGTGTGCGTGGAGCACCTTCTGAACCGTCGTCGCGACGTTGAGCAGCTGCAGCGTCTCGTCTGCGCCATCGACGAGGCACTTGTCCGCCACGGCCATCGCCTGTGCGTGTGTGCGTGTGTGCGAGTGAGTGTGTGTGCGCGCGTGTGCGTGTGTGGTGTGCGTGTGTGGTGTGCGTGTGCGTGCGTGTTAGCACAAGCAAGAGCCGCAATCCAGGTTGCCCGTGCGGTGGGAACTGTAAACGAAGTCTCTCTCTGTGCGTCTCTGTGTGTCTCTCTCTCTCTCTCTGTTTCTCACACGCACACACCTGACTCGCGCCCGCCTTGTGCATGTCACTGAGGCTTGCGTCGGAGAAGAGCGCCGCCTGTAGCTGCAGCAGCAGCTGCTGCGCTGCAAAGCCCTCGGCCACCGCGTTCGTCACCTCGCGCTGCACGTCCTGTGTGTGTGTGTGTGTGCATGTGTGTGAATGTGCATGTGTGTGTGTGAGCATGTGCATGTGTGTGTGTGTGCGTGCATGTGTGTGTGCAGCAGCAGCAGACTTGCACGCGCGGCCAGCAGCCGCCCGACCCTACGTCTCCCGGCACCTGCCCACTCACAGCCCCCCCGCCCCCCCACCCCTAGAAACGCGCCCCAAACGGGCTTAAAACCCGCATCAACACTCTGAAAATGCGATGCATTTTCGCACCTGGAATCGCGGCGACTTGCATGCGGCCAGCAGCCGCCCGACCCCAAGTCGCCCGGCACCTGCCCACTCACAGCCACCCCGCCCCCACCCCTAGAAACGCGCTCAAAACTGGCTTTAACCCCGCATTTTCGCTGCGTCTTCGCACCTGGAATCGCGGCGACTTGCACGCGGCCAGCAGCCGCCCAACCACGTCGCCCGGCACCTGCCCGCTGACGTCGAGGATCGATGCCGCGTCGACGGTGAGGCCGCCGAGGCGGACCGCAGACTGTGTGTGTGTGTGTGTGTGTGTGTGTGAGTGTGCGCGCGCGTGTGTGTGTGTATGTGTGTGTGTGTGTGTGCCGAGAATCGATGCCGCGTCGACGGTGAGGCCGCCGAGGCGGACCGCAGACTGTGTGTGTGCGTGTGTGTGCGCGCGCGCGTGTGTGTGTGTGCGTGTGTGTGTGGGGGGGGGGGATTGGGGGGGATGCCGCGTTGACGGCGAGGCCGCCGAGGCGGACCGCAGACTGTGTGTGTGTGTGTGTGTGTGTGCGCGCGCGTGTGTGTGTGTGGTGGGGGGGGATCGATGCCGCGTCGACGGTGGGGCCGCCGAGGCGGACCGCAGACTGTGTGTGTGTGCGTGTGTGTGTGTGCGTGTGTGTGTGCGTGTGTGTGTGAGCGCGCGTGTGTGTGTGTGTGTGTGTGTGTGTGTAGATGCGTGTCGAGAATGGATGCCGCGTCGACGGTGAGGCCGCTGAGGCGGACCGCAGACTGTGTGTGTGTGCGTGTGTGCGTGCGCGTGTGTGTGTGCGTGTGTGTGTGTGTGTCGAGGATGGATGCCGCGTCGACGGTGAGGCCGCCGAGGCGGACCGCAGACTGTGTGTGTGTGTGCGTGTGTGTGTGCGCGTGTGTGTGTGTGTGGGGGGGGGGGGTCGATTTTACAGTCCGTCGGACGCCTTCGATGGCGCATTAGACCGGTGTGTGTGTGTTTGTGTGTGTGTGTGCGACGAGGATACTCTCTTCTCTTGTTCTCTTAATCTCCCATCTCAAGGGTCGTGATGGCGCGCCGCAGGCCTCCGTTGCTCACCGCCTCCTGCTCCCCCCCCTCCCCCGCTCCTCTCTCTTCCCTCTCTGTCCTCTCTTCTCTTCCTCTACTTTCTCTGTAACTCTTCTCTTCACCTCACCCCCTCTACTCACCCCCTCCCCCGCTCCTCTCTCCTCTCTCTGTTCTCTCTCTTCTCTCTTTTCCCTCTCTTCTTTCTATCTCTTCTCTCTCTCTCTCTTCTCTCTCTTATTTTTTCTCACCTGCAGCGTCGTGATCGCGCGCTGCAGGCCTTCGTTACTCATCGCCTCCTGCCCCCCCCCTCCCCTCACCCCCTCCCCTGCTCCTCTCTCTTCTCTCACTATTCTCTCTTCTCTTCCTCTCTACTTGCTCCGTTGCTCACTGCCGCCAGCGTCGACACCGCCCTCCCCCCCATAACCAAAGTACAACCCTCTCTGGTTGAAGGCTTGGGGGGTTCGATTAAGGAGGCTCGATTGACGGAGGTGCGTTCTCGTCGCCGAGCCCTGGACCCAGCAATGCGGCGCTGCTGGTGACGAGGATCTCCGTGCCGCTGACGAGCGGGGTAAAATACGACTGGCCTGGCTCCTGCTAGACTGCCCCTCGGTGGAACACTTCAGGAGCGGCTTGGCGGCGCTGCCATGGCTTGGCGAGTAGCCGCGCTGCGCGGCCCGTGCTGGGAGACGGCCCTTATCCTCCCCCCATGCAGGACGCCATGCGGCACCGATCTCGACGAGTTGATCGACGAGCTGAGGAGCTGGCGCCCGTCAATGCATGCTGGACATTGGTCAAGATGGCTGCCCGTGGAGGCGGGCTACCATCACGGCTTCAGCGGTGGCGACCGCCGAGGCAACACAGAGTAAATCCGCTTCACCAATCGCAGCGTTCGTCACCGCGCTCATCCTCGGGGTCGCTCGTCTGCCGGTGACTGGCGTTGGAAGGTCTTCAGGCAGCCTCCATGACAACTCTGTCGTCCATGCACCCCTGGAGGGTGGGACCTGGCCATGCATGAGGCATGGGGCGCCGGCTGAGCCCCATGCAAACGAGAGCTGGACAGCCATGCACTGCCAGGCGGGGACCGTTCCAGTCAGCGCCAGTCGGCTCTGCCGGCTTGACTGGCCACAAGGCCACTACTGTGACCCTGAGGAAGTTCCTCTCCTATATGCTCCTTGCCAGACATGTCTCTCAGAGACCGCTGTTTGGGGTAGTCTAGCCGGCGGGAGTGGTAGTCTATCGGCCGGGAGCCGGCGGTACTCTAGTACTCAAGTGTGCTGGAGTATCGGCGGGTGTCTCTAGAGAAGAGTAGCCTGCTTAGCTGGAAACCCCGTGTTACTGTTACTGTTACTGGGGTTCGAGGGCTTTCAGGGCTGCTGGTGTAGGGTCTAGAGCTGGCTACCATCTCGGTTGCGAGGCCTCTGCTGCTAGCCGCCGCCAGCTAGCCACCGCCAGCGTCGACACATTGCTCCCCGCGAGCACCTCCCCTCGTCTGGCCCCCGCCCAAGCTTCAGGGTGGCCTCCTGCCTAGGGTTTGCCCGCTGCCCGAAATGAGCAACTTCGAGCAGCAGCGACGTGCCACAGGCGCAAGCAATGGCGCCCCTGATTATAGGGCCCCCGGATGGGGGTATCAGGTCCTCGATTCTATAGTGGAGGGGTGTGGATCGATTTCTACACAGATGACGTTTGTTTACAATCCACTTCTGGCGGTCACACGTACGGTTCCAAAGCTCCAGTGGGACTTAGAGAAGCAAGGCTCAAGGCCCACAAAAGGTCAAGCTACAAGTAGCCCGCGGTAACGCCATCCACACTTGGTGGCGGGCGCCAAGCAAGCAGCACCACTGTGCAGGCTGCACACCCGGCCCCTCCAATGGCCAGAGGGCGGACCCAAGGTATAAAACCATGAAGGGACCAAAAAGCCCTCCCCCAGACCACCGGAAGCGGGGCTAGTAGCACACCCGCCGCAGCACTCTACTCAGCGACCACACCGCACCCGCCACCGCACGCGTGTGGCGCCACCTCCCCTTCAAAAACACCCCCAGAGGGGATGCCATCTAGCAAGCAGGTGCAGCCACCCGCGCGCCGTCAACCACGAGGCGCGCGCGGTGGAACTGCACCCGCTTCCCCGCAGCCTTGGCGGCGAGGAACGCGGGCCACAGCGCCTGGTGCCGCGCCTCCTCACGGTCACTGAGGACATCGAAGACCGCAACCGACGGGCCCAAGCCGCACAGGCAGCAGCGGTTGCGCACGACGGCGTCGGCCACGGCGTCAGACTCCACGGCGAAGAGCACACGCAGCATGTCGCCCCGGCGCGGCTCGACACCGATGCCCCCGACGGCATGCTTGGCGTTGAGGAACGACGCGGACACGACGCCACCACCAACCGGCGCATACACCGAGCCACGGATTTGGTGCAAGTAGCGCACGAGACCCGAAGCCAGGCAGACAGGCAGGCTGACGCCGCTCTTGACGGCCGCAGTGACCTGCTCCGCCGCCTTCGCCGCCTCCTCCTCCCCAGGGTAGCAACCTACCATCCCTGGGTAGCCATCGCACGCGACGAGGTCGTTTGCGGCTGCCACCGGGATGGACAACACGAAACTGCGGCGCAGCAACGCGTCGCCCACACGCGCGGGCATCCCCCCCCGGCGGGAGGGGCCGCGCGCAGATGCGGCACGCGCGCGCAGATGCGGCACGCGCGCGCAGATGCGTCACACAGAGATATCCCACCATGAAAATTTGCCACGGATCCGGGCAATCTGCCATGATGCGTGTCTACCCACGAACTAAGACTAGGGTTTATCGCAAGTTGCAGTTTCAACCCAACATAGGTCAAACTTGAAAAACACCAAAACACCAAAATGAAATGCTGGTCGAAACCGTCGCATGGGACGCTCCGCCACTGGTAATGCATGCGAGGCCCCTAGAATGGATCGCCAGTGTGTCGAGTGTGCGTGGGGGGCGTTGGGAGGCGCCATGCGGTGCGCTTTGGTGTCGGCTGTAGTCGACAACTTGCGCCTGATGTCGCCCCTCGCGCCTCATGCGCGACGCCGACTACGGAGGAGGGTTCTAGATCGACAAATCTTCATTCCTTGGGCACTGGGGTGCTGGGACGGCCCGCATGCGAACCTCGACAGGGGTGAAATTTGGTGTTTTCGTGTTTTGGGGGTTCCGGGAGTTCAGTGTCTCACCTGCAGCGTCGTGATCGCGCGCCGCAGGTCTCCGTTGCTCACTGCCGCCAGCGTCGACAACGCGTTGTCCGACAGCGTCACGCCCTCGCGTCTGCAGGGGTGTGTGTGCGTGTGTGTGCGTGTGTGTGGTGGGGGGGGGCGTGTGTGTGCGTGCACGTGTGTGCGTGTGTGTGTGCGCGTTGTCTGACAGCGTCACGCCCTCGCGCCTGCAGGTGTGTGTGTGCGTGTGTGTGTGCGCGCGTTTTCCGACAGCGTCACGCCCTCGCATCTGCGTGCGCGCGTGAGTGTGTGTGTGAGCGCGCGCGTTGTCCGACAGCGTCATGCCCTCGCGCCTGCAGGTGTGTGTGTGCGTGCGTGCGTGTGTGTGTGTGGGTGTGTGGGTGCGTGTGTGCGGGCGCGTGACATGACGCGGACGTCAGCCGCACTGATCAGCTTGGATCAGGTCCCACGTCCCACAACACCCTCCTCACCCTCCACACACACAGACAGAGAGAGAGAGAGAGAGAGAGAGAGAGAGAGAGAGAGAGAGAGAAACAAAGAGAGAGAGAGAAACAGAGAGAGAGAGAGACATGCGTCAGAGCTCCCACTGCTCGGGCAACCTGTATAACGGCTATTGCCTGTGCTAAAGCACCCCTCGGCAATCATTTCACATACACAAACGCGCACGCACACACACACACACACACACACACACACGCCATCAAAGGCTTCTGACGGACCGTAAAATCAAGCACTAACATGCACACACACGCACACCACACACATGCAAAACACACACACCCAGACACACACCACACAACCACGCACGCACCCGCAGATGTGCATCACGCGCGCCGACATGACGCCCTCGTTGAGCGGCTTGAAGCGGAACTTGGCGCATCTGCGGTTTAGGGTTTGAGGTTAAGGGTTGAGGGTTCAGTTGGATTGAGGGTTTGGGGTTTGGGGTGAAGCAGGGGGGGAGGGGGGGGTCAGACCCTACACCCTGCCCTACACCGTTTCCCTTTCAAAAAATCCAACGGGAGGTCCCTGGGGACCCCCCCCCCCCCTCCCAAGATCACCCTGGTCTCATCCGCTTGAGCTGAAACGTGGTGGACCCGTGCGTGTGCGTGCTGTGGGCGCCTCTCTGCGCCCTTTCCCCCACCTTCACCCCCCCACACCCCTCCCCCCCCAGTAGCCGCGCGCACTGTGACGCGAGCGGCTCGTGCGTGCGTGCATGTGTGTGTGTGTGCGTGTGCGTCAGGGGTTTCCTAGCCGATCGGATTCTGATGAGGAGACCGCCCAACCGGCGGTTTGCCGATGCGGAGCGAGGGGGGGTATTCGGAAAAGCCGGAGAAAAAGCGGGGCTCCGGGGGCGCAGCCCCCGGAAAAATATGTCAGCCTGGAGAGCGCACAGGGAGCTCTGCCGGAAACCAGGAGCGTACGGGAAGGCCTCTCCAGGAAGACCGACAGCCTGGCAGCCCCCAAGGAAACCCCTGGTGTGCATGTGCGTGTGTGTGCGCGTGCGTATGTTCCCGCGGTGCCCGCGTGGACGCCCCCCTCCACCCCTCCCCCCCCTTCCCCCCCCAGCCCAGCGACGCGCGCCCCTCCCCCTTCGCCCACCCCTGTCGCCCACTCTTTGCCCCCGTCTCTTTCCCCCGTTTCGCCGCTCTCTTTTTGCCCCTCTCTCTTTGTCCCCCCCCCCCCGCAACAGCCGCGCGCACCGTGATGCGAGTGGCTCGATGATGCCTCTCTTCACCCCTCTCTCTTCGCCCCTTCCCGTCCCCCGCGCTCCATCCCACCCCACCCAGCAGCCCCGCGCACCTTGACGCGAGCGGCTCAATATGCATGTGTGCATGCGTGCGTGTGTGTGCGTGTGTGTGTGTGTGTGTGTGTGTGTGCGTGCGTGTGTGTGTAGTGTGCGTGTGTGCGTGCGTGTGTGCGTGCTGCACGCGTGGAGTACTCCCCCCCCCCGCAGCAGCCGTGCGCATCGTGATGCGCGTGGCTCGATGATGCATGTGTGTGCGTGCGTGTGTGTGTGTGTGTGCGTGTGTGCGTGCTGCACGCGTGGAGTACCCCCCCCCCCCTCCTCCTGACAGCTGCGCGCACCGTGACGCGAGCAGCTTGATGGTGTCTCTCTTCGCCCCTCTCTCTTCGCCCCTCCCCCTCCCCCGAGGGGAGCCCCCTCCCCCACGCACGCACCTTGACGCGAGCGGCTCAATTATGCATGTGTGTGTGCGTGCGTGCATGTGTGTGTGTGCACGTGTGCGTGCATGTGTGCGTGCTGCACGTGTGGAGTACTCCCCCCCAGCCCCCCCCCTCCCCGCAGCAGCAGCCGTGCGCACCGTGACGCGAGCGGCTCGATGATGCGCGAGACGTAGTTGCAGATGAAGCAGAAGCGGGTGACCTTCGGGGGGGGGGGGGCAGAGAGTGTAGTGAATGTGTCGTGTGGGAAAAGGGAGGCACATGTCAGAGAGAGTATCGTGTGTGTGTGCTGAGTGCGTGTGCGCGAGACGTAGCTACAGATGAAGCAGAAGCGGGTGACCTTTGAGGGGGGGGGGGGCAGAGAGTGTGTGAGTTGTGTGTGTGTGTGTGTGCGAGAGAGAGAGGGAGAGATAGAGGTAACGAGAGAATGAGAAAGAGGGAGGAGGGAGAGAGACGGACGGGCGGAAAGAGAGAGGGAACGGAGACGGATGGAAAGAGAGAGAGAAGGAAAAGAGACGAGTTGCAGATGAAGCAGTTCCCCCATTCCCCACCACACACACACACACACGCCCTCCCCCCCTAAAGCTATCTCTCCCTCTCCCCCCTCTCTCTCCCCCCCTCTCCCTCTCTCTCAGTCTCTCTCACACACCTTGGAGTAGGTCTCCATCGTTCGTCGCAGCGCGTTCTGTGCATCCTGTGTCATGGAGTCGGCTTCATAGGGCGCCTAAACCCTAAACATTACACCCCAAGCCCCTAAACGCTGAGACCCTTAACATCAAACCTAACCTTGGTGTACGTCTCCATTATTTTTGGTGGGCCACCTTAGCTCTCTCTCCGTCTCCTCTCTGTCCCTCCCTCTCTCCGTCTCCTCTCTGTCCCTCCCTCTCTCTGTCTCTCTCTCTGTCTCCTCTCTGTCCCTCCCTCCATCTCTTTCTGTCTCTCTCTGCCTCTGTTCTGTCTCTCCCCCTCCCTCGCTCTCTGTCTCTCTCACACACCTTGGAGTAGGTCTCCATCGTGCGTCGCAGCGCGTTTTGTGCATCCTGCGTCATCGAGTCGGCCTCGTCGAGGATGAGCAGCTTGTAGGGTGGGCACGGGTAGCCGGGCGCCGGCGCCCCAACGGCAGCGGCAGCAAACGACTTGACCTACAGTGGCGGTTGAAGGGTTGTTGTATGGTTGAAGTAGCCGCCGCAAAAGAGTCGACCTGCATGGTGTGCGGGTGCCACACCACATTCCCAACGCCTGATGCGACGCCTTCACTTGCGCGGATCAGGCGGCGCCTCAGGCGCTTTGAGACCGCCGGATGCGCAACCCCTACCGAGGCGCCGCCTGAGGCGTCACCCCCGACCGCCTCAGGCGCCGTCCTGACCGCCTTTGGCGCCCGCTACCGCCTCGGGCGCATCCCCGACCGCCTCAGGCATTATGACCGCCTTGCGTTGCACGCCTCAGGAGTTGGGTTTGTGATAGGGGTGTGCGGGCATGTGTCTCCATGGACGCGCATGAGGCTCACCTTCTCTCGCACCACGCTGATCCCTCGCTCGTCCGACGCGTTGAGCTCAAGCACGCGCGTCTTCATGAGCTCAGGGCCGTACAGCTGCCGCGCGATCGCGAGCGCGGTCGATGTCTTGCCGGTGCCGGGGGGGCCGTAGAACAGCAGGTGCGGCAGCTGGTGTGTGTGTGTGTGTGTGTGTGCGTGCGCCCCACCTCGGCGCGCATTGATGGTGTGCACGCAAGCACACGCATGCCGCATCACCTAGCGCCAGATCTGCCACCCCCACCAGATCGCCGATCGCGCACACCCCATGCACTGCATGCTGCGCCATGCACAGCCCTGTCACCCACGTTTGCAGTCTCCAGCGCGCGGGTCAGCGTGCTCACGACCTCCTCCTGGTACGCGACCTCCCCCACGTTCTTGGGCCGGCTGTGGAGCAGGGAGGGGGCAACGTAGCGAGGTGAGGCGATCGTGTGCCTGTGCCACATTCTGCGAGCCCCACGCTCGCGTGCTCAAACATGCGGCATACTCACTACTTCTCTACCCATGGCTGACCGCCCGCGGTGTTGCCTGCCATGGCGCAACGACGCGTTCACGCGCGCGGGCACAAAAAACGAAATTCAAGTGTGTCGCAGGCCGCGCGACAGCTCTGATCTATCGACAGGATCTGGCTGGAACCTTGGCTTACAACACAGAACGGCTCGCTTACTGGCAGGAGTGTGATGTTGCTGCAATGCATGTGTGTGGGGGCCAAGTGCCAAGTGTGGCATACATATGCACCTGTACTACAGGTCCTGTAGGCTCAGTGCAGTGTACTATGCCACGCACGCATGTCCAACTGGTGCCCCTTAAATACTTCATCGCGATGATGGCAATGCGCTCAAGGCATGGCGGTTGTGATGCCGCACGCATGGGTGCCATGCGCCTCCATGCGTGTGTGGCCCTGATGGCAGCAGCAGCCCTGGTCATGACACCAGTGGGCTCCAGTGCTGAGGTGGTTCCTCATGCTGGCAGTGGCGCTGCGTGGGCGGCTGGGCCTCACTCGTCCCTCCACTGCTTGCACGAGGCCGGCACGCTAGAGGCCCTGGGCGCTTGCCTGCGCGCGTACGTCATACCCCAGAATGGGCTGACCGAGCAGGAGTGGGATAGCGAGCCGCATTTGCCGGGGTTGGAGGATGTCGCTGCGCTGGAGGATGCTGTAAAAGGCATGCTCGAGGCGTCCACTGCGTGCACGCACGCTGCCCTCGGCTGCAGCGGCAGCGGCAGCGAGGGTGAAGCAGCGGCAGCAGCAGGCTGCGCCCGCCCGCGGCCCAGGCAGCTGCTCCGCCCCGGTGGCAGCAGCAGCGGCACCATCAGAAATGCTGCTGATGGCTCCGCCAGCAGCGGCAGCAGCAGCAGCAGCAGCAGCAGCAGTACCAGCAGCAGCAGCGCCGGCAGCAGGGAGGAGCACAGCGCGTGCGCGGGCGTGCAGCTGCCTAGCTGGCTCTCGTCCCAGGGCCTCGCCCTCTTGCCGTTCTGCGACAACGCGACGCGCGCCACGTACTGTGTACTGCTCGAGGGGCGGCTGGTGCCCACGGGGCGAGTGGTCGGTGGCGGCCAAGTCGGCACGTCAGCGTGGCGCTTCCGCCTGGGATGGGGATACTTCATCACGCGGGTGGCGGCGCCCAGAGGCGGCAATGGCGGCGGCGGCCTGGCCGCGGCTGTGGACAGAAAGCCGCTGCCGCCTCTGGGCGGCCTGCACCTCGGCTGCCCTCACCCGCTATTCGACGGCGACAGAATCGACGAGCAGGCGCTGTTCGTGTTAAAATCGACAGGTGGGGAGGGAGGAGGGAGCCATGCACTCAAACTCACGACGCACCAGCCGGTAGATACGCACACAAACACACGGCATGCACGCGCACGAGCGGTCACGCTCACGTGTGCTCACGCACACTCGCACAAGCACGCTCCACTCCGCTTGCCCCTCTCCGGCGCGCCGCATAGGAGCCGTCACGCTCGACGCGTCGGGCCACCACCGGCTCGCTGAACCCTAACACCCTTTACCACAAACCAACCTTAGGATTCAGCTTTCTCAGAATTTTCAGATGGTGCGCGGCCGGTGCCGACGGGCGCAGAAACCAAGGCACCGCGCTGCATTCGCGCAGGAGTGCGCCTTGCGTAAAATAATCGCTGCAGGCGTGCCTGGAGCCGGGCTTCAGGAATTCAGCAAACCAAATGTACAACCTGACAGGTATCATCACCAGCTGTCCAGGGTTGTCTCCGTCATGATCAGCAACCCAGTACTTGAGTAAGATCTGGGGGTGAGAAGTCCAAAGTGAGCGAATCTGCCCCCTATTCTCCTACTCACCCCCATGAACAGGTGCGGGCTCGCTCGTCACATCGGGCCACCACCGGCTTGCCGCGCCCTCGAGCAGCGCGTGCTCGCCGCGCTACCCCGCCAGCGACCCGTCGCACGAGGCGGCTGACTTCCTCAACGTTGTCAGCGGTGCGGTGCTGCGCTGGGTCCGGGCCACAGCAGCAGCAGCAGCAGCAGCAGCAGCAGGCGATTTAGCAGCAGCATCAGCAGGCAAAGTAGCAGCAGGCGAAGTAGCAGCAGCAGCAACAGCAGCAGCAGGTGATGTAGCAGCAGCAGCAGCAGGCGAAGTAGCAGCAGGCGAAGTAGCAGCAGCAGCAGCAGCAGGCAAAGTAGCTGCAGGCGAAGTAGCAGCAGCAGGCAAAGTAGCAGCAGGAACGTCACCGGACGGCCCAGCTGGCCGCGACGACAGCGGCGGCGGCAATGACGACACGGCACCGGTGGCAGCAGGGGCCGCCCCGGTGGCCACAGACGCTGGCAATGGGGGTGACGCCGCGCAACCTTGGACACGCTCGTGCCTGCCTCGTGCGCCCCCGCGCGTTGTGTTTATGCAGCTGCACGGCAAGGCGCCAACGCGGTGCGGCAACGCGACCGTGTTTGTGTCGGCCGGCTTCGGCGCCGAGCCACTGCTGCTGCTGCCTCCTAGCGGCGGCAGCGGCGGTTGGGATGGGGCTGGCGACGGGAGCAGCATCGGGGATGCAGCAGGCGGTGGCAGCAGCGGCAGCGCTAGCAAGACTTCCGGCGGCAGCGACGCCCGCCTCGGCGAGCCCGAGGCCGCGGCAGTGGGCGACGGCTGCGGCGGCTGCGGCGCCGCCGCGCCCTCCGAGCTGTACGGCCGCCCGGGGAGGGGGTGGGCGCAGCAGCGCGTCGCACGGGCGCTCGAGGCCCGGTTCCCCGGCTGGCGCGCACCCACCCCGGCGCAGGACGCGTGCATCCTCATCGCGTCGCGTACCGTGTTTGGTCGGATGGTCAACGGCGCGCGTGGGGCGCGGGAGGTAAGGATTTGATTTGGATTGGATTGGGTTGGATTGGGTTGGATTGGGTTGGATTGGATTCAACAGCAGGTTTACAATTACAAATTTACAATGCTGGCGGTCATTGGATTGGATTGGATTGGATTGCAGGGGGCAGGTGGGGCCTGCCACGCCAGTCGACTGCGGCAGGGCATAGATTGGGTTGGGTTGGATTGGCCTGGATTGGACCGGATTGGCCTCGATTGGAATGGAATACAGGGCGCAGAACCGGGGGCGACCTTGGGCCGCAGGTCCGCTGTCGACTGCCTTCGTACAGTGGGAGACACACATGGACGTGTGCGGTGAGGCTGCCGCCCTCAGCAGACTCAACTGAGGCCTCAGCAGAGTCCTAGGACTCAGAGAGTGACCTTGCTTGCGTGGGATCAGCTCAGCACCGCCTGCACGCCTGCAGATTGGCACTGCTTGCGTGGGATCAGGTCAGCGCGCTGTGGACTCTCAGACTATCTGATGTGACGTGACCGTGGCTGGTGTCACGTCATGCTCAATACAGACCGTGGCATGACGTTCCGCTCACGCGCACGCCGCCTGCAGGTGTGCGGCGACGGTGGGCCGTGGCAGCGCGCGTGCCCCGCTGCATCGTTAGGGACCGGCGGCAGCGTCGGTAACAGGGAAGGCCCACGGTGCAACCGCGACTGTGCCGAGTGGGGCGCGTTTGTACATTTGGAGCAGGCGCCCGAGGCGGTGGCGCCCGAGGCGTGGGCCGGGTGGGCGGAAGCGTTGCGGTCTGCGCTGCTGCCCGTGTGTTGACGCGGTGACGTGTTGACGTGTGTTGCTGCTGCCCGTGTGTTGCTGCTGCCCTTGTGTGGACGTGTTGACGTGTTGGCGTGTTGGTAGGGGGCGGGTGACGTCGGCAACATCGGTAACATCATAGATTCTCAACTTGAGCCTTGGGGACTCTTTCTATCCTGCGTGTCAACCACCACTCACAACCTCCATGCATGAATGACCCGCGTGGAAGCGATGGCGAACGGCCCGCGTGCGGCTCGGCCTGGTGCACCTTCAGCGAGCCGCGCGAGTGCGCCGCGGGGCCGGCGACACACAGTTTCGCTGTGGCAACGTTGCTAGTCGGCACCCACGCGATCCGCCCGCCGTCATACAGGTGCTGCGGCGTCCTTTCCCAGGTGCATGATTTTCTCCAGCATCTGCTTCTCCTTTATCAGAGTGGTGACCTGAAGGGGCAGGGGTGGGGCAGGGCAGGCAGGGAGGGGTAGGGGTGAGGTGAGCGGGTACTCCAACGCACGGGGTGGTGGGACCTGGGGTGTGCTATCGGTGGCGGCGCGAGCGCCGTCGGCGTGATCCAAACGGTAGGGACGTGGGCACACTCGTTTTTTCAAGGGTTTAGTTGCGGGAGGGTTCGCCACTGTGAGCCGCCGCCAATCGCTATATCCGCCCCGACACCGATCGGCCGCTGTTGGACAAGTCCGCAGGCGCACCCCTACTTCCCCGGCATGGTGCTCTGGTTCACTGGGGACGCTGAGTTTCAGGGTTGCAGGGCTAGAAGTGGTTAGAAGTGGGCCAGAAGTGGGTTGCAGGGCTAGAAGTGGGGTTGCAGGGCTAGAGGAAGTGGGATTGCTAGTTCCAAAGGGTTTCAATGATTTAGTGGCTCCACTTCTCCAGTTGGTCGCCAGTTTAGTGGCTCCACTACTCCACTCCAACCCTAAACCCTAAACCCTAAAACCCAAAACCAGCACGACTCCAGTTGGTCGCCGAAACCTCCGCGCCGGATGGTGGCCCACCTGTGTCCGAAGTACGAGCGAGGTCTGCGAGAACTCGGCCTCGAGCGCCTTGTACCTGGCTTGCATCTCCTGCGCACGTGTGTGTGTGCGTGTGTGTGTGTGGGGGGGGGAGGGGGTAGCTGTGGCTGTTGCGCAGTGAGAGAGCCTTGTACCTGGCTTCCATCTCCTGTGCACAGTTGTGTGTGTGTGCAGGGGGTGGGGGGGAGAGGGGGTAGCTGTGGCTGTCGCGCAGTGCGGTGAGAGAGCCTTGCACCTGGCTTGCATCTCCTGAGCACAGTTGCGCGTGTGTGTGGGGGAGAGGGGGTAGCTGTGGCTGTCGCGCAGTGCCGTGAGAGAGCAGCCGGCTGCAGTGACTCGAGCGTCAATCTCTCCTGCGGTGGCAAGCGCGCGCATCATGGTGCGTGTTGGGTTGCGGTGTGCGATGTGATGGAGAACGCGGGGGGTTGGGGAGGTGAGGAGGGGAGGACGGCCAGTGGTTTCCTCTTCGGCTCTACACAGCCGGACGCAGCCGGAATGTCAGTCAAATGGCCGCAAAGAAACAAGTGAGTATCCTGAGAAGGGAAGCACCGAGGAGGGGGGGGACGCGGACGACGCAGGGGGCGGCGGCGGCTGCAACGCACCTCCGACCCGGAGGCCATGTTTGCCATCTTTGCCTTGTACGCCTCAAACTCCGCCTTGAGCGCCTCCAGTTGTGGTCCTCCGGTGCCGCCTCCAGCGCCATCACCGCCGACAGCGACCTTCCCGTCGAGCTCCGGGACGTACATCGTCGTGGGTAGCTGCGCGCAAGCGCGTGCACGCGGGGGTGGGGTGAGCCAGGGTGGGGTGGCGTGGGCTGTCGCTGGGGGGGGGAGGGGTGCATGTGCGCGCGCGTGCCCGCGGGGGTGGGGTGACCCAGGGTGGGGTGGCGTGGGCTCCGTCGCTGGGGGGGAGGAGGGGTCCCAGGCAGCGAGCGCGACAGCCGGTCGTGCCGCCAGCACGTCACCCCCGTAGAGCCCTTTTCCAGGTCACTTTGCTACCAAGGCACGGTTTGGACAAGGGACAGGAGCCAGCCACTGGGCAGCACTGGACACGCGCACGGCTGCCACGAGTGTGTGCGTGTGTGTGCGTGTGTGTGTGTGTGTGCGTGTGTGTGCGGCGCCGCCACAACCCACCCCGTTTGCCAGTACGTCGATGTGCTGCTGCATCCGCTTCATGTCCCTCCGCGCACTCTCCAGCTGCTCCGATGCAGGCGCGGGCGCGCGTGCATGGTGTGCGTGCAGGGTCAGCAAGTGTATGCGTGCATGTGCACGTGCATGCACCTAGCTGTCCCAGATTGCGCGTGCGCAATCTGAGTCTCCATGCGTGCGCATGGCCGGCTGGATCTCCATGCGTATAGCACCAGCACTAGGTGCCCACCACACCTGGTTCTGATCGCTTCTCAGCAGGCACAGTGTTGACGTGAGCATGAGGCATAGCAGTAGCACTGGCACGCTGCTGAGCCACTGCGAGGGGGGCAGTACGAGTACCAACTTCGTGTCACAGCTCGCGCCGATCGCAGGCCACACACGGCGCATGCCTAGCGGACCTCATGGCACAGCTATTGCACGGCAAGAGGCTTGTGGGCGGACCCCATGCTTCCATGCTGTGCTGTTGGTCCGCCCCACCTCGATGCGACGCGCCCCCCCCCCCAGCGCCCGCTCTCGCTCCTTCTCATCTCCCTGCGACAGGGACCCACAGGAACCTCCAGCGTAGCCTCGCCGCGTGCTAGTGCTTGTTCCGCGGAACATCTATACCCAGTGGGGTGCCTCGGTGGTTGACTCAGGGGCCCGGGGTGTGTGTGGATGATAGGGGGGCCTTGCACAGTGCGCTGAGGCGTTAATTGTGGCTGCAGAGTGCTGGAAACCTTGCCTTGGGCACACACTAGGGTGTGTGTGGGGGGGAGTGTGGGAAGCCAAATCCCAATCAATCGCGACGAGACCTGCCTTCCAACACACATCTATACCTAGACCCTGACCTAGACCTACATTACCCATTCGTTATGGCTATGTTGTGACTAGTGGTGAAAGCAGCAGCTGCGGGCGCCAAGCATGAGCGTCGCCAGCAGCAGTGGAAGAGGGCAGACTCGTACTAGCAGCTCATCGACGCGGTGTGCGCCGTGCATCGGTGCTGCTCGGGGCAGCAGGAGGTGGGGGTTGCAACATGCAAAGCATGCAAACATGCACCAGCCCCCCCCCCCCCTGCACGCACACGCACCCATGCCCGCGCAGCAGCAGCTACGTGTTCTTAAGATGGTCGTATGCGCGTGGTTGCAGGGCATGTGTGCTCAGTGCGGTGTCGCGGGGACAAGAGCCGAGCGTGCCGAGGGCCACTGCGCATGGCGCGAGGTCGTGGCAAGGTGTATGGGCAGCGACGGTGGACGAGGGAGGAGATGGTAAGGAACGAAGAGCGAGCTGCAGAGGGAGGCACAGCGTGCCACCTGCACGCCTGCCGCCGCAGTGCACCCCCCTGGCTGCCTAATCGAGCGCTCGCCGCCCCTCTGCTGCAGCGATTGTAACGGGACGCTACGGGGATCTGGGCTGCGTTGAAGTCGAGCCCCCGACCGCAAGTCGGATAACAAACCGAAGACTCAAGGGGTACGTCGCTCGCGCTGCCTGACCGCTGCTGTGTTACTGTACTAGTACCCAGGCGCACTCATTATTGCGTGCACGAGGGCACATGGTACACTGCCCTCTGCGAGGCGTTTTGTTTGCGTGTCTCGCCCACCGTGCATGCATGCACACGGTCACACAGGTGCAGCAGCCTAATGGAGCTGTGCACGCTCATTGAGAACGAGGCGCCCACGTTCGACTTCATGAACACGGCGCATGCGTTCAACCTGCTGGCGAAGACGCAGCGGTTGGAGGCGGCGGCGCGAAGGGGCGGGAGTGGGGTCAGCGATGCCACAGCGGCGGCCACTAATCAGGCGCTCGGACGTGCTCTGGAGTCGCTGGCGTCGCTCTTGCCACGCACGCTCCCCGACTTCGTGTCGTGGGACACATCCAACTGCCTGTGGGCGCTGGCGAGCCTGCCGAGCGAGCACATACGCGCATGCATGCATGTGTTTGAGGCGCTGTGCCGGCGAGGCCGCCAGCTCGCGATGAGCATGAACCAGGCCGACTGCGCCATGTACATGATCGCGTTTGGGCGGCTGGGCATCTACGACGTGGAGCTGCTGCACGCCATCCCGCAGGTGTGTGTGTACTTACGCGCATGCATCCATGCGCCTGTCACCTCCCCGTGTCACCTGCCCCCCACCCCTCCATCCAGCACGCACACGCACACATGACAGCATGCGCGCTCACACACACGCGCACGCAAGGGCTCTGCACCCCCTCAGGGGGGAGCTAGCCGCCCGCCATGGGCTGAGGTCGCGGTGGGGGCGGGAGGGTTGGGGTCTCTGGGTATGGGGTCTCTGGGTATGGGATGCCTCTGGGTTGGGGTTGGGCCGCTAGGGTTGGGCCGCTCAGGTTGAGTCTCCGGTCTGGGTTGGGTCTTGCGTTGGCAAGCGAGGGCAATTCGGCATGTCCCCTCCAATGTTGCGTAGGCAAACAGGACATTCTCGGCTACCTTAAGGACACCACTGTGTCACACAGACTGCAATATCCATCATCATACTCCACCAATCGCAGGTGCTGCTGCAGGAGCTGGACCAGACAGAGCCGCAAAACGTGCGCGCGGTGCTGTGGGGGTTTGCGCGCCTTGCGCTGCAGCACCCCGGGGCGCAGCGGCCGAGCACCATGTTCATGGAGGCGGTGTGCGAAAACCTGCTGTGGACAATCAACCAGTACGACTACCAGGTGTGTGGGGGGGCGAGGAGTGGCGCATGCATGCATGCATGCGGCACCACGCCACTCCCTCGTTCATGGAGACTGTGTGCGAAAACCTGCTGTGGACAATCGACCAGAACGATTACCAGGTGCGAGGAGTGGCGCATGCATGAGTGGTGTCATTAGCGCCCCCGCAGCCCCCGCTGCCGGGGCGAACCGGGTAATTTTGGAGGGAACTGCAGGGGCGACTCGCGGGAATTTCGCTCAAAAAAGTGTGAAATTTGATTATTTTCACACTTTTCCGCAGAAAACGCCTCGTGCGGGGGCAATATGGCATGATCCCTCCTGGGTTGTGGGAGCAAATAGGACATTATTGGTTTCCTTAATGACACCACTGGCATGCATGCATGCAGCACCACGCCACTCCCTCCCAACACGAGTGCCCCTCGGCGGCGGCGTGCCGTATGGGCCTCGCGTGCGCCGCTGCGATTCACTCCCGACTCCCCCACCACACGTCCCCGCCCACACGCTCTCACACGCACACACACACACACACACCCCTCGTGCTCACCGCATCCCGCCCCTCCCTCGCCACCCCCTGTGCAGGAGCTGACCAACTGCCTGTGGGCGATCGCGTCGCTCGGCCACCACCCGAGCCGCGGGCTGTTGCGCGCCGCCGAGGGCAAGCTGCTCGAGGCGCCGCACCTTCTGGCGCCTGGCGACGTGGCGCAGGCGCTGTGGGCGTTTGGGCGGCTGCGCTACGTACCGCTGCACCTGCTCGACGCGCTCCCGGCCGCGCGGCTGTCTGGCCGCCTGCACGAGTTCTCGCCCGAGGAGATGTCGTGCGTGCTGTTTGGCTACGCGCAGGCGCGGCACCACGCGCCGCAGCTGCTCGACGCGGTCGCGCCGCTGCTCATGGCGCGCGCGGGCGCGGGCGCGATGAGCGAGCAGGACCTGGTCATCGCGCTGTGGTGTTACGGCGTGTTTGGGCACAGCCCCGCGGCGGCAGCCGTCGCGCGCGTCGCGCCGGCGGTGCTGCGCACGGCGCAGCAGCAACGCGTCGGCAGCGACGGCAGTGATGGCAGCGACAGCAGAGCCGGCAGCCAAGGCGCCGGCGGCCACGGCGAGGGGGGGGCGAGCAGCTCCGGGGAGGGCCCGTCGCCGAGTGGCGACGGCGAGGAGGCGGCCGCCGCGCTGCACGCGTTTGTCGACGCGTTACTCGCCCCGCTCACGCGCCCGGGCGTGGTTGCCCGGCTGCGCCCCGTGGGCCTCGCCAACATGCTCAAAGCGCTCGCGTCGCTGCGCGTGCACGGCGCGCGCGTCCAGGTGCTCGTCGCGGCTGTGAGCGCCGCGACTGAGAAGCAGGTCGAGGACTTCCGGCACCAGGAGATGTCCAACATTCTCTACGGGCTCAGCATCATGCGGTCGACCGACCTCGCGCCGTACTACGCGGTCGTGCGCGAGCTGCTCAAACGCATGGAGGCGAGCAGGCGGGTGGACACGGACGGCGACGGAGACGGGGACGATGACGGAAACGGAAACGGGGACGGCAGCCACAGCGGCAGCGGCAGCGCTGCGCAGCAGCAGCAACATCGCGGCGAGCCGTTGCTCCCCACGCAGCAGCTCATCAACAGCGTTGTTCACTCGTGCGTGTCGGCGGGGTACACGCCGTGGACGCTCATCGAGAGCGCTGAGATGCGCGGGATCAGGGTGCGCAACGATCCGGGAAGCCTGAAGCCGCGGTGGTGGCAGCACGCGGTGAGACAGGAGCAGGAGCGCGGCCGCAGCAGCAGCGCGGGCGGCGCGGACGGCGCCGCAGGGCCGTCGGCACCGCCCGATGCCGAGCGTGTGCACGCAGCGGCGGCAGCAGCGGGGGACGCAGGGGCGGCGCCCAGTGGCAGGGAGGCGGAAGGGCCGGCGCGGCGGTCGCGCGGCGCTGCTGGGGGGGCGCGCGACCTGCCCGTCGACCGAGGGTCACCGCCAGGGGGGGCCAGCAGCCCCCCCGGCGCCAACGGCAGCGTCCCCCGGCCACACAGCCACGCCGAGTCGTCGCCCCAGACTGCGCCGTTCCGTGTGCCACCAGGGCTGCTGCCACACCGCGCACCGCCTCCAGCCGACGCTGACGGATCCGCCGGTGGCAGCAGCAGAGACGGGCACGAAGGGCCAGCGGGCAGCAGCACGCGGCATCCGACGCGCCAGGCGTCGGAGCACCACCACCTGGAGGTTGCGCCGCTGCGGCCGCCGCACGCGCGCCTGGAGACACCGCAGGCGGCAGCAGCAGCGGCAGCGCAGCAGCAGGCGGCATCAGAGGCAGCGCTCGCTGACGCTGAGGTCCCCGCGGCGTGAGCGCTCGCGGCCTGCGCGAGCTGGTCTAGTGTACTTCGGCTGAGTAAGCAGGCTGCTGCTGCCGCGCGCGTGTCGTGAACACCCACAAGCAAGTAGTCAAACAAGTAGTGCAACCCACACGCGGCGGCGGGCGCCCAGCAAGCAGCACCTCAGTCAGGTAGCACAGCCCTAAAGCAGTCAAGATGCAGACCCCAGGCCGGCTGTAAACCGGCTGTAAAGCCAGGACCATGAAGGGGCCAAGAAGGCCCACCCCGACTCACCCAAACCGGCACACTCCTTGACGACCCCAACACGCCCGCCACCGCATGCGCGTGGCTCCTCCCCTCGACACCCCACACACCCTCACGCCACGCCGTCGCCGCCGGCCCGTCCTCCTCACGGCACTGCCAGCCGCACGGGCTCACAGTGAGCCTGCCTGTGATAACCACGCACCCATGGCCGCCTTGTCGTCGGCGTTGCAGGCGCTGTGGCGGATGCTGCTCCTCTACCGGCGGCCTGTTGTCCAGTGCCGCCTCCACCGCGGCCGCCGTCCACCACTCGCAGCTGAGGCCAGCTTGCACGTCATTGTCACCACCACGCCAGGCCCGTGCGCGAAGCGCACCCACCGAGGCCCACCCTCAGCGCCGCACCCCGCAAGCAGGCTGGGCTGCCGTGGAGCTGAGGCCAGGTCGCCCACGCTACCAGCTGGTGTGATGACACCCGGCAGCTGCCAGCCAGCTGCGGGATCTCCACCACGGCAGCACGCTCGCCCGCCTGAAGGGGGGAGGCCATCTCAGGGGGGTAACTGGCGGAGCGGCCGGAGCACAATGAGGGCACCACCAACCCCCGCCTTGACCAGGCCGTGGGCAACGCCGCGAACACGACAGCCTACCAGCCGACTCATCGACACTGCGATGTAGAGGGGGTCGAGCATGCGCCGCAAACACAGTCGGTCCGGCTCACCCCCACGTCGTACTGGCGGCGGCGCATCTCAGATGATCTGGGAAGGAGTGCGCGGCACAGGCGCGTGTGCCTGCATGGCGCGCGGTCAAAGCGCTCAGAAGTCCCGCCGAAGGGGCGCGTATTTCCGCGCATGGACCTCCAAAGCGCTACTGCGCGACCACGCTCGGCACTCTCTCGGCCCACGGACAGAACCAGAATGGTGGACGTGGAAGTCAAAGGTTTTTTTGGGGGTGGGTGGGTGGGTGAAAAACAGGTCCTCCCGCCCTTCCGCTTGACTCAGCTCCAGACCTGGCACTGCCCGCTAGTGCGACGCGGGCAGACATGGCTGTCGGGCGGCTTTTGCGTGCCTCCTCCATGGGCCCTTCAGCGCTTCAGCTGCACTCTCATCAGCAGATTCGGGTCATGTTACAGAGGGGTAGTCCTGAGCGGGGGCGTAATTATTAAGAGCTATGTACACTTAAGGTGTTTGACGCAGGTATACATGCGCTGGCACCTGACGAATGAAACCACAAAAATGGAACTGCATGACGCCTGCAATGCAATCAGACGTCAGAAATACAATTTATGTGTGAGTGTGAGAAAATTAGTGTGAACAAACACTCAGAGTATACCCGGCTAGGCGCGCTCCTCCGTAATCGCTGTGTCGATTCATCGCAACTACCGTATGGGAGGCTATCCTGTGCGGGGGGGGGGGGGTGTCGAAAAATAATCAATGCAATTGCGGGGGGTCGTTTTGCGTCGTTTTAGTCAGTATGATGCCCCCAATCGCGATTTTTGGCGATATTGACTAGCGTTCGGCTGTGCGGGGGTGGGTCCGAGACGTACATATGACAGGGCACAATTGGTGTGTGCACGGTGTCAGTGCGGTGTGTAGATATAGTCGAATCAGGCAGCAAAAATGTCCACAAGTCCAAACACAAGTCGCGTCTCTCGTCAATCTGTTTTGACACGTCGCGGTGGTGGTTCCTGCATGCATGCGTGTTAACACACACTGAGGTGCGCGGCCTGTATCCCATCAATTTGGCCGCGCGCGCTGTCCACCCCCTCCTCACCCCACACACCCTACTGACTCGTGTTGGCGTGCTGCCGAACGTGGGAAGACATTTCAGCGGCTGCGTGTGTGTGCTGGGGGTGGCCGCGCGATCAGCTCCGGTTGAGTGCGAGCTTGCCGAGCAGCCCGCTGCCTTGGCTTGAGCGCATCGCAGCCATGGGGGCCCCCACAGCTGCCGCGTGGCTGAGCCTGGGCAGCGGCCCTGAGTTCTCACGGGATAGGCGCATGGGCAGTAACCCTGAGTCCTCGCGGGACAGGCGTCCGCTGCGTCTGCCTGCAGCGTCAGGCTCGCAGAGGCCCGTGGACGCCCGCGAGAGCTGCAGTCTCGCGCCGCCGAACGAGCTCACCGGCCGACTGGAGGTGCCCGCAGACGACGCGGCAGAGGAGGAGGACAGCGGTGCCGAGTGGACAGGACTCGACGCGCTGCCCGGGTCTCCGGCCGCCCAGGAGATGCGGCTGCCGCGGTTGGGGTGCGGCACGTGCGGCAGCGCGCGCCCGTGCAGGTCCCCGCTCGCGCGACGGCCGACGAGCAGCCCCGACATCAGCGTGGCCGCCGCGCCGCCGGTCACGTCCACGTCGGCGTGGCGGTCGCGGTGGTTCGGGGTGCCGCCGTGGAGTGGCGTGGCCTCGTCGATGCACAACGAGCTTGTGCGCATGCCCGACACCCGCCTCGCCGACCCAATCTGTGGCACGTGGGCGTTGCAGCAAGCGTTTGTCAGCGACGGTGCCGACCGGAACACGCTGCCAACACCGCCAACACCGCCAGCAGCAGCAGCAGCGTCAGACTCTGCGGCCGCCGTGTCGAAGAGGCCTGCGCCGGAGGACGCGTTGCTGACGCGCCTCATGCGCGCGGGGGCGTGGCTGCTGAAGTGGTTGCTGTTGTGCTGCTCGGGTTGCGCATGTGCAACGGAGAAACCGGTGTGCAGGTGGCCGCTGCTGCGCGTGAGCGGCCGCACGATGCCGCTCAGCGCGCTCGAGCTCGAGACACTGCGCCGCTCCTGTGTGGCAGCGGGATGGGAGGGGGGGAGGGAGCGGGAGGGGGCAGCATGCGTGAACACTCACGTGAGAGCAGAGGGGCTGCGGCGTTGGCACTAAGGCACGCGAGGCAAGCCACTCGGGTCTGCCAGCCCGTTGCTCCAGCTGTTACATCTCCTCAAAACACTCACCACCTCTAGCATGGCGCCGAGGTTGCTCCTCTTCACCGACGGCATTTTCTTGAGCTTGTCGGTGCTGCCGCCGTAGGAAACAGACGGCCGCGCAGCTTTCATATCTTTCCCCGCCTGTTGTGTGCATGTGTGTGTGTGTGTGTTTGTGTCTTCCCCGCATGCATGCATGTGTGTGTGTGTGTGTGTCTTCCCCGTATGCATGCATGTGTGTGTGTGTGTGTGTGTCTTCCCCGCATGCATGCATGTGTGTGTCTGGTGCGCCGCCTGTCCACTTGCCACCTCACTCACCGCCGTGAGCTCCTTCTTAAGGTCCTTCAGCAGCTGCGCTTGAAGCTCCGCCATAGTTGGGGGAGAGGGCTGCGGAGAGGGCTGCGCCTCTGACAAGCTCGCTTCCTCCGAGTTTCGCGCCTTTTGCAACACCCCGGGTGTTGCACGCCCCCCCTCGGGGCCGACACCCGGGGTGTGCAGGACCATTGGCTGCTGGCTGGTGGTGGGTGGATGGTCGGTGGTGGACTCAGAAGGGGAGGTCCGCGGAGTGTTGTCGCGAGAGCTCTCGTCGTTCTCCGTCGTCCTCCGCTTGAGTGTCAGCAAAATCGTCTCATTCAGTTCTCTCATTGACGCCTGAACTTCAGCGAAACCTCGGAGCACCTCATCTGGGCTGCGCTGAGCAGAGGTGGAGGAGGGAAGCTTAGAAGCAGGCTCGGGCGATGCGCGGTTGCATTCTGCTGCTTCGGCCATGCTCAAGCCTCATGCAGTAGAAGTAGATAAACTGTATCTCAGCTGCAGTTTGACTGGCCGTAATATGTACACCGCAACAGTCGCAAGAACGTCCGTACAATTTCTACACCACTATGAGGTTTCGGACAGAGAGGCATGATCTGCGCCTGCGCGTGAGTCCGATCTTGATGAGCAGCCCGCCTTGGCGTAAGCGCCCTGGGCGCGAGGCCGCGGGCTCAGGCTGTGTGTCCTTCTCAAAGCCCACCGAGCCCCCGCACCAGCGTCGCCGCCCGACATCCGGCGCGCCACCGTTGGCGGCACTGGGAGGTGGCTGCGGCTGCTACTGCCGAAGTAGGTCAGCGACCGTGCCGAGCGGAGCACGCCACCGACACTGCCAGCAGCAGCAGCAGCAGCAGCTGACTCTGCCGCAGCGTCGATCAGGCCCGTGCCGGAAGATGCACGGCTGACGCGCCGCAAGCGTGCTGGGGCGTGGCTGCTGTAGTGGTTGCTGTGCTCTGTTGGCGCATGCATCGCGGAGGAGCCAGTGTGCAAGTGGCCGCTGCTGCGCGTGCCGAGCGCGCCAAGCGGCCGCACACCCATGCCGCCCAGGCTTGTGCTCGAGGCGATGCGCCGCTCCTGCGAGTGTGTGTATGTGGGGAGGGGGGGGCATGGACTGCACGTAGGCCGAGGGCGAGCGCAAGCAAGGCGAGGAAGCCGCACCGCTCCCCATGGGCAGGGAGCCAAAAACATATAGGGTCGGAAGGTTCTTACAGTTCTAGAAAGCTCGCGTGCAAAGCACACTCAACACCTCGAGGCTGGAGCCGCTCGTGTTGCTCCTCACCACCGCCTGTGTGTGTGATTGTGAGGCGCTGGTGCTGTTCCTGCGCAGCAGCGGCAGCATCTTGTCCCCCCTGTCTATCTCGCTCTCTCGCCCTTTGCCAGGTTGCTCGTACGGCTTTGCGCGCCCCGCAGCCTGAACCTCAGCCTGCAGCTTCTCCAGCAGCTCCGCCTGCAGGTCAGACACAGAGCGCTGCGCTGCTGGCGCTAAATCTCGTCCGTTGTGCAAAATTTGTGCGGATTGCAACACCTGCAACAACTGCTGCGGCTGCTGCTGCTGCCGCTGCAACAACTGCTGCTTCTGCTGCTGCTGTGGTGATGAATCGTTTTTGATGGAGCTCAGTAGAGCCTGCAGTTCAACGATTGTGTCAGCCGCTGTGAGGGCAGCCGCCTGCAGAGATGACTGGACTGCATGAAATCCGTCCAGCAGCGCCGCTGCGCGGCGCTCCGCATCAGCAGGCAGGGCCTGCTGCGATGCAGCGCTTCCACCTGCAGGTCCTGTCCGGAGGGGTCCATGGCGCTCCGTAGTCCGCGTAGGTATTCCTCTGTTGCAAACTCCTACGGATGCGATCACGAGGCTCATCACAGCACCGCGCGCAAACAGTGCCTAGTATGAAGTCCATGGTGATAGAGTAGTGTTACACATCCACTGCCGGCGGTCACAATCAGTTCCAAAGTTCCTGCGGGACTATCAGACAGCATGCACACGGCCCACCAAAAGGCCAAGCTACAAAAGCAGCCCACAGTAGCGCCACCCACACTAGGTGGTGGGCGCCAAGCAGCAGCACAGGCCATGGTGATAGAGTAGTGTTACACATCCCGGCACAGCCCATGGTGATACAGTTACAGTTACAGTTACAGTTACAGTTACAGTTACAGTTACAGTTACATGGCATTCCAGCTAAGACAACACTAGTCCTAGTGCCACCGCCCTGTGAAGGACGATAGCCACCAGCCGGCTACCTGCCGTCTAGACTACCGCTCCCGCCGGCTAGTTTAGACCCAAACAAGTCCATGAGGGACATATCTGGCAAGGAGCGTATAGGAAAGGACCGTCCTCCTCCTGGCCTTTGAGGCCAACCACGCCGGCTGTGCCGACTGGCGGCGCTGAAGCAGAAAATTCCCCGCCTGGCATGGTGCATGGTTGTCCAACTCCATGCATGGGGCTCTGCCTGCGCCCCATGCGTCACTCTATGGTGATAGAGTAGTGTTACACATCCACTGCCGGCGGTCACAATCAGTTCCAAAGTTCCTGCGGGACTATCAGACAGCATGCACACGGCCCACCAAAAAGTCAAGCTACAAAAGCAGCCCACAGTAGCGCCACCCACACTAGGTGGTGGGCGCCAAGCAGCAGCACAGGCCACAGGCACCTCACCAAAGCCCCTCTGGTGGGTGGAGGACAGCCCAAGGTATCAAACCACAAGGGATCAGAGGCCGTCCCGTAAACCACAAGAAGCGGGGCTGGTAGCACACCCGCCGCAATGCTCTACCCAGCTACCACACTGCACCCGCCACCGCGCGCGTGTGGCGCCGCCTCCCCATCAAACACACCCCCAGAGGGGATGCAACTAGCAAGCAGGTGCAGCCACCCGCTCGCCGTCGACCACGAGGCGCGGGCGGTGGAACTGCGCCCGCTTCCCCGCAGCCTTGGCGGCGATGAAAGCGAGCCGCAGCGCCTGGTGACGCGCCTCCTCACGGTCACTGAGGACGTCGATCTAGACTGGTCATTCAACGGTCATTCCACATACCAGCGGAGGGAGTTGTGTTACAAATCCACTGCTGGCGGTCACAATCAGTTCCAAGGTTCCAGTGAGACCGTCAGACAGCAGGCACAAGGCCCACCAAAAGGTCAAGCTACAAAAGTAGCCTACGATAGCGCCACCCACACTAGGTGATGGGCGCGAAGCCAAGTGCGTGTGTCAGGGTGTTGATGATGATGGGAATAATGATTCATGATGATGGTGCTTCATGTGGGGTTTCGGACCGTCGATTGCAGTGGCATCATGAATATGAGCCGATCAGCTGCGGGTGATTCAGAGCTTGACGGGCAGCCCGCCTTGACGCAAGCGCGAGGCCGCGGGCTCTGCCTGTGTGCCGCGCTTCTCCAGCATGGGCAGCGCCCTGGCGTCCGCACGGGACAGGCGCGCGCTGCATCTGCTGGCACTGTCGGCTTCGGCGTCAGGCTCGTGGGACGCCCCCGCCTCTGTCGGGTCGCTCGGCCACCGCCCGAAGGATGCATTTGCGCTTTCTTTGATGGAGCTCACAGTTGTCTTAGCTGGAATGCCATGTAACTATAACTGTTGATGGAGCTCACAGACCGGCCGAAGGCGCTTGGTAAGTGCAGCGTGCTGCTCAGCGCGCCGCCTTGTTCATCGGGCGCCCAAGAAATGCGGCCGTCGCCGCCGGAGTGCTGCGCGTGCAGCGGAGCGCGCCCGTGCGAGCCCTGCCGGCCGAGGAGCAGCCCCGACATCAGCGTGGCCGCCGCACCGTGATCGACGGCAGCGGCAGGGTGGTCGTGGTGGTGTGGGGGGGGTGCCACCGTGGAAGGGAGAGCTCTCCTCGAAGCCCACCGAGCCCCCGCGCACCAGCGTCGCGCCGCACGACATCCGGCGCGCCAACGCCGCCGGTGGGTGCGGCGGCACCAGGAGGTGGATGCGACTGCTACTGCCGAAGTAGGTCAGCGACCGTGCCGAGCGGAGCACGCCACCGACACCGCCAGCAGCAGCAGCAGCAGCTGACTCTGCTGCCGCAGCTTCGATCAGGCCCGTGCCGGAAGATGCGCGGCTGATGCGCCGCAAGCGTGCAGGGGCGTGGCTGCTGTAGTGGTTGCTGCCGTGGTGCTGGGGTGATGGATACCCCTCCGAGGGCGCATGGACACCGGTGTGCAAGTGGCCGCTGCTGCGCGTGCCGAGCGGCCGCACACCCATGCCGCCCAGCAGGATGGAGGCGCTGCGCCGCTCCTGCGTGTGGGTGGTGGTGGTGGTGGGGGGGGGCATGGACACACGTGAGCCGAAGGACTGTGAGCGCAAGGCAATGACGATGAGCGCAAGGCAAGGAAGCCGCACCGCCCCATGGCCAGGAAGGAGGCTCTTAAGTTTCTCACTCCTCTAGCGTGCGAAAGCGTGCAAAGCACGCTCACCACCTCGAGGCTGAAGCCGCTCGTGTTGCTCCCTCTCACCACCGCCTGTGTGTGTGATTGTGAAGCGCGCACCGGCATCTCGACGGCGCCAAAGATCGAGGCGCTGGTGCTGTTCCTGCGCAGCAGCGGCAGCATCTTGTTCCCCCTGGCATCCTCGTCACTGACGGCATGGGAATGGCTGACATCATGGCTGATGCCGTGGCGGCGGTCTCACGGCCGCCACCGCCATCCCCCGCTGATCGGGAGGCTGTGCTGGGGGCGGTGCGTACGCACTCGCCGCGCGTGCCGCAGGCGGTGGCGGACGCAGCGGGCGCGCCTGTTGTCACGCCCGCCGAGGTGCGGGCGGCGGCCACTCACTCCAAGCCTGGCACCGCCCCAGGCCCGGATGGCATCCCAGTGGATGTGTGGCGGAAGCTGGGAGAGCCAGCCTTTGTGCTTCTGGCGGCGGTTTTCACCGCGGTGGGCGCTACGGGTGAGACGCCGCCTGGTTTTTTCGATGGCGTTGTCGCTTCCATCTACAAGGCCAAAAATGCAGCGGATGCGGCAAACTACCGCCCACTCACCATGCTGGGCTCTGACTACCGCATCCTCGCCAAGGTGCTGGCGACGCGGTGGACGCCGCTGCTCGCTGCGGTGGTGGGGCCGGAACAGACTGCGTTCCTCGCTGGCCGCCGCATCTCGGACAATATCTGCCTCACTCAGATGCTGCCTGGCCTGTTGGCTGCCAACGCGGCAGAGGGCGTGGGGCCGACGGGTGCAGCGCTGGCGCTGCTCGACTTCCGCAAGGCGTACGATACCATCGACCGTGGCTGCCTCCTTGCGGTCATGGAGGCGGTGGGCGTCGGTGACGGTGTGCTGGCATGGACCCGCACCATCCTCACGCACACGTACGCGTCGGCCGAGGTCAACGGGTTCATCTCTGAGCCGCGCCAGTATGCGGCGGGCGTGCGCCAGGGCTGCCCCGCTGCGCCAGCCCTCTTCCTGTTCCTGGGGCATGCGCTCGCGTGCTTCCTGCGCACCTGCCCGGCGGTGGGGGTCGAGGTCGTGCCTGGCTGCAGAGTGACCTGCCCCCAGTACGCTGACGACTGCATGCCCCTCCTCCGGTCGTGTGCGCCGGCTGACGTCGCTGCGCTGGTGGAGGCGATGGCGGTGTTTGGCCGAGCGACGGGCCTCGTCCTAAACCTCGGCAAGTGCGGCATCCTGCCCCTGGGTTCGGCGGGGGAGGGCCTGCTGGCGGGTGCAGAGGTGGCTGGGCTGCGCGTGCTGGACGCGGGCGTGTCGCTGGGCGTGCCCGTTTCTGCCGGCCTGCCGCCCCCGGAGGCCGTCACCGGGGTGTGCCGTGAGAGGCTTGCGGCCGCGTACACCAAGCTCGCGCGCTTCCCAATGTCTGTCTTTGGCAGGGGGCACGCGGCGGCGACGTACGGGGTCTCCCGCATCCTGTTCCGGGCGGTGCACTGTGGCATGACTCCGGAGGCAGAGAGGCTGCTCTCCCGGTGGACGGCTACTCTGGTGGACAGGAGCGTGGGGCCGGACCCACCGGCAGCGCTGCCGCGGTGGGCCTCTTCGGTGCCAGGCGCGCCCGCTGCGATGCTCCTGGGGCGGCCGGCGCATGGTGGTTTTGGGGCACCGGTGTGGCGGGAGATTGTGCACGCGCAGTGGGCCGTCCACCTCGCGTGCCTGTTTGGGGCGTGGGCGGCTGGCGCCCCCCATCTCCTGCTGTCGGCCCCACGGGCCGGCGATGGTGGCGAGGCTGGTGGCGGCGACGGCGGCGGAGGTGGCGGCAGCGGGGGCGACGGAGGTGGCAGGGGGGCACAGCCGGAACAGCAGCCCGCGCCCCCGGCTCAGCCGGCATGGGAGCCGCTCATG
The DNA here is from genome assembly GCA_016618255.1 of Chlamydomonas sp. UWO 241. Lineage (NCBI taxonomy): Eukaryota > Viridiplantae > Chlorophyta > Chlorophyceae > Chlamydomonadales > Chlamydomonadaceae > Chlamydomonas > Chlamydomonas priscui. The sequence continues at coordinate 222,840 of VFSX01000031.1, read as the reverse complement.
GTGGAGGCGGTGCACCGCCTCTGCCCGGGAGCCCACCCGAGTCTTTTTATGCTTATGGCGGGCCTCGCGCCTGGGACAGGCACTCTGCCAAGCGGCCTCGTTGGTGAGTGCGTAGAACCGGCTGTGAGCGCGGCGCTGCTGGCTGGGCCGATGCGGCGCATGCTCAATGGGGTGCAGGCCCTGGGGCCAGTGGCGCGCATCCTGGGACGCGTGCAAACAGCTGAGCTGTGGGGGGCGGAGGCGCCGCTCTGGGCAAACCTCCTCCTCCAGCTGGAGCTGCCGGCTGCGCAGCGGACGGTACAGTGGCGGGAGCCCACTGGGGATGCGGCAGGGCATGCGCTCTTCAGCTCGACCGGTGCGACCTGCTGGCGGGTGGACGGCCTCGCCCGCGTGCGCGACGCCCTCCCCGGCATGCGGACGGTCACAGACCTGTGTGCGCTGTGGGCGTGGCTCGCTGCTGTCGACATGGTGCGCAGCACACGCACGGTCGACCACGCATGCCTGGCGGTGTACGCTGCCGCGGATCCGGAACGCGCGCCGCTCGTGCTGGGGCAGTTTTGCGCAGCTCTGGCGTGCGGCGGCTACGACGGGGGCAGTGTCTGGAGGGCAGTCCTGTGCCGCGCCCTTTTCCCAGGGGTGCCGCCGCCAGTGCTGGGGGGTGGGCCAGATCTGCTGTGCGTGCAGCGCACGCTCGACCCCCTGTTCACGGCAGTGGCGGTCGCGCTCGCGGCAGTGCCCTCAGCCTGGGTCGAGGCGGCAGCTGGTGGAGCTGCCCTCACTCTGCTCCGGCCGCTCCGTCGCTTCCAGCCCCTCCCTCGCGCAGGCGAGCGCGCTGCTGTGATGGAGATCCTGCGGCTGGTCGGGTGGCAGCTGCCGAGTGTCATCACGCCGGCTGGATGGCAGCGTGGGCGGCCTGGCCTCCGATCCGCAACTGCCAAACATGCTCCCCTGCCTGCGGGGGGCGGGGCCGCGGACGAGCCCCGGTGGGTTGGGTTTGCGCACGGCCCGGGCGTGGTCGGGAAGCTGACGTGCAAGCTAGCGGTGGCGCTTCAAATGCGGGCGGTTGTGGACGAGCGGCGAGTGCGGCGGGCAGCCACGGTGGAGGCGGCTCTGGCGCTGGACTGCGGGATGCGCGGAGGCCCCTGTGCAACCGACGCTCAGGTCTGCACGGGGCTGCGCACCCTGGAGGCGGCGGTGCCAGGGCTGTGGCGGCTGCCGCTCCTCAGCGCCTGCAAGGAGCCCATCTGGCGGCTGTGGGTGAGTGGCTTTCACAAGCAGGCTGCGCTTGGAGTGCCCGAGTGCCCGTGCGGGTGGCGGTGCCGTGAGGAGGACGGGCCGTCGGCGACGGCGTGGCGTGCGCACTGCTTCTGGGGATGCGTGGTGGCGGAGGCGGTGGTGGTGGCGGTTGCTGCTGCCCTCCCTGCTCCGACGCCGTTCATCACGTGCTGCCAGGTGTGGCTGCTGCAGCCTCCCGCTGGGGTGCGTGCTGGTGTGTGGGCTGTGGTGGCAGCGCTCGTGGTGGACGCTATGGAGCGCGGATGCCGCCACCTGTGGCGCATCACGCGTCCGCGTGATGGTGTGCTGCCCCCTGATCGCACGGTGTCGGTTGAGCGGGTGGGGGCGCTGGCGACGATGGACCTTTGGGACGCGCTGGCGTCCTTTGCTGAGGGCGGCGTGATGCCGCGAGGTTGAGCGGGTGTGGTGGGCCCGACCCACCCCTATGTTGCAGTGGTGGACGGCAAGCTCACTCTGAACAAGGCGTCTTAGATCCCTGAGGGGACGAATTATGTGAGGGGAGGTAGCGCCGCACGCGTGCGCTGGCGGGATGAGTTGTGGCTGCTGGGTAGAGTGCTGTGGTGGGTGTGCGCACCTGCTCCGCTTCCGGTGTTTTGAGGGTGGGCTTTTTTTGGTCCTATTTATGATTTCATACCTTGGGCCCGCCCTTCATCCACTGGAAGGGTTGAGTGTGGAGCCTGCACTGTGGTGCTGCTTGCTTGGCGCCCGCCGCCGTGTGTGGATGGCGTTGCCGTGGGGCACCCCCCCTTTTTCTGTTGGCAGGTCTTCAGGACTGCTTCATCTAGAGTGCTGCGGCGGGTGTGCTACTAGCCCCGCTTCCGGTGGTCTGGGGGAGGGCTTTTTGGTCCCTTCATGGTTTTATACCTTGGGTCCGCCCTCTGGCCATTGGAGGGGCCGGGTGTGCAGCCTGCACAGTGGTGCTGCTTGCTTGGCGCCCGCCACCAAGTGTGGATGGCGTTACCGTGGGCTACTTGTAGCTTGACCTTTTGTGGGCCTTGAGCCTTGCTTCTCTAAGTCCCACTGGAGCTTTGGAACCGTACGTGTGACCGCCAGAAGTGGATTGTAAACAAACATCATCATCTAGGTCCCACTGGAGCTTTGGAACCGCACGTGTGACCGCCAGAAGTGGATTGTAACAGACTCATCATCCCCTGTCTCTATCGCTCTCTCGCTCTTTGCCCGGTTGCTCGTACGGGTTTGCGCGCCCCGCAGCCTGAACCTCAGCCTGCAGCTTCTCCAGCAGCTCCGCCTGCAGGTCAGAAATAGAGCGCTGCTGGCGTGCTGGCACTAAATCTCGTCCGGTGTGCAAAATCTTTCCCCCTGCAACACCTCCTGCTGCGCCTGCAACACCTGCTGCGGTACCTCCTGCTGCGCCCTCTTGGAAGATTGATTGCTGCCTGATGGAGAGCAGGAGAGATTGCAACTCGACTATTGTGTCCTGGGCGGAAGAGGCGGCCGCACGGAGAGATGACTGTACTGCATGAAATCCGTCCAGCAGCGCCGCTGCGCGGCGCTCCGCATCAGAAGGCAGGACCTGCTGCGTTGCAGCGCTTCCACCTTCAGGTCCTGCCCGGAGGGGACCATGGCGCTCCGTAGTCCGCGTAGGTATTCCTCTGTTACAAACCCCCACGGATGCGAGCACGAGGCTCATCACAGCACCGCACGCAAACAGTGCCTAGTATGCAAGTAGCCAGTAGCGTGGAAGGGTCTCACTTTCACGCAACACCAATCCGATTGCGTATCAAGACAAATCAAATTTTACCCAAGGCGAGGCCCAAGGCGATACAATCCAAGGCCCGCACACAACACACGCACTTAGATGTGTCTCATGAGTGAGTGTGGATTGGTTTCACCCATCTTGTGTAGAGACAGGTACCACCAGATCGCGTATTCCCCGTCGTGTGGAGGGCTATCGAGGAGTCGTGGAGGGCTCCATCGAGGAGTCGTGGACCTTTCGACCGAGGGCGATGGCGGCGGCGTTTCTGGGGGTTCTCTGCGGTACAGAGGCCCAGCATGCCCCAGAATTTGGTGATGTCCGGCAAAGAGTGCGCGTGCTGCTGCAGGTGCAGTGTGCGCGCGTGTGTGCGTGTGTGGATGTGGGGGGGGAGACTGCATGCATGTGTGCATGGCACGTCGCGCACGCGGCCAGGTCTCACGTTCAGGGTGGTCGTTGACTGTGCGTTCGCACTGTAAAACTGGCACAGGGCATGGGGATACCAGGAGGCGCCTAGCCTAACGAGTGCGCGTGCTGCTGCAGGTGCAGTGTGCGTGTGGTGGTGGGGGGCACTGCTGCAACATGTGTGCATGGCCGCTGTTGTGCGTGTCCAGTTGTCATGCTCAGGGCTGGGTGGTCGTGAACAGTGGGTCGTGAACAGTGCACTGCACAACTGGCACAGGGCATTGGGATACCGGGGGTAGGGAGGGGCGCCACGCCTAGCCACGGCCGTGCTTGACCTCACGCACGCGCGCACCCTGTGTGGGGCCGTAACCCCAGACCGCGTGGCCCGTAACCCGTAAACCTTGCAACCCTTCCCGTAACCCTCCCGCAACCCCTCCCATAACCCCGAGTCAATGGCCCCCCGGGGCCAGTCAACGGTGTGGGGCGCACATTCACACTGTTTCACACCTTTGTCGAGTTACGGGGCACTTTACGAGGGCGTGCCCGTTAGCCCCGTAATGTTACGGATAGTTGCAGTTACGGGAGGTTACCGTTACGGGCCCCACGCTGCAGCTATCTCTACCGCCGACACAGGACTAATACGTCGCTACTGGTGTCACTCGCTCGATTAACGGAGGCGCGTTCTCGTCGCCGAGCCCTGGACCCAGCAATGCGGCGCTGCTGGTGACGAGGATCTCCGTGCCGCTGACGAGCGGGGTAAAATACGACTGGCCCGGTTCCTGCTAGACTGCCCCTCGGTGGAACACTTCAGGAGCGGCTTGCCCGGCGCTGCCATGGCTTGGCGAGTAGCCGCGGCGCTGCCGCGGCCCGTGCTGGGAGACGGCCCTTATCCTCCCCCCATGCAGGACGCCATGCGGCACCGATCTCGACGAGTTGATCGACGAGCGGAGGAGCTGGCGCCCGTCAATGCATGCTGGACATTGGTCAAGATGGCTGCCCGTGGAGGCGGGCTACCATCACGGCTTCAGCGGTGGCGACCGCCGAGGCAACACAGAGTAAATCCGCTTCACCAATCGCAGCGTTCGTCACCGCGCTCATCCTCGGGGTCGCTCGTCTGCCGGTGACTGGCGTTGGAAGGTCTTCAGGCAGCCTCCATGACAACTCTGTCGTCCATGCACCCCTGGAGGGTGGGACCTGGCCATGCATGAGGCATGGGGCGCCGGCTGAGCCCCATGCAAACGAGAGCTGGACAGCCATGCACTGCCAGGCGGGGACCGTTCCAGTCAGCGCCAGTCGGCTCTGCCGGCTTGACTGGCCACAAGGCCACTACTGTGACCCTGAGGAAGGTCCTCTCCTATATGCTCCTTGCCAGACATGTCTCTCATAGACGGCTGTTTGGGGTAGTCTAGCCGGCGTGAGCGGTAGTCTATTGGCCGGGAGCCGGCGGTACCCTAGTACTTAAGTGTGCTGGAGTATCGGCGGGTGTCTCTAGTAGAAGAGTAGCCTGCTTAGCTGGAAACCCCGTGTTACTGTTACTGTTACTGTTACTGGTGTCACACACAGACTGTAAAATCCATCATCACCTCCCACGCTGCGACAGGTGCCGTGGGTGCGAGAGCAACTCGCCGCGCTGGTGAGCTCAGTCGCGGTGGACGCCGACGGGCAGCTGGTGCTGCTGCCGCCTGGGCACGTGCAGCCGTTCGTTCCGAGCGCACATGCGCAGGCGTCGCTCGCAGTGTGCTTGGCCGCAGCTGCACTCGGAAGCAGCACCAGCAGCAGCAGCAGCAGCACCACCACCACCACCACCACCGTGACCACCAGTGGCGGCAGTGGCGGCAGCTCGAGCAGAGCCACCAATACCAGCAGCACCAGCGGTGGCGACGGCAGCGCCAGCAGCGACACCAACACCAGCACCACCGTCAGCGGCGCGCCGCAGCTCGCAGACGGGCTGCCTGCCGCAGCGGCTGCCCACCTGCTGGACGCCGTGCTGCCGCAGCTGCTGTCGTGCCGCACGCCCGCACCCACCAGTGGTGGCGGTGGCATCGGCGGCGATGGCGGCGGCGGCGGTATCAGCGGTGCTGGCGGCGGCGGTGGACTCGCGCTGGACGGCACGTGGGCGGGCGAGCTGTGCGACGCCGCGGTGCGCGTGGCAGCGGGACGGGTGCATCATCAGCAGCTGCTGCTTAGCTGCCTCGGCACGCTCGCTGCAGGTGCGGCGGCGGGCGGCGACGGCGGCGGCGGCGGCAGTGCCGCAGGGGCCGGCGGTAGCGGGCTGCTAGGTGGCGGCACCCTCGGCGCGGCCGCGGCCGTGCGCGTGCTGGCGCTGGCTGCCGAGGCCGATGCAATGCGCGCTGCGGCTGTTGTGTCTGCGCCTGCGGCTGCGGCCGCGACGCAGCCGCGGCCCCACCCGACGCGCGGCGCGTCGCAGCAGCAGCAGCGACCCACCCCGCCGACCCCTCCCATCGTCATCACCACTACCACCACCAGCACTGGCGGCAGTAACAGCGGCAGCTTCCTCGCGACTCCCGCCCAGCTGGACGAGTCGCTCACGCTCGCGCTGGCCGCGTCCGACGCGTGGCGCGCCGACCTGTGCCACTCGATAGAGGGCAGGCTGATGCCCGCGCTGCTCGAGTGCGCGCGCTGCCAGGCATGGGGCGCAGCAGCAGCAAGAGTGGGCGGGGCAGTGGGCATCGGGGCTGCAGGCAGCGTCGGCGTGGCAGTGCATGTCGGTTCAGCAGGCGCGGAAGTGGGCGTCTGTGCACACGACCGCAGTGTGGGGGTGGCAGTGGGCGTTGGCGCGCCAGCGGGCGCCGGTTCAGTGGGCGTCGGTTCAGTGGGCGTCGGTGCGGCAGGCGGCGTCGGCGTGGCAATGAGCTTTGGTGCACCAGGCTGCGTGGGGGCGTCAGGAGGCGTGGGCGGCGGAGAGGGCGGGGCGGCGCACTACACGCGTGCGTGCGCGCGCGTGCTGGGCCACCTGCTGCTCCCAGCGGGGGGTGCAGGTGGGTGGGGTGCTGTCGATGCTAACCCCCCTCCCTCCCCTCCCTGCATCTGTTCCCTCCTACCCCCCCCCCCGGTCGTCTCCCTTCCCCCCCTCTTACACCTCCCCACCACCACCCGGTCTCAACCTTCCTCTGAGCCCACCTGCACCATCCCTCCCCCTCCTTCCCTTCCCCCAGCAGGCACAGGCACGCCACAGGTCGCGGCGGCGGCTGGCGCGGCGCTGCGCATCATGGCGCAGCTCCCTCCCCCCTCGTGCACCTCCCTCCCTCCCAGCCCCCCTCCCCCCCTTCTTCCAGCAGGCACAGGCATGTCAGGCGGCAGCGGCGGGTGCCGAGGCACTGCGCGTCATGGCATGGCTCCCTCCCCCACAACTCTCATCACCACCACCACCACCCGGTCCCATCCCTCCTCCCATCCCTCCTCCCCCCCTCCTCCCAGCCCTCTTCCTCCCAGCTCTCCCCCTCCCTCTCCCCCCCTTCCCCCAGCAGGCACAGGCACGCCACAGGTCGCGGCGGCGGCTGGCGAGGCGCTGCACGTCATGGCGCGCTCCCTCCCCCCTCGTGCGCCTCCCTCCCTCCCAGCCCCCCTCCCTCTCCCCCCCTTCCCCCAGCAGGCACAGGCACGCCACAGGCAGCAGTAATGGCTGGCGAGGAACTGCGCGCCATGGCATGGCTCCCTCCCCCACAACTGTCATCACCACCACCACCACCCGGCCCTATCCCTCCTCCCATCCCTCCTCCCCCCCTCCTCCCAGCCCTCTTCCTCCCAGCTCTCCCCCTCCCCCTCCCTCTCCCCTCCTTCCCCCAGCGGGCGCAGGCGCGCCACAAGCGGCAGCGGCGGCGGGCGCTGCGCTGCGCGTCATGGCGCGGCTCCCTCGCCCCTTGCACACCTCCCACCACAACCACCGCCCCAGCCCCCTCCCCCGCACAGAGGACGGATGCGCGCCGCAAGCGGCGGGGCTGCTCATCATGGCGTCCCCCCCTCTTTTATACTTCCCTCCTCTCAGCCCCCCCCCCCTTCCCCGCCCCTCTCTTGTACCTCCCTCTCTCAGCCCCCCCTCTCTTGTACCTCCTTCTCTCAGCCCCCCCCCCCTCCTTCCCCCGCCCCAGCAGGCGCGCCACAAGCGGCGGTGGTAACGGGCGAGGCGCTGCGTGTCATGGCGCGGCTGCAGCCCCATGTGATGCGCGTGTGCTGCGCAGCAGCAGCAGCAGCAGCAGTAGCAACAGCAGCGGCAGCAGCAGCAGCGGCAGTGGCAGGCATCACAAAAGCAGCAGCAGCAGCAGTAGCAGCAGCAGCAGGCAACACAACAGCAGCGGGAGCAGCAGCGGCAGGAGCACCAGGCAGCGGAGCACCTCCTCCCTCCTCGACATCAGAGGGGGAGGCGCCCGCACAGCGCGTTGCAGCTGCTGCGCATGCTACATGGCTGGCAGGGCTGACGCACCGCGACCCGCACGCACGCGCTCGCGCGCTGCACCTCCTTTCGGCTGCCCTGGCCTGCCGGGCCGGGCCGCCGGTCGCTGGCTTCGGTGCGCCGCAGGTGTGTGCGGGGCGGGGGAGTGGGGGAGGAAGGGGAGGAGGAGTGGCGAGGAAGGGGAGGGGGGGGGGGCTGGGGCGGGAGTCAGGAGAGATGGGGGCTCCCATCCCTCACCACTCGCGCCCAGTGATTGTTTCTCAGGTGTTTGATTTTATTGGGTTTCTGGAGCCGTTTGACTGAGATCCCGGCTGCATGGCGCTCCCACGTCTGGCTCCAAACGCCGAAAACACTGCTCCCGCCCCTGAGTCCCGGTTTGAGCGTGTCCCGTCCCGTCCCTGTTGCTCCCGTCCCTGAGTCCCGCCCCATGGACTCCGACGGGCAGCTGGTGCTGCTGCTGCCTGCGCACGCACTGCACAGACCTCACCAACTGCACACACGCCCCCCCCTTCCCCATTTTCAGTGGGACGCTTTCGTCGCGCTGTACAAAGCTCAGGAGATGCACGGTGCGTGGGGTGGGGGCGGTGCTGCTCCGATCCCGCTGCCTGCTGCTTGCCTGCTGCTGGTGCTGCTGGTGCTGCCTGGTGGTTGTTGCTGGTGCTGACGTCCTCCTGCTGTTGTTGCTGCTGCTGACGTCCTCCTCCCACTGGTGCTGCTGTTGTTGCTGGTGCTGCCTGCCAACTGCTACTGCTGCTGCTGCTGCCGCTGCTGCTGCTGCTGCCGCTGCTGCTGCTGCTGCCTGGTGGTGCCTGGTGGCGCAACACACACACACACACACACACACACACACACACACACACACACACACACATGCACACACACACACACACACACGTGCACACATGCAGTGCTGCATCTGGTGGAGCCGGTGTGGAATGCACACTGGCCGCTGCTCCGCTCTGCGGCCGGAGGGGGGCGACATCGACACACTCACACACACACGTGCAGTGCTGCATCTGGTCGAGTCGGTGTGGAGTGCGCACTGGCCGCTGCTCCGCTCTGCGGCCGGAGGGGGGCGACAGCGACACACACACACACACACACACACACACACACACACACACACACACACACACACACACACGTGCGCACACATGCAGTGCTGCATCTGGTGGAGCCGGTGTGGAGTGCACACTGGCCGCTGCTCCGCTCTGCGGCCGGCGGGGCCGGCGGGGCCGGCAGCGGGGGTGCAGTGGGGGGAGGAGGCGGCGGCACCACCCTGCGCTGGCTGCGCGTTCCGCTCTCGCGCGCGTGCTTCCACATGAATGTGTCAGTGCGGCGGCTCGGGCTGGCGAGCGCGCTGGGCCTCCCGTGCGAGGAGGTGGGTGGGTTGACGGCGTTTTTGGGGTGACAGCGTTTTGGGGGTGCCAGATCTGAACGATTTAAGTACCGTAGTACCGCTTTGCCTTGTCGATTAAATAACTCGGCAAACGTCGCGGCAAGGTCGATTTAAAAAAAATTATTGCCGAAAAAGTAAAAAAAAGCCCAAAGTGACGTCAAAACGGGGAAAACGGGGGGAAAATCCCGCGGCAAGGCACCCAAATTCTAAACAATTACCCTCTTTATAAAAGTGGCGGCAAGGCAAAGCGGTACTACGGTAAGAACATCGGCAGGGATTTTGGCGGGGTGCTGTTGGCAAGGGGTTGCTTTTAGGTCTCAGTTTGTACGTTGGGGTTCGGCAGGGACAGCGAGAGCAGGGAGTGCCAGCGCGCTGTGCCTCCCGTGCGAGGATGTGGGTGGGTCAAGGGGTTGGGAAAGGGGGGGGGGGGGGGCGAATCTGGACAGTTAAAGGCAAGTGGCAGCTAGCCTGAAGATTTCGTCGTGTTGACCCTTGACCGTGTTGACCCTTGACCTCCCATTGACCGTTCGTTCTCATATTTAGGTATTTTGAAAGCCCGTGACGAGCTCCGTCTGGCACGTTCGTCAGATACCAATCCACTGAATGGGTTGAGCTGTGGTAACGGTGAAAGTACAGCCGGAACACAGCCAAATAGCTGTATACTGCCGAAAATGCAATTACTGCTGGTGCCCCCCTTCACCTTGAGACCTAAAACTTGCAAAAAAACTGCTGCAGGTGGCGGCGGCAGGGCCCAGTGCACGCGCCGAGACGTTAACAGCCCTGTGCCTGTCCCTGCTACCCGCATTTGGCCACGGGAGACTGGTGTCCCCCCCTCCCCCACCTTGAACCCTGAAAACTGCAAAACAAAACTGCTGCAGGTGGCGGCGGCAGGGCCCAGTGCACGCGCCGAGCTGTCGGCCCTGTGCCTGTCCCTGCTACCCGCATTCGACCACGAGAGACTGCTGCCCCCCCCCCACCTTGAACCCTGAAACTTGCAAAATAAAACTGCCGCAGGTGGCGGCGACAGGGCCCAGTGCGCGCGCCAAGCTGCCAACAGCCCTGTGCCTGTCCCTGCTACCTGCATTCGACCACGGGAGGGGGGTGCCCCCCCCCCCCCCAGCTTGAAACCTATAAAGCTTGCAAAACAAAACTGCTGCAGGTGGCGGCGACAGGGCCCAGTGCGCTCGCTGAGCTGTCGGCCCTGTGCCTGTCCCTGCTACCTGCATTTGACCACGAGAGGCTGGTGCCTGACCCCGCGGCCGTGGGCGCGACAGGCCTTGGGGCGCGGTGCGCAGCACAGGCAACAGAGCTGCAGGTACGGACGGGTTCTGTCTCTCTCTCTTCTCTCTCTTCTCTCTCTTCTCTCTCTTCTCTCTCTTCTCTCTCTTCTCTCTCTTCTCTCTCTTCTCTCTCTTCTCTCTCTTCTCTCTCCTCTCTCTCCTCTCTCTCTTCTCTCTCTTCTCTCTCTTCTCTGTCTTCTCACTCTTCTCTCTCTTCTCTCTCTTCTCTCTCTTCTCTCTCTTCTCTCTCTTCTCTCTCTTCTCTCTCTGCTCTCTCTGCTCTCTCTCCCCTCTCTCCTCTCGCTCCCCTCGCTCCCCTCGCTCCCCTCACTCCCCTCGCTCCCCTCGCTCCCCTCGCTCCCCTCGTTCCCCTCTTGCTCCCCTCGCTCCCCTCGCTCCCCTCGCTCCCCTCGCTCCCCTCTCGCTCCCCTCGCTCCCCTCGCTCCCCTCGCTCCCCTCGCTCCCCTCGCCCCCCTCGCCCCCCTCGCTCCCCTCGCTCCCCTCGCTCCCCTCGCTCCCAGGCAAAACAAATAATATCTCTTGCCTTGCAGGCAAGCCTCGTCGTGTTCCTTGCACGTGTGCTGCGCTCACACGACGCCATCGGCGCCGCACGCTTCTTGGCCGACTGCCTGGCTGTGGTGGAGGACCAGGTCACGCGGCCGGCGTCCATGGCACTGCTGACGCAGGCGCTCGCACAGGCGGCGGCGGTGCATTGTGCCACGCAGCATGGTGGTGACGGCGCCAGCTCTGCTGCCTCTGCTGTTCCTGCTGCTCCTGCTGCTGCTGCTGTACCTGCTGCTGCTGGTGCAAGCAGTGTCGGTGGTAATCGCGAGGCGGAGGAGGCGCAAGCCGAGCTGCTCGGCGCGCTGGCCCAGCTGCTCAACCGCGTCGCAAGCGTCAACCCGCTGCCGTGCCGCCAGGCGGTGCAGGCAGCGTGCCTGCAGCTGGGCGCGGCAGCTCTCCGCCCTCCGGCCACCAGGGCCTCTTTGACAGGCGAGGTGGCAGCTGGGGGCATGGCGGTGCAGGCGGCGCGTCTCCAGCTCGACGCGGCTTCGCTCGGCCCGCCGACCGGCGCCCCGGAAGCTGCGGTCGAGGGCACAGCGGGTGGCCCATGCATGGGCCGGTGGGAGGTGCCGCTCGCGCTGCTCGCGTCGTGCGTGCCGGCGCGCCGCGTGAGGGAGCTCGCGGAGCAGCGGATGCTGGTGCGGGCGCTGGAGGGTGGTGCGGGGGTGGAGGCGGCGGCAGGCGTGCCTGGCGTTGTGCCGGGGTGTCTGCCTGGCGGTGGTGCACCGCTGGTGGCGGTGGTGGCGCCTGGTGGCGGGCCAGGCGGCAGTGGCGGTGGTGGCGCTGCGCCGCACGTGCTGCGGTGGGCGGCTGCCGCCATCAGCGGTGCCGTCAGCAGCGCCGTCAGCGGCACCGGCAGCGGCAGCTTGGGCGACACCAGCAGTGCGGACACCGGCAGCGGCAGCGGGGCTCGCGCCAACAACAGTGGCGGGGCAGGCAGCGGGCGCGCCAGCGGAGGCAGCGGCGCGCTGCGCGCATGGGTGCATCGCCTCATGCGCCAGGTCGATGGAGCTGCGCGCGACGGCTCGGCCGCGGCAGCCGCGCCCGAGGTGCGCGTGCGAGTCGACGTGGTTACGTGTGCGTCTGTGTGGGTGTGCGTGCGTGTGCATGTGTGTGCGCGTTCACATGCGTGCGTGTGCACTATTTGTAAGCCCCAGAACTTCCAAGGGTCCCCTGATATAAGATGCGGTCCAGGGTCGATTCTGAACCCTCAACCAGAGTCCTTGCCCTTGAGCCCCCAACCCCCGCCGCACGCAGGCAGCCGAGCAGGCGATTCGCGCGGCGTGCCTGCTCGCGCCGCTCCTGCATCCGCTCGACTTGGACGAGCTGCTTGCATGCCTTGGTGATGGTGGCAGCTCTGACGCGCCGCAGCCGGCAGCGCAGCAGCTGGGGGGCGAGGGTGATGCAGCGGCAGCAGCAGCAGGTGATGCGCCGCCGCATGCAGCAGCAGCAGCAGCAGCAACAGCAGCAGGTGATGCACCACCGAATGCAGCCACCACAGCCACAGCGCCCAAGGCCACGGGCGCCGCGCGCCCCGCCGCCTGCCTGCCCGACGCTAGTGGCGCTGGCATCACAGCAGCCAACGCAGCGGCCATCACAGCAGCCGCGGCAGCTACCGCAGCCACCACAGCCGCGCCCACGGCTGCGGGCGCCGCCTGCCTCGCCGCCTGCCTGCTTGACGCGCTCTCGCTGCACTGCGCGCCCGGAGGGCGCCACACGCCCGGCGACGCATGGTGCGCAGCGGTCGCGACCGCGCTCACGCGCTGCCTGCCGCGGCTCTTGTCGCTGCATGCGGCGCCCTGTACCAGCGGCGCTGTTCCCAGCGGCGGCGGCGGCGGTGGCGGAGGAGGCGGTGGTGGTGGCAATGCTGGTAGTGGTGGCAGCGGTGGCGTTGCCAGCAGCGTCAGCAGTGGCGGCAGCGGATGGCGCCCCGTCGACGCGGCGTGCGCGCTGGGCCTGGCCGACGCCCTGCGCCACGCGGCCACCGCGGCCGGCCCCGCCGGCGCCCGCATGCGCGCGCTGCTGGCGCCGGCGTGCAGCGCCGCTGCCGCCGCATGTGACGCGCTGCTCCTCTCGGACGCAGGCTTGTTGCTGCAGGGCCTGGGAGGCTGCGGCGGCGGCGGTGGCGGCGAGATTCAGGGGCAGCTCGCGGCGCTGTGCGCCGTGCGGCTGGCGTGCTGCACGCAGCTGGCTGCTGCTGCTGCTGCTGCTGCTGCTGCTGCTGCTGCAGAATCCCACACGTCATGCATCGGTACCACCAGCACGAGCGCCAGCGCCACCACCGCCAATGGCGCCACCACCGCCAGCGACGGCGCCACTGCCAGCGCGGGCGACGCCGGCACGGTGCAGAGCTGGGCGCGGGCCGCGCTGCTCGCGGTGTGTGCGCTCGACCCCGCCGCCGCCGGTGACGGCAACGGTGCCAGCGGCAGCAACAGCAGCGGCACTCCCAGCGGCAGCGGTGGTTGCGGCGGCAGCGGCGGCGGCGGAGACGGCCGCGACGGCCGCCGCATGACCTACGCGGAGCTGCGCGACACGTTCCTGTGCTCGCGCGCGGCCGCGCGGCGCCAGCTTGCGGCGCTCGCGGGGCCAGCGCTGCGCGTGTGCGACCGCCTGGCGGTGCTACGTGCGGTGGGTGTTGTTGCCCCTAAACCCTAGAAACTAAAACTCTAAAACCCTAAAACCCTAAAACCCGTAACCCTAAAACCCTCAAACCCTAAACCCCCCTCGCGAGCGCCAGCTCGCGACGCTTGCGGGGCCAGCGCTGCACGTGCGCGACCGCCTGGCTGTGCTACGTGCGGTGTATGTGTCCGCCCCTGAACCCCAGACCCTTGAAACCTAAAACCTAAATCCGTAACCCTAAGCCCTAAAACCTCGCGGGGCCAGCGCTGAGCGTGCGTGCCCGCCTGGCGGTACTACGTGCGGTGGGTGTGGCTGCCCCTGAACCCTGAACCCTTAATCCCTGAAACCTAAATTCGTTACCCTCAGCCCTAAAACCTTGCGGGGCCTGCGCTGCGCGTGTGCGTGCCCGTCTGGAAGTACTACGTGCGGTGGGTGTGGCTGCCCCTGAACCCTGAACCCTTAAACCCTTAAACCTAAATTCGTTACCCTCAGCCCTAAAACCTTGCGGGGCCTGCGCTGTGCGTGTGCGTGCCCGTCTGGAAGTACTACGCGCGGTGGGTGTGGCCGCCCCTAAACCCCAGACCCGTAAACCCTGAAACCTAAATTCTTTACCCTAAGCCCTAAAACCTCGCGGGGCCAGCGCTGCGCGTGCGCGACCGCCAGGCTGTGCTGCATGCGGTGGGTGTGGCTGCCCCTAAACATACTAAACCCTTAAACCCTTAAACCTAAATTCGTTACCCTAAGCCCTAGAACCTCGCAGGGCCTGCGCTGCGCGTGCGCGACCGCCTGGCAGTACTACGTGCGGTGGGTGTTGCTGCCCCTCAGTTGTTTTGCTTTCGGCGTTTGGAGCCGGAGTTGGGAGCCATGGAGCCGGGTTTTCAGTGCGATGGCTCCAGGAAATCAATTAAAATCCCGAAAATAAAATCACTGTTGCCCCTACAGCATAAGACACCTTAACCTCGAAAACTCTACCCTTAACCCTAAAAGCACAACCTTGAACCCACTGCCCTAAACACGAAAACCCTTAACCCTGAAACCTGAAACCGCGACCCTGAAACTCCCGGACTGCAACCCTGCCATGTGGGCGAAGACCCTAAAAACTCAACCGTCAACCCCTGCACCCTCCCTACACCCTCATGAGGGCCCTCAGCCGTTAAATCACAACCTTGACCCCCTCAAACCTGCCCCAAACCCTTCAAAGAACCCGCCAACCTGAACCCAGGTGGGCGAGGATCTCGAGTGGGCGGGCGAAGATTTGATGGAGGAGCTGGTGGGGGCGGTCGCGGACGCCGCGCCGTACGCGTGCCTGGCGGGCGTGGGCGGCGGTACGGTCACACCCGGCGGTACGGCCACACCCGACGGTACGGTCGCGCCCGGCGGCGGTACGATGACGGCACAGCAGCAGCCGGGTGGCGAGTTGGGCGAAGATGCGGATGGCACCAACGACGTGGCAGATGCGGCCGACGCAATGTCGTCGTTGCTGGCCCGCCTGCCCACGATCGTGGCCGGGTGCAAGCGCATGGGGCAGCACCTCGCGTCGGCGATCGTGGGCGCGTTCGTGCACCCGGCGCTCTTCCAGAGCGAGTGAGTCTGTTTTGTTAGACGAGTGGGTGGTAGGGAGGGGAGGGGGACGGGGAGGATGGGGGGGGGGGGCGTTCGTCCACCCGGCGCTCTTCCAGAACGAGTGAGTCTGGAAAGTTTGGTGGTGTGTGTGTGTGTGGGAGGGGGAAGATCGAGGGGAGGGAGCACGTTTGTCCACCCGGCGCTCTCCGGAGTGAGTGAGTCTGTTTTTTGGGGGGGGGGGATGATTGGGTGGGAAGGAGCGGGGAGGATGGAGACGAGGGGGGGGGTCATCCACCTGGCGCTCTTCCAGAACAAGTGAGTCTATTTCTTTAGATGATGTGGGTGGGAGGGAGAGGGGGAGGAGGAGGAGGGGGGGGGGCGTGTTCGTCGAACCGGCGCTCTTCCAGAACGGGTGAGTCTGTTTCTGTAAATGAGTGGGTGGTCGGGAGGGGGGAGGACGAGGAGGATGGGAGGGGGGCGCGTTTGTCCAAACGGCGCTCTTCCGGAACGTGTGGGTCTGTTATTTTTTTTAGATAGGTGGGTGGTAGGAAGGGGCAGCGCCTCGCGTCGGCGATCGTGGGCGTTCGTCGTTCTGGAACGAGTGAGTCTGGGGGGTGGGGTCGGGGGCAGAGGCACCCAAAACATGATGATGAGTGTCCACATCTACTGGCAACGGTCACATATAATACAGTCCAAACGTTCCAGCGGCACACAGAAAAGGCACGAGTCCCATCAAAGGGACCTGAACATGCACGCGCACGCGCACCCAGCATTCTGCCAAGGTGCCCTCTCTCCCTCTCTCTATCTTTCTCTCTCTCTCTCTCTCTCTCTCTCTCTCAATCTCTCTCACTCTCACACCTCTTCTCACCGACATCCCCCTCCGCCCTGGCTCCCTCGTGCCGCCGCCTCCGTGCACAGCTCGAGTCCTCTCTGCTCCCGCGCATGCTGAGTGGGGCGCTCGGAGCGCGCCTCTCCATCTTCCTTACACGCACGCCTGCTCACCGATGCCCCCCCTCTCCCCCGCACTCCCTCCCTCGTGTGCAGCCGCCTCCGCGCACAGCTCGAGTCCTGTCTGCTCCCACGCATGCTGAGTGGGGCGCTCGGAGCGCGCCTCTCCCTCTTCCTCACACACACACTTCTGCTCACCGATGCCCCCCCTCTCCCCCGCACTCCCTCCCTCGTGTGCAGCCGCCTCCGTGCACAGCTCGAGTCCTCTCTGCTCCCACGCATGCTGAGTGGGGTTCTCGGAGCGCGCCTCTCCCTCTTCCTCACACACACACTTCTGCTCACCGATGCCCCCCTCTCCCCCGCACTCCCTCCCTTGTGTGCAGCCGCCTCCGTGCACAGCTCGAGTCCTCGCTGCTCCCACGCATGCTGAGTGGGGCGCTCGGAGCGCGCCTCTCCCTCTTCCTCACATGCACGCCTGCTCACAGATACCCCCCTCTCCCCCGCACCCCCTCCCTCGTACGCAGCCGCCTTCGCTCGCAGCTCGAGTCCTCCCTCCTCCCGCGCATGCTGAGTGGGGCGCTCGGAGCGCGTCTCTCCCTCACGCTCGCCGTCCACCTTTGCCGGGCGCCACACGTGCTGTCTCAACTGCCACAACCTCCGCCGCTGCAACCACCTGTGGTGTCGCCAGCGAGGGTGGGCGGTGGGCCGCCACAGCAGCAGCAGCAGCAGCAGCAGGTGCAGCAGCAGCAGGGTGCCGCCAGCGCATTGTCGCAGGGCAGCACGAGTGGCCACAAGCGCATGGGCGGACCCTCGCTGCTTCTCGACTACCCTCACCACGTCGCCCACTTTGTCGCGTTTGGAGTGTTTGCCGACACAGTCACCGAGAGAGAGGCGACGGGAAGCGGCGGCGGAGCGGGAGGCGGCAAGCGCGGCGCAGGGTGCGAGGGGGGGGGCACTCATGCACATGCGCGCACGGCACACACGCATCCACACGTGCACGCGCACACGCACGCAGATACACACACACACACACACACACAAACACATGGCACCCTCCACCCACCCACGCACCCACTCCTGTTGGCAGCTGTGGGCCTCTCTTCCAGGGTGTGCAAGCACAGGTCTGGCACGCCAAAGCAGGCGTCCGACGGGCCGTAAATCTTGACCACTCCCACACACAGGCCCCCCCAAGTGCGCGGACCCCTCTGTCCTACCGCCACTCATACACACAGATACACACGCACACACACACACACACACACACACACACACACATACACACACACACACACACGCGCACACTAATACTCTCACATGCAGGCCGCCCAAGCGCACGGCCCTCTCTATCCTCCTGTATTTGCACACACGCACCCACCCACCCACGCATGCACACACGCACACACACACACACACACACACACACACACACGCATGCTCTTCATCATGCAGGTCCCCCAAGCGCGCGGACCACTGTCCTCCTGCCCTCGCTCGCACGCATGCACATACACACACATGCACACACACACACACCCTCCCGCACGCAGGCCCCCCAAGCGTGCAGACCCCTCTGTCCTCCTGTTCTCACACACGCGCACACACACACACACACACACACACACATGCACACACATGCACACGCACATGCACACCCTCCCGCACGCAGGCCCCCCAAGCGTGCGGACCCCTCTGTCCTCCTGCCCTCGCGTGTCGCGTTCTGCGCGCTGCTTGCAGAGCTGGTCGACGATGGCGCAAGACCACCAGGGGCGCCGGTACGACTTATGGGTCGCTAGCTCTTGGAGTGTCTGTGAAAGTGTCGAGCTAGGAGTGGTTTATCTCCAGTGTGCTCCACTGGCAGAGCTGGTCGACGATGGCGCAAGGCCCACTAGGGGCGCAGGTACTCTTTTAGTTGGGTCGCTAGCGGGGGGTGTCTGTGTGTCGGTGTCTAGTGGTGTATCTACGGTGTGCTCTACTGGCAGAGCTGGTCGACGATGGCGCAAGGCCATCAGGGGCACAGGTGAGGCCGCCTGGCTAGCGGTGGAACTCGGGCACACACACAGGCGCCCAGACACACACGGGCCACGGTCGACACCCGCGCCTCCGTGCTGCTCGATGCTGTCGGTGGCGCCACGTCTGTCTCTCTCTCTCGCTCCCTCTCTCACTCTCCCTTTCTCTCTCTCTCTCTCTCTCTCTCTGTATCTCTCTCTCACACACACACGGCCACGCCCCCACAGGCTTTTATCAACTCCGTTGCCTCCTTTCTGCGAGATCGTCTACAGCGGCGCACTCTCTTTATCGCACCCCCCCTCTCCCTCACACACATGCACACATCACATGCCGCACACATAGGGTATTCTTCGACACCATCGCCTCAGTGCTCCTAGATATCATCAGCGGCGCACGCACGTTCACGTTGACGGCGCGCCGCCAGAGATTTCCCTCTCTCTCACTATTTCCATCTCCCTCCCTCCTTCTCTCCCTCTCTCCCTCTCTCTCTCTCTGTCTCTTGTTCCCTCTCCCCCCTCTTTCTCTTTCTCTCTTTCTCTCACACACACCACACACACAGGCATTCCTCGACACAGTTGCCTCCGTGCTACCAGACAATGTCAGCAGCGCGCGCACGTACATGTGGATGGCGCCACGCCAGGGATCTCAATCCCTCTATCTATCTATCTATCTCCATCTCTCTCTCACCCCCTCTCTCCTTCTCTTCCTCTCTTTCCCTCGCCCCCCTCTGTCTCTCTCTCTCTGTCTTTGTCTCGCACCCGCCACACACACAGGCATTCCTCGACACCGTCGCTTGCGTCCTTCTCGACATCGTCAATTGTGCGCGTGCGTACGCGTGGATGGCGCCCTGCCAGGGATCTCCCCCCCCCTCTCTATCTCTCCATCTCTCTCTCTCGCGCGCGCTCGCTTCCTCTCCCCCCTCGGTCCCTCTCTCCCTCTCTCCCTCTCTGTCTCTCTTTCTCTCACAAACACTACACACACAGGCATTCCTCGACACCGTCGCTTGCGTTCTTCTCGACATCGTCAGCGGTGCACGTGCGTACGCATGGATGGCGCCGCGCGAGGGCGGGCAGGGCAGCCTGCTGAATGCGTTCAAGATGCAGGTACAGCTACGTTTTCAGTTTGTTGTGCGCACCCTCGTGGCACGGGATTGTGGGAGGGGTCCGGGGGGGGGGGGGGGGCTGTCACTCTGGCCAACCAACTTCAACTTCAATCGCAGCGTAATTTCTCCCCATGAGCCTCACACACACACACAGCGTAATATCTCCCCGTGGACCTCACACACACACACACACACACACGCACACACATACACATCCTCACACATACACGCACACATGATCATGCAGGCGTGTCAGGCGCTGTGCCTGGTGTCGCGGGGGCTGTCTAGCAGCGCGGCAGAGCAGGTGGGCGGCAGCTGGGTGGCAGCTGGGTGGTAACTGGGTGGCAGCTAGGTGGCAGCTGGGTGGGAGGTAGATGGCAGCTGGGTGGCAGGCTGGGTGGCAGCTGGGTGGCAGCTGGGTGACAGCTGGGTGGCAGCTGGGTGGCAGCTGGGTGACAGCTGGGGGCAGCTGGGGCAGCTGGGTGGCAGCTGGATGGCAGGTGGATGGCAGGTGGATGGCAGCTGGGTGACAGCTGGGTAGCAGCTGGGTGACAGCTGGGTGGCAGCTGGGTGGCAGCTGAGTGACAGCTGGGTGCAGCTGGGGCAGCTGGGTGGCAGTTGGGTGGCAGCTGGTAGCAGCTGGGTGGCAGCTGGGTGGCAGGTGGATGGCAGCTGGGTGGCAGCTGGGTGACAGCTGGGTAGCAGCTGGGTGACAGCTGGGGGCAGCTGGGGCAGCTGGGTGGCAGCTGGGTGGCAGCTGGGTGACAGCTGGGTGCAGCTGGGGCAGCTGGGTGGCAGTTGGGTGGCAGCTGGGTGGCAGCTGGGTGGTAGCTGGGTGGCAGTTGGGTGGCAGCTGGATGTATTGCCGGTGCCCTTCCCCCCCCCCTCCCCCAACCGCCCCCCTTGTCTCACCCCACACCCACCCTCACCCTCCCCAGGCGCCTCTGCACGCGTGGGCATGCCTCGCACACTCGCATCACACACAGAGCCACACACACACACACACACGCACACACACACACGCAGGCACTCCCG
>VFSX01000031.1:187500-200000 GCA_016618255.1 Chlamydomonas sp. UWO 241 | reverse complement strand
TACACACACACACACACACCCGCGCGCGCACATGCATGCAGGTCTCCGTGTCGGTCGTCATTGTCGCCCTGCTCACGCTTATGGGTACCGACCCAGGCCACGCGGCATACGTGGATGTGCTGCGTGCGACGCTGCCGTGGGCGCTGCACCACCGCCATGCAGTGCGCGTGCCAGTTCAGGTGAGGAAAAAACAGACAGAGAAAAGGATAATACTAGAGAGAGAGAGAGAGAGAGAGAGAGAGAGAGAGGAAGAGGGGAAGAGAAAGGGAAAGAGAAAGAGAAAGAGAAAGAGAAAGAGAAAGAGAGAGAAAGAGAAAGAGAAAGAGAAAGAGGAAGAGGAAGAGGCATTGAACACACGAGTGTCCATGGGCGCAGCACCACCGACACGCAGTGCGCGTGCCAGTTCAGGTGATACCCAAACACACTGTGCACACACACACACACACACACGTGCACACACACACACACACGCACACACAGGTGCTCCTACACGGCGTGCTGCGCCCCCGCCTCGCCTCGCTGCAATCAGCGCTCGGCGGCGCCGACTGCGACCCATCCACACACACGTTCACACCCTCACACCTGTGTTCACACCTTCGTTCACACCTGCCCACACTCCAGGTACTCCTGCACGGCGTGCTGCGCCCCCGCCTCGCCTCGCTGCAATCAGCGCTCGGCGGCGCCGACTGCGATCTGCTGCGGGTGCGTACAAATCAGTGTCTTTAAACAGGCCTGCCTGTTGGCTGTTGACTTAGCGCAGGCCTCGCCGCGCGATTTTTGTGTGTACGCTGTGGTGGTGGTTGTGGTGGTGGCTGTGGTGGTGGTGGTGGTAGTGGTGGTGGTGATGGTGGTGGTGGTGCATACCTGTTTGCTGGGTGCATATCTCTTTGCTGGGTGCCTCGCCCTGCTGCAATCAGCACTAGGAGGAGCCGACTGCGACCTGCTGCGGGTGCGTGCGCATTCCCAATATGGAAAAGGCTTATCCAAGGCTTAAAACAGACCGTGCCGCGCCGTGCCGCTTTGTGTGCTCCTGCCTAACCTCGCTCACAATCAGCGCTGTGGGTGCACTGTGGGCGCGCAACGTTTTTGGGGGATTAAGGGTCTTTTGTCGAGGTTTTGAACCGTTTATACGGTTTGGCCTTATTGTCTGACTGCAAACTGCTGCGGGTGTGTCTGTGTGCGTGTATCCCGCAACACGTGCTAGACTTGCCAGATGGCGCCAGTTATTCTGAAGCACACACACACACACACACACACACACACACTCTGCCACCTCAGGGCTGTGCAAGCTTTCTGGAGTCCAACGGGGAGATGTCGAAGATGCTGGGGCGCCCGCGTCGACACAGCCCCTGCATACACACACACACACGCACACACACACACATGCACACACACTCCTCCCCACACACACACTCTGCCACCTCAGGGCTGCGCAAACTTCCCGGCGTCCAACGGGGAGATGTCGAAGATGCTGGGGCGCCCGTGTCAACACAGCCCCTGCACACACACACACGCACAGTTACAGTTACAGTTACATCGGCTTTCCAGCAAAGACTACCTCTAGTCCTAGTACCACCGCCTAGACCCAAGTCCAGTTCTGGCCCTAACAATTACTTGTGAGGGGCGGTAGCCACCAGCGGGCTGCCTGCCAACGTGTAGTCCCAGAGCAAAAAGGAGAGCTATTGTGCGACGCCTCCAAAATAGGTCCTAACTGCTTCTAGGGGATAGGGGGTCAAGTGGCGCTTGCCAATTTACTTGACCGCCGTGGTGGAGGGGCCGGCGCCTGAGGGGCAGCCGGACCGTACACCACGGCTCTCCACCCGACCCTATCCTGGGCACGCTCAAACGCCGTGTCCGAAAAAGTCTTCCAATCAGAACGAGTGCCACTAGTATCGCCTAGCTGCTGAGTCAGTAGCTTAAGAAAATAGTGTCGGGAGGAGGCTGGAGGCCGGCCTTGCTGCCGCACACACACACACATGCGCACACACTCCCCCCCCCCACACACACACACTCTGCCACCTCAGGGCTGCGCAAACTTCCTGGCGTCCAACGGGGAGATGTGGAAGATGCTGGGGCGCCCGTGTCAACACAGCCCCTGCACACACACACACGCACACACACACACACACATGCGCACACACTCCCCCCCCCACACACTCTGCCACCTCAGGGCTGCGCAAACTTCCTGGCGTCCAACGGGGAGATGTCGAAGATGCGGGGGCGCCTGTGTCAACACAGCCCCTGCACACACACACACACACGCACACACACACACATGCGCACACACTCCCCCCCACACACACACACTCTGCCACCTCAGGGCTGCGCAAACTTCCTGGCATCCGAAGCGGAGATGCCGGAAGCTGCTGGGGCGCCCGTATCAACACAGTCCCTGTACACGTGTGTGTGTGTGTGCATGTGCACACACACACTCGCACACACGCACACACACGCACACACATAAAACACACACACACACACTCTGCCACCTCAGGGCTGCGCAAACTTCCTGGCATCCAACGGGGAGATGTCAAAGATGCTGGGGCGCCAGGCGCTGGTGGACCTGCAGGTGTGTGTGTGTGTGTGTGTGTGCGTCTGATGTCGCAGCTGGGGCGCCAGGCACTGGTGGACCTGCAAGTGCGTGTGTGTGTGTGTGTGTGTGTGCACGGCACTTGTCCCGCACGGTGCGCATATCAACCCCTGCTATGTGTGTGTGTGTGTGCATGTGTTTGTGTGTGCGTCTGATGCTGCAGCTGGAGTGCCAGGCACTGGTGGGCCAGCAGGTGCATGTGTGTGTATGTCTCCCTCTCCCTCTCCCTCTCCCTCTCCCTCTTTTGTGTATCCTCTCCCTCTCCCCTCCCTCTCCTCTCCCTCTCCCTCTCCTCTCCCTCTCCCTCTCCCTCTCCCTCCCTCTCTTCCCTCTCCCTCTCCCTCTCCCCTCCCCTCTCCCTCTCCCTCTCCCTCATCCCTCTCCCTCTCCCTCTCCCTCTCCCTCTCCTCCCTCTCCCTCTCCCTCTCCCCTTCCTCTCCCTCTCCCTCCTCTCCCTCTCCTCTCCTCTCCTCTCCCTCCCTCTCCCTCTCCCTCTCCCTCTCCTCTCTCCTCTCCTCTCCTCTCCCTCTCCCTCTCCTCTCCCCTCTCCTCTCCTCTCCCTCTCCCCTCTCCCTCTCCCTCTCCTCTCCTCTTCCCTCTCCCCTCTCCCTCTCCCTCTCCCTCTCCCTCTCCCTCTCCCTCTCCTCTCCCTCTCCTCTCCCTCTCCCTCTCCCTCTCCTCTCCCTCCCTCTCATCCTCACTCTCACTCTCACTCTCACTCTCACTCTCACTCTCACTCTCACTCTTCCCCCCTCCCCCTCCCTCTCTCCTCCCCTCCCCTCCCCTCTCTCCTCCCCCTCCCCCTCTCTCTCTCTCTCTCTCTCTCTCTCTCTCCCTCTCTGTATCTCGCTCTCTCCCCCCTCTCTCCTCTCGCTTTCTCCCCCCTCTCTCCTCTCGCTCTCTCATCTTCGCTCTCTACATGTCTCTCTCTCTCCTCTCTCTGCGTCTCTCTCTCCTCCCTCTCTCTCTCCTCCCTCTCCCTCCCTCCTGTCCCTCCTCTTCCTCCTTCTGTGAGTGTGAAATTCTCTCTTCTTTGGCCACGACCTGTGGCTTTGCCCATCCACCCCGCAGGGCTTCCTTGGCACACGAAACCAGCCTGGAGCGCCCGTTTGGCATGCGGTTAGAGGCTCTCTCTCCTTGCATGCCCCAACTCACCTGCCTGTGTCCATGCGCTCGCCCGCAGGGCTTCTCCTTGACCCGAGAGATCAGCTGGAAACGCCAAACATGGCCACCACCTACAGCTCCCCCGCCTGTGTGCATGCACTGGTTTGGACGCGCTCGCCCGCAGGGCCTCTCCCTGGTGCATGAAACCAGCCTGGAGCGCCTCTGGTTGGCGCACGCCCCTGAGGCTCTTTCCCCATGCTTGCCCCAACTCACCCGCTTGTCTGCAGGGCTTCTCCTTGGCGCGCGAAACCAGCCTGGAGCGCCTGTTTGGCGGGCGGCCAGAGGCTGTCACATACACGGTGGCAGTGCATGGCCACCACTCACTTTTTGATTGCGCATCTGCAGGGCTTCTCCCTGGCACGCGAAACCAGCCTGGAGCGCCTGCTTGGCGTGCGCCCAAAGGCTGTCAATGCGTGCGACGGGGAGAGCGACGTCAACGTGCACACGCGCCCTCGCGATCGTGCGTGTGTGCTCACCAATGACCCAACCCCACCCCGCAGGGATTCTCCCCAGCGCGAGAGCCTGGAGCGCCTGGTTGGCATGCAGCCAGAGGCTCTCTGCTGCATGGCCACCACTCACCACTCACTTGTGTGCATACGCTGGTCTGCAGGGCTTCTCCCTGGCACGCAAAACCAGCCTGGGGCGCCTGTTTGGCGTGCGCCCAGAGGCTGTCGATGCGTGCGATGGGGAGAGCGACGTCACCGGCCTGGCGTTGCACCTGCACGTGCGCGTGTGCTCACCAATGACACACCCCACCCCGCAGGGCTTCTCCCTGGCGAGAGAGACCAGCCTGGAGCGCCTGTTTGGCGTGCGCCCTGACGCGGTGGATGCATGCGACGGGGAGAGCGACGTCACTGGCCTGGCGTGGCACCTGCACGTGCGCGACCGGCTGCCGCTCGACATGGTCGCGCTCGTGCCGCTGCTGGTCAAGGGTCTGAACAAGGGTGCGGGATAACCACAGACCCTGGATCCGGAAGTATGAATCGGGCTGATGGTAGTGTGTGTGTGTGTGTGTGTGTGTGTGTGTGTCATGGTGCCGCTCGTGCCGCTGCTGGTCAAGGGTCTGAACAAGGGTGAGGGATAACCACAACCCTGGATCCGGAAGTATGAATCGGGCTGATGGTGGTGTGTGTGTGTGTGTGTGTGTGTGTGTGTGTGTGTGTGTGTGTGTCATGGTGCCGCTCGTGCCGCTGCTGGTCAAGGGTGTGAACAAGGGTGAGGGATACTAATAGCCACAGCCCTGGCCACCTTGGACTCTAAACCGTTTACTTTGCTGCTGGTGTGTGCGTGTGCGTGTGCGTGTGCGTGTGTGTGTGTGTGTGTGTGTGTGTGTTTTCGTAATTGGGATTCCCCTTCCAAGAGATTCCTTTCTGATTCCCTTCCAAGAGACTTGAAAGCCAATTCGGATTCTCTGTGACTGGCCCACACATCCACACCCCACACTCCACACCCCAAGCCCCACACGCGCGCACACCGCAGCCTCCTACTCCAAGAATGCGACCAGCGCCGCCGCAGCATCCAGTCAGGTGGGCAGATTCGAACGTGTGAACTGGTAGGCTGGCGCGCTGCGTGGCCTTGCGGGTTCTCCTTCTAGTAGAGCCCCCCTAGACGTGTAGTCTAGGCCTAGACTCGCCCCGGGGTCCTCCGGGCGCGAACTTGTAAAGCCTGTAGGACCCGAGCGTGTGATCTCAGGATCTATATTGGAGGATCTGCTCCTCTCATAGCTCTCCTTTTTTGCTCTAGAACTACGCATTGGCAAGTGACTGTTTGGGCCAGAACTGGACTTGAGTCTAGGCGGTGGTACTCAGGTGGTACTAGGACTACTAGGTAAATCATAAAATAAAATAAAAGCCAAACTAGGACGAGAGGGTGTCTTTGCTGGACGGCCGATGCTTCTGGTACTGATCTCAGGACCAGTAGCCAGCCACCTGTTGGTTGTGCTCAGGCCCCACCAGCGCTGTGCGCCGAGCAAAGTTGAATACGCTGCCTGTTAGGTGCGTCACACACGACTGAAAAATCCATCATCATCATTATCAGGAGCTCCCCAATGCCTTGCCACTCAGCTGTATTAGGACAATAGTAGGACAATAGTAGGACAATGGTAGGGACCTCTATCTCTCTCTTTCTCTCTCCTCTCTCTCTCTCTCTCTCCTCTCTCTCTCCCTCTCTCTCTCTCTCTCTCTGTCTCTGTCTCTCTCTCTCCTCTCTCTCTCTCTCTATTTGGCGCTCCCTCTCTGCCTCTCTGTCTCTCTCTGTCCCCAAGTCTCTCTCTCCCCTCCCTCACACACACACACCTAGCTACCACACAACGAAAGCCATGCGTTATTTCGTTTGCAACACAGGTTGCGTGCGCCGAGGACGAGGGCGATGCTGGCGACGGCGCCGATGCCGACGGAGGAGAGGGGGAGGAGGATGGGGACGGCGCTGACGGGGCGGCGGGTGGTGTGGCATCATACCAGCTGAGGCCACAAGTGGAGGTGGGGTCCAAGTTGTGTGTGTGTGTGTGTGCATGTGTGTGTGTGTGTGTGTTGTGTTTGCATGTGTGTGTGTGTGTGTGTACACATGCCTCTCTCTATCACTTTCCTTCTCCTACTATCTCTCTCTTTCTCTGTGTGCAGAGCCTGCTAAGCTGGAAACCTCTGTGTTACTGTGTGTGTGTGTGTGTGTGTGTGTGTGTGCGGATGGGGCAGCGAGTGGTGTGGCGTCATACCAGCTGAGGCCACAAGTGGACGTGGGTTCCAAGTCCTGTGTGTGTGTTTGCGTGTGTGTGTGTATACATGCCTCTCTCTCTCTATCACTTTCCTTCTCCTACCATCTCTCTCTTCCTCTGTGTGCAGAGCCTGCTTAGTTGGAAAACCCTGTGTTACTGTGTGTGTGTGTGTGTGTGTGTGTGTGCGGATGGGGCGGCGGGTGTTGTGGCGTCATACCAGCTGAGGCCACAAGTGGAGGCGGGTTCCAAGTCCTGTGTGTGTGTGTGTGTGTGTTGAGTTTTGTTTGCGCGCGTGTGTGTACACATGCCTCTCTCTCTATCACTTTCCTTCTCTCCCTATCTCTCTGTGTGTGTGCGTGTGTGTGTGTGTGTATGTGTGTGTGTGGATGGGGCGGCGGGTGGTGTGGCGTCATACCAGCTGAGGCCACAAGTGGATGCGGGTTCCAAGTCCTGTGTGTGTGTGTGTGTGTGTGTGTGTGTGTGTGTGTGTTGAGTTTTGTTTGCGCGCGTGTGTGTACACATGCCTCTCTCTCTATCACTTTCCTTCTCTCCCTATCTCTGTGTGTGTGTGTGTGTGTGCGTGTATGTGTGTGTGTGGATGGGGCGGCAGGCGATGTGGCGTCATACCAGCTGAGGCCTCAGGTGGAAGTGGGTCGCCAACTCACCACATTCACACTGTCCACACACACACACACACACACACACACACACACACACGCGCGCACACACTCAACCGTCGCTCTTTTTGCTGGAGGATGGTGGAGACCGTGAGGTAAAGGCACTGGTGGCAGCCACCCACACTCCCCACACCATCCACACCGGCCACACATACACTTTTTAGAGAGAGAGAGAGATCGCTACAGAGAACTCTGCATGGCAGACCTAGATAGGCTGTTTCTAGTCATCAATTGAGGAGATTCCGTTTGAAGGCGGGAGACCAACCGTGCGTAAGCAAGAGGGTGAACAACCTCATTCGTAAAGCAGTGGGGGAAAGGGGCAGTGGCGGGTCATTGACGGCTGTGTTCGTCAATCCGCCTCGACTGAGTTTAAACTAGGTGTCGGCAGAAGGACCTCCACAGTTGTGGAAATCATGTTAAGATGATCCACTCGGTGGTGACTCGCTCGGCAAACTCGGGGCGCTACACTCACACACACACACACACACACACACTCTCTCACACACACACGCGCGCACACACGCACGGAGTCGCTGTCCTTGCTGGAGGATGGCAGCGACCGTGCACCAGCGCTTGTTGAACCCCCAACCCTAAACACTTCAACCCAAACCCCGATCCACACCCCACACCGTCCATACAAGTCCACACCATTCATCAACACACACGCAGTCGCTCTCCTTGCTGGAGGATGGTGGTAACCGTGCGGAGGCGCTCAGAACCACCGCCCACACGCCCCAAACCCCAACCCCACACCCTAAACCCCAGACCCTCACACACGCACTCGCAGTCGCTTTCCTTGCCAGAGGATGGTGGAGACCGTGTAGTTGAGGCACTCGTGGAAGCCACCCACACTCCCCACACCATCCACACCGGCCACACACATATACACACACACACAGTCGCTCTCCTTGCTGGAGGATGGCGGGGACCGTGCAGAGGCGCTCACAAAACCCTCAACCCTAAACACTTCCACCCAAACCCCGATGCACACCCCACACCGTCCACACAAGTCCACACCATTCATTCACACACATGCAGTCGCTCTCCTTGCTGGAGGATGGCGGAGACCGTGCGGCGGCGCTCGTCGTAGCCACCCAGACTCCCCACACTATCCACACCGGCCACACACACGCACGCACACACACACACACACACACACACGTAGTCGCTCTCCTTGCTGGAGGATGGTGGAGACCGGGCGGAGGCGCTCGTGGCAGCCACCCACACTCCCCACACCGGCCACACATGCACACACACACACACACACACAAACGCAGTCACTCTCCTTGCTGGAGGATAGCGGATGCCGTGTAGTAGAGGCACTCATCGTAGCCACCCACACTCCCCACACCATCCACACCGGCCACACACACACTAACACACACACACACACACACACACACACACACACACACACACGCACACGCACACACACGCACACACGCAGTTGCTCTCCTTGCTGGAGGATGGCGGCGACCGTGTAGCGGAGGCACTCGTGGCAGCCACCCACACTCCCCACACCATCCACACCGGCCACACACACGCACACATACACGCACACACACACACTCACACACGCGTAATCGCTCTCCTTTGCTGGAGGATGGTGTAGACCGGGCGGAGGCGCTCACAAAACCCTTGACTCTAAACACTTCAACCCAAACCCCGATCCACACCACACACCGTCCACACACGTCCACACCATTCATTCACACACACTTGCAGTCGCTCTCCTTGCTGGAGGATGGCGGAGACCGTGCGGAGGCGCTCAGAACCACCGTCCACACGCCCCAAACCCCAAACCCTTAACCCCAAACCCTCAAACACGCACACACAGTCGCTCTCCTTGCTGGAGGATGACGGAGACCGTGCAGAGGCGCTCGCCCTCCCCACACTATCCACACCAGCCAGACACACACACACACACACACACACGCAGTCACTCTCCTTGCTAGAGGATGGCGGAGACCGTGTAGTAGAGGCGCTCGTGGCAGCCACCCACACTCCACATACCTGCCACACCTGCCACACACACTCACACACACACGCACACACACACACACATTCGCTCTCCCTCTTGGAGGATGGCGGAGACCACGCGGACGTACGTTGAACCCTAAACCCAAACCCCGATCCACACCCCACACCGCCCACACAATTCCACACCCTGCATTCACACACACTTGCAGTCGCTCTCCTTGCTGGAGGATGGTGGCGACCGGGCGGAGGCGCTCGTCGCGGCGCGCACAACCACCCAGGGCTTGGTGGTGGTTGGCAGCTTGCTGGACAACCTCCCTAACCTTGCAGGGCTGTGCAGGTGTGTGGGGGGGGGGCATGTGGTGGGTGGGTGGGTGGGTGGGTGGGTGGGTGGGTGTGGGTGGGTGGGTGTGCACGTGTGTGTGTACAACCACCCAGGGCCTGGTGGTTGTCGGAAGCCTACTGGACAACTTGCCCAACCTTGCAGGGCTCTGCAGGTGTGTGTGGGGGGGGGGCTTGTGTGTGTGTGGTGTGCGCGCGCGTGTGTGTGTGTGTGTGTGTGCATGTGTGCATGTGTGCATGCGTGTTTGTGTGTGGTGTGTGTGTGTGTACAACCACCCAGGGTCTGTTTGGCAGCTTACTGGACAACCTCCCTAACCTTGCAGAGCTGTGCAGGTGTGTGTGGGGGGGGCTTGTGTGTGTGTGGTGTGCGCGTGTGTGTGGGGGTGGGTGGGTGGTGGGTGGGTGTGCACGTGTGTGTGTGTACCACCACCCAGGGCTTGGTGGTGGTAGGCAGCCTACTGGACAACTTGCCCAACCTTGCAGGGCTGTGCAGGTGTGTGTGGGGGGGGGCTTGTGTGTGTGTGGTGTGCGGGCATGTGTGTGTGTATGCGCATGTTTGTTTGTGTGTGGTGTGTGTGTGAGTGTGTACAACCACCCAGGGTCTGGTTGGCAGCCTACTAGACAACCTCCCTAACCTTGCAGAGCTGTGCAGGTGTGTGTGTGTGTGTGCGTGCGTGTGTGTGTGTGTGTGTGTGTGTGCATGCATGACGCACACACACACTCTTTCCTAGGGTCTAATGCGCCATCAAAGGCGTCCGACGGACTGTAAAATCGACCACACACACACACACACGCACACACGTACACCACCCACCAACACACACACACACATGCAGGACACAGGCACAGGCATGTGCACCCGCCACTACCTGTGCGCATGTGCATCCCCTTACCCCTTCGCCGAATCGAGCGCACAAAGGTCCTACGCTATTCTGCTCATCAACGGCCTTCCAAAGTTCCCGTGTTCCCGTAGCATATTCTCTACCGTGTTCCGTGCTGTGCAACCTTGGTGTTGACCCCATTGCCCTTGCCCCCCCACCCCTTTAGGACATTCGAGTCTATATCAGTTGAGGCTCTGGTGCTGCCAGACCGTTCAGTTGTGTCGAGCAAGGCGTTCAAGCCATCAGTCGCCCCCACACACACACGCACACACACATGCATGCATGGACACACACACACACAAACACACACACACACAGGACGTGCGCATCCCATATCGGTCGAAGCTCTGGTGCTGCCTGGCCGTTCAGTTGTGTCGATCGAGGTGTTTCAGTGGCAGTGCTGCTTACACACACACACACACACAAATACACACAAACACACAGGACGTGCGAGTCCATGTCGGTCGAGGCTCTGGTACTCCCAGACCGTTCAGTCGTGTCGAGCGAGGCGTTCAAGCGACAGAGCGTCACGAGCGAGCGTTGGCTCACGATGCTGGAAGTGCAGGTGCGCGTGGTTGCGCTGAGTTTCGGTAAATATATTTCCTCTGTTTTTTCCACACACACACACACACACAACACACCAACCAACGCCCCAAACAACCCCCACCCCACCCCCCACCCCCACCCCATGCGAACACACTCACGCAGCCAAACGACCTGGCAACGTTTCTGGCGGAGCGCCGCGCAGCGGGCTACTCCGTCGTCGGTGGGTGCTGCATGTGTTGCTGGACGGGGTATCATAGCGGGGGGGGAGCGGGCTAGCATGTCCCAGGCTAACATGTCCTAAAAGAGCATGGTTTGTTGCCATACCCCAAAACACATTTTTGAAACGGGTCCTGCTTCGCCCTCGGTGCACGGAAGCACCTACCCCCCAACCAAGGAAGTTTACACGCATGCTGGAGCAGCTGCATGCGGCGGGGGAGGGCAGGGGAGGGCGCACAGGCGCCGTGAATGAATACACCGCTTGGGGACGTGTCCTGAGCGCAACTTCCTTTTTTCCCTTGTAGGCTGGTGCTGGCGTGGCCTTGCGGGCGCTCTAGCTAGGGGGACTCGTGTCGAGCCCCCTTAGACATCCAATCTGGGCCTGAACTTACGCCTCGGGTCCTTCGGGCGCGTACGTGTAAAACATGTAGAACTTGCTGGAAGGGGGGAGGTCTCACACGGGGAGGCCGCCTTTGAACCACAGAGTGCCCGCGGTGGGGCGGGTGGATGGATGGATGGATGGATGATGGATGGATGGATGGATGGATAGATGGATGGATGGATGGATGGATGGATGGATGGATGGATGGATGGATGGATGGATGGCTTCGTGATGGCAGTGCAAGGAGACTGTTGCGGGGAATCCACGTCACCCGCCACGCCCACAAACACACATGGGGGAAGTAAGTAAGGCGGTATCTCTCCAGCTGGAGAGTGAAGGGATTCTGTGGTGCCGGGCTGGGGTGTCCCAGTTCTCCCCAATCCCAGGATAGCACTATTCCAGCCTGGGACAGTCCTGGGACAGCAGGCAGGGCCTGGGACTGTCCCAGGACAGCTGGGATAGCTCTGGGATTGAGGTCCATTGGCAGAGTGACATGCACGCGTGACTTCCGGGCCGCATGCACGTGGCAAACATGAGCATGGCAGATGGCAGCTAGGGTTCAGCTATCGACAGCTGCCGACCTCTTCTCTGTGGTGCGAACACAGGGATAATACGCCAATACAGGCGCCAGACAGAACATAAACTTTACACACACACACACACACACACATGCATGCACACAAACGCACGCAGACGTCGAGCAGGCCGCCAACAGCGCCCCGCTGCAGTCTTTTGCCAATACAAGCCGACAGCCAGTGTGAATATATCACCATGGATCAACCACCTGCCACCCACATGCACGCACGCACACACACGCACACACACACACGCACACACACACAGTAACAGTAACAGTAACAGTAACACGGGGTTTCCAGCTAAGCAGGCTACTCTTCTACTAGAGACACCCGCCGATACTCCAGCACACCTAAGTACTAGAGTACCGCCGGCTCCCGGCCGATAGACTACCGCTCCCGCGGGCTAGACTACCCCAAACAGCGGTCTCTGAGAGACA